>VSDK01002690.1:0-30889 GCA_009767595.1 Symbiodinium kawagutii | reverse complement strand
TAGTAGTAGTAGTAGTAGTAGTAGTAGTAGTAGTAGTAGTAGTAGTAGTAATAGTAGTAGTAGTAGTAGTAGTAGTAGTTGTAGTTGTAGTTGTAGTTGTAGTTGTAGTTGTAGTTGTAGTTGTAGTTGTAGTTGTAGTTGTAGTTGTAGTGGTGGTAGTGGTAGTAGTGGTAGTAGTGGTAGTAGTTGTAGTTGTAGTAGTAGTAGTAGTAGTAGTAGTAGTAGTAGTTGTTGTTGTTGTTGTTGTTGTTGTTGCTGTTGTTGTTGTTGTTGCTGTTGTTGCTGTCGCTGCATGCCGTTGTCCTCACAGTTTGAACCCTCGTCACTACAAAACATCAGCCAACATGTTTTTCTGGGTAGCTTGATGACTGTCGATCTGCTAATCCTTGACGCTTACTGGCTTCTTTTGAAGCAATTCATTGCCTTGTGGCGGACTAATCTCGGAGGAGTTTATTGACAACAATTTGTCGTTCATACAAGTGCATACTGGATAACCATTTACTTGACCACCCGGCGCTTGGGCGGCAGCTACGAACCATCCAATAGCCGTGACTGGCCTAGGGAAACCATGGGAAACCACGAGTGACGACTGGGCACCGTTGCACACCTTGCCCTGGCTCCGGTGGACGTGCTCAGGCCTTGTACAACCACGCGTGCGTTTGGGTCTGGGGCCTGGCAGGGTCACCGGTTGCCACCCACTTCATGTTTTACCATGTTTTGCCGCAATATGCCGCAATCCGCAGTGTTTTGAATTAGATTTCATTATATAGATATAGCCACTCGTAAGGTGGGTCCTTTGATTCAAGGTGACTTCCACTGAAAATATCGTGTGATAAGATGCATGTTAGCCAGTCAGATTCTCAGCAAGCTGAGGGAAGTGCTCAGGGACGCTACCATCACGGCCAGTAGGAAGCAATATTGTTTGTCAGAACGGGGGGGTTGCCCACAGTGGTACTGACCAGCAATCCGGGTTTTTAAAGTTATTAGTTGGTGCTTTTGGATATGTTTTATTTCCCCAGCTGTATTTGAGGATGGTTGGTTAGGTTGGTTCATTGATTTTGGCATATTTTTCAGAGGGGGTTCAAGCACCAACCCCAGGTTATGATCCAGCCACGACTCAACATTTGTGGCTTGCATCTCGCTGAGCGAATTCCATCCCACAGACCGCGTGGGGCTTTGTAGCCTTGTGGTGGGCCTACTTGGTGGTTTTCAGAATGCTTTAGTAGACATTTTACTTGTTGTTCCTCGTATTTGGGCTGTTTAGTTGACTGATGTTGACTGGTTCAAATTATTTTTGAAGGGGTGACAAGCACCAACGAGTAGCTGTCCTGCCCGCAACTGCGGCTGCACATGAAAAGTGGGCTCTAGTCACTCAGCAGTGCCTCACTGTAGGAGAAGCAACCAGAGCTGTGGCCCAAGAGCTTCTTCTGCAACGGTTGGTTGCTGGTGAACAATGCCAGCGCCTGAGGTGTGTCAGGTGTCCCTTTGGTCCCGGTTGCCCCGGTTGCCGCCTCCCCATGTCTTGGGAAAAGCTTGACTCATGACACGCGCATGGCACACCTTGGAGCGCAGAATCTTCCAAGTTCGGACTCGGGTCGCAAGGTATCTTCAGGTCGACCAGCGGCTCATCCATGCACGCTTGCTTCTCCTGTATGTGTGTCCCAAAAACCATTGAAAGGGTAAGGGATTACTTTCGAAAGTGGGGATTGGGGGATTTCTCTGCTCAAGTGGCGCTTTGAAAGCTAGAAGGTGCGTCGTACCAGGGCGATCCCCCAAGGTTTGCGCGAAATCTGGTTATGTTGCCTCGAACTTTGATGTTTTTTTTTGTTGTTGTTAGTGACCCCACAGTCGACTGGTATAATGACCTGTTGTTAATGACCTGGGATAACCTAGACCTCACCAGCTGCCCAACATATTTGGAAACCACAGCGAGCTAAGGAGAAGATGTCCAAGTCGAAGGGCAACTTCTTCACACTGGACGAGATCATCAAGCTGCATCTTGCCGCGGTGTTGCGACGGAACCGAGCAGACACAGATGATGTAGGTGTATAGGTATATATAGAAATATATGCGCGTGTATAGGTATATAGAAGTCATAGGATGTCATAGCTTCACGTTGAAAGATGTTGAACGTATGCACCTGCCCTGACATGTTTTGTTATGCCCATGTCTTCGTGCCCGGCCTTGAACCATCCTTGAATCAGGTACTCGGCGGACACCGTACGCCTGGCCATGGCCAACTCGGGTGATACCTTGGAACCTGCCAACTTTGACCAGTCGGTGTGCACCTGGACGTGGAAGGTCAGTGATGACCATGGTGGATGGTGGGAGAGTGGGGATCAGTGACAACTTTGTTGGCGCTGACTGGGTCAGCAATCTTGGGGTGATCACCCACAGCCATGAGGAATGGAGCTATGGAGCGATGATCAAAGACTCATGAGCAGGAGGGATTGAGACTGATTTGGCAATGATGGATAGTGAGAAGTTGGTGAGTGACAATCGTCGATACGGACGATGCCGTCCTAGTGGTGGAAGTTGCAATAGCCAGTATCCCTTTGGAATGCGGTGGCCTGGCGCAAGTCGAAGGCCCAAAACTGCGCAGGTAACCAAAGGTTGGAAATCACCACGGAAGGAAAAGACTGAAAATGCTTTGACCCATAGCCATGATGAGTCTCGACACACCAACCTATAGAGGTTACAATATAGACGACATACATTTTGAAGCAAATGGTGACAGAAAAATGTGATTATTTTGAAACGCGCGTGTATGTGTGATTGTTTGTTTGTTTGTTTGTTTGTTTGTTTGTTTGTTTGTTTGTTTGTTTGTTTGTTTGTTTGTTTGTTTGTTTGTTTGTTTGTTTGTTTGTTTGTGTGTTTGTCTGTTTGTCTGCCTGCCTGCCTGCCTGTTTGTCTGCCTGTCTGTCTGTCTGTCTGCCTGTCTGTCTGTCTGTCTGTCTGTCTGTCTGTCTGTCCGTCTGTCTGTGTTTTTGTCTGGTTGATCTCGGTACGGATGTACCGTGATGCAACGCGATGGCATGCGATGTAATGTGATGTGTATAATTATACAACTTCATATGAATGACTTTGATTGTATCTGTGTATTTGTATCGGGGTAGAGATACCCACTGCAGAATGGCAGGCCCGATGGCCGCTATAACAAAAAAACTAAAAGGGGTTTTATAGGTCTCCCATGGTTAGATGAAGAGCATTTTGTAGAAGTGATATTGTCAGCATGAATTGAGATGTTGAAGTTGTTCAGGCAGGACATTTTGTAGAGAGGACATTTTGCACACATGCTAAATCCAAGACCATTTTAAAGAGAACAAGTAGATGTTTAGATGGTATATGTTAGTGTTTCCTTTTGTGTAGGCACCAACCTGCAAGCAGTGATGTTTATGCTTTAGTTCCCTATCATTCTGCAGTTAAGCACAACTTTCTATCAGGGTCCGGCCTAGCTCGTCTCCGAATAACTGGGAGAGGGACGGGACGAAGTTGAATCTTTTCAACATTGCCACTTGTCTTCGATTCATCAGATCGAAAGGGCTTTTCAAGAATGACAGGACATATGCTGAGAGTCTCTTAGGCTCTGGATCACCATATGACACAAACCAACAGTAAACGACACTAGACGACACTACACTTGACATTCACTCAGACTGACACTACATTACACTAATTGATTGCCACTAAACAACACTGATTGACACTAAATGACACTAAATGACTGTAATTGACACTAAATGCCATTAAATGACACTAATTGGCACTAAATGACATTACTGCAATTGAAACTAAACAATACTGATTGACACTAAATGACACTAAATGACTGCAATTGACACCAAATGCCATTAAATGACACTAATTGGCACTAAATGACATTACGGTAATTGACACTAAACAACACTGATTGACACTAAATGACTGTAATTGACACTAAATGCCATTAAATGAAACTAATTGGCAATACAGGACATTACGGTAATTGCCACTAAACAACACGGATTGACACTAAATGACACTAAATGACTGCAATTGACACCAAGTGCCATTAAATGACACTAATCGGCACTAAATGACATTGCTGCAATTGACACTAAACAACACGGATTGACACGAAATGACACTAAATGACTCTAATTGACACTAAATGCCATTAAGTGACACTAATTAGCACTAAATGACATTACTGTAATTGACACCAAGCAACACGGATTGACACTAAATGACACTAAATGACTGTAATTGACACTAAATGCCCTTAAATGACACGTTACTGTAATTGACACTAAACAACACGGATTGACACTAAATTGACACTAAATGCCATGAAATGACACTAATTGGCACTAAATGACATTGCTGTAATTGACACTAAACAACACGGATTGACACTCAATGACACTAAATGACTGTAATTGACACTAAATGCCATTAAATGACACTAATTGGCACTAAATGACATTACGGTAATTGACACTAAACAACACGGATTGACACTAAATGACACTAAATGACACTAAATGACTGTAATTGACACTAAACGTCATTAAGTGACACTAATTGGCACTAAATGACATTATTGTAATTGACACTAAACAACACGGATTGACACTAAATGACTGTAATTGACACCAAATGCCATTAAATAACACTAATTGGCACTAAATGACATTGCTGTAGTTGACACTAAACAACAGGGATTGACACTCAATGACACTAAATGACTGTAAATGACACTAAATGCCATTAAATGACACTAATTGGCATTAAATGACATTGCTGTAATTGACAAAAAACAACATGTAATTGACACTAAATGCCATTAAGTGACACTAATTGGCACTAAATGCCATTGCTGTAATTGACACTAAACAACACGGATTGACACTAAATGACACTAAATGACTGTATTTGACACTAAATGCCATTGAATGACACTAATTGGCAACAACAATGACATTGCTGTAATTGACACTAAATGACATTTATTGACACACATATATCACACCGTAGCTGGGAACAGGTGAGGTGTGTTGGAGCTTCACGCAGTTGGGTACAAAATGCTGAATTTTGTAGTAAAAGTGAGGCGTTTGCAACATTGACTAACCCACAACGTCGGGAAATTCGGAGCAGACACATGTCCCCATGGAACGCCGGACCCTGGAGTCCCTTGTGTTCCTTGTGTTCCTTAATTCCTGTACACTTACATTCAGTTTCGATATTTTGCTTTGCGTTGCTGTTGGTGTTTGGATTTGTGGCTATTTTTGTGTGCCAGCTCTTGCTTCCAGTGCCGTTTTGCATCTATTTTTAGTGTCTTGCTTTGCTTTGCCGGTGTCCTGCTTTATGTCTTTGTTGTTGTTGTTGTTGTTGTTGTTGTTGTTGTTGTTGTTGTTGTTGTTGTTGTGTTTGTTGTGGTGCTGCGACTACAAAATGCTCAGGACAAACATGATAAGCGATGGTCTGGTGCCAGGTTGGAACTACTTCAAAATGATCATATGAAAACAGTATGTTTTATAAACTGCTTGAAGTAAAACGACCGCAAAATGATCAGTGTTTTTTAAATTGTTCATAATTTTTTGGTTGTTTTTTGCACGAAAAATTGGCGTGAATCAGTTTTCGTAGTGACATGCTGCTTACCCGGATTTTCCTTGATCATTTTGTAGCCTTGGAAGGGTGGGGCCCACTGTTTCATAGTCACAAGACTGGTGCTCAACGTCTCCTCCGTTATTTCCATCACGATATATTTGTGTTTATGTCATGTGTAGGTATGTATGCCTGGATGTAGGCGTTTACTCTGTAACCTTTTCACCCGCACCTGCGCACTCATATGCATTTCTTTCTTGGAATTGCGGTTGGGCAATGTGGACCACAGGCACGGTGGCGCAGGCCAGAAATTACCGGCAGACTCTCCGACGCTATGCGCTTCAAACTCTTTTATCTTCTTCATCGGTATATGTATTCAGTTGCTTCAGGGAGGGTTCCTTACTCCCGTCATGAAAGGGACAATGGCAAATTGTGGACAACCTGCAGCACGGCGCAGACGTATATTCATTTATTCGTAGCCTGGCAATCAGCAAATATACAAGAAAGAAAAAGTATAGACATGTGCTTACCTCACGGATACACAGCAGCATGTATCTTCACACATGCGCAGCATTCTGTGTTTGTAAATGTGCAATTGAGAGGGCATAGGCATAAACAAAAAACATACTCTCTCTCTCTCTCACATACACATAATCAGACATATATTTATATGACTTGGTTTTCATTTCGAATCAATGTAACCAAAGATGAATGAGTATATGACGCACTTACCTTTGCATGTGGATAGACGGATAGATGGATGGATGGATGGATGGATGGATGGATGGATGGATGGATGGATGGATGGATAAATGGATAGATGGACAGATGGGTAGATGGATGGATGCATAGAGGGATCGATGGGTGGATGGATGGATGGATGGATGGATGGCTGGATGGATGGATAGATGGATGCATGGATAGATGGATAGATGGATGGATGGGTGGATGAGTGGATGGGTGGATGGATGGCTGGATGGATGGATAGATGGATGCATGGATAGACGGATAGATCGACAGATGGACAGATGGACAGACATGCACCATCATGCACCCAAATGCACCTGGCCCACCTCCGAAAAACAATATAAAGACAACAAGTGCCTTGCCGGTCAATACGCCAGATGTTCTGCCGCTACCGTTGGGAGGAGATGAGCAGTTGAGGCCCCATGAACCAGCCATACAGCGGCCCTGTGGTGACCTGAGGCAACAAGGCTGTGCTGACGCTGGCAGTCTTCTTAGATCTGATGAAAGCCATGGTGTCTGGCAGCGAACCCTTGGACGCAGGCTGCCAGAGCTGCGCTGCCAGGGTCGGCTCAATCCATTGCTGCTGGTTGTGGTGGTGAAGTGATCTGTCTGTGCAGTTGTGGCAGTGCAGTGGTTGGCCAGGAAAAGAAGACGGCCGTTTCGTGGACGTGTGGTTCGCCAACGAGCTGAATCGACTGGTGTCGCTGTGCCGCAGAAAGTGGCTGCCCTGAGTATAGGAGCTGTGATCACTACCACGCTTTGTTTCCTCCAACAATAAGGGTTGTAACCAGTAATTACCTCCATCCTAGCAGGAGTTAGAATACCAACAACAATCAACCAAGGAACGAACCAAATCAACGAACCAACGATCCGGCGAACAAAGACCCAACCGACCGACCTACCAACCAACGAAGCAACCAACAACCCAAGCAACGAACCAACCTACTTAGCAGCCAACAGTAGCAAAAAAAAGATACTGTTGTTATGTGTTCAAAGCAGCAGGGACGATAGCAGCTACAACGGCAATCACAATTGCCAAATCATCAGAAATACCAACAGCGGCCAGTACAAAAGCAACAAGTACGACAACCAGTTGGTAGCCTAGGGCTTTGGGAAAGGTCGTTGGAAAACATGGCAAGCACCCGTTGATTTTTCACTTTATATAATTGCCAGCAGGTCACCCTAAATCTAGGATGTACAAGACTCGATGAACTTTATCAGGTTGGAAGCTCAAGACCTACGAGACCTACGAGTGGTCCGGAGGGAAGTTGGTTCATGAGACCATCTGACTACGTACAGTTGTAGCATTTTGTTTTACAGCCACATTTGCCGGTTTGTTTTCCTACTTGCGTTGATCAACTTGCAGTATCGACCAGTTCGCTGTTGTAATTTATCATTTGCCATCATCCTGCCACTCCTTATTGATACCTACTAGAAATCATCACAGATCACGACACATCACTACACATTGTGCATCATTGCGCATCATGGTACCTCATTACACCATAGTATGCCCACTGCACCATGCAAAATTGCACCATGCCCACCTGCGAGATCGCTCCGAGAGAATGGTGCCGAGGCAAGAGGGTAAGAAGTTCTACGAGAACATGTGCCTCGCCTCAGGGGAGTTGGAGAGCTGCGACATGCTAAGTCCCAGAAAACTCAGATTCCGCGTTCTTTTCCCCAAAAGTCCATCACGGGATCGAAAACATGCGGCAAATTTTAACATTCCATGGTCATGTTCTCATACTGAACTAAAAGAAGCACGGCAACTGGTGTAGCCACAGCTTCCTAGCCTCGCTAAGGACCCTTGGAGGTCAAAGTATCCCCCATCCCCGGATTTCTGCCAAGCTGTTAGGAGAGCTCCAGGCTTTTTGCCGAAAGTTCATCCAAAACAACTCCGCTTGTGTTCCAAGCATCGCAAACAGGATGCAATGTGGACAGTGAGCGAGAGAGATGAACGGAGTTGCATGGATTTGGTTGCATTCAGGATTCCAAACCATTTCTCAACTAACCAGCAGGCATCATCAACGATGTTCATCATGAGTCGACCAGGGGAAGCTTTCGGGTCCCATGTTTTTTCCGGATTTTTTATTTGGGGGGTTGTTCTGGTTCAAAAAGAGGCAAGCAAGCAATAAAGCCAGAAGTCCCTAAAACTACAAACCCGAAACCCAACCCCCAAAACCGACCCTAAAACAAGATACTCTAAGATCAACCCTAAGACCAGAAACCCAAATTCAACCCTAAATCAACAAAAGCTTATATAAAATCAACCGTAACACCATAAACCCTAAAACTACAAACCCTAAACTTAACCCTAAAACCATAAATCTTAAAATCAAACCTAAAACCAGAAAGCTTCAAATCAACCCTAAAAGCAGAAACCCTAAAATCAACCCTAAGACCAAAATGCTATAAAACTTGCAACCCTAAGATCAAGTAAAACCAGAAATCATAAAAATCAAGCCTGAAACAACAACCCCTGAAATCAACTCTAACAAGCCAGAAGCTCTAGAACCAACCCTAAAACTATAAACTTTAAAACCTTAAAACCAGAAACCCAAGCTAGCACCCACCCTAAAACCGTAACGCAAAAACCATAAACCCAAATCAATCCCAAAACCAGAAACCCTAAACCCATTTTTTCCACAGCGATATGCAGCTCTACGTTTCGCTACGCATCTGCAGCAAAATCCCGGTACAGCGAGAGAAGTATAAACATGGAGCATTAAAAGGGAACATGCGGATTTGCGCCTAAACAAAGGGCAAGGTGGAAGGGGCAAGGCGGAACCCCCCCACCAATGAAACGACAACAAAAAACAGGAAGGAGGAAGCGAAAGAAAGAGAAGAAAGGAGGAGAAGCAGAAAACAGCACAGAGTGCTGAAACAGTGGCTCAGCCAAAAAGAAAAGGGGAAAGGAAAAAGGAGAGGCCTTGTGATGCACGGCAGGGTTCGTCCACTTTCCAACAGCAAAGGGAGGAACAAATAAAAAAGAAGTAGGAAAAACGGGAAAGCCTGGCTGTGGCCTCCAATGCCTTTGGCGGCCCCTGCCAGCTTCAGCTGCCAAATGGAGTTTGGCTTTGCTAGTCCGAAAAAAGGAGTGATCCACTCATTCCAATGCAAAAATACAAGCTCAGGAGTACCAGAACTGGAGGTTGGTGTAAGCGCTGACAAATGATGCGATTGCAGGGAGTCAAGTGAGGAATAGAGCATCAAGACAATTCATTTTCTCGGGCAGAGTGACGAGATATCAGTAACAATGCTGAGCTCCGAGAAGACATCTAGAACAACTGGAGTGGTCTTCAACTTCTGCGGGAGGAAGGGGTCAAGGTCAGCAAATTCAATGTCAATTGCAGAAGTGGTTTCAAAGAAATGCATCCATTCTCGAGAATCAATGAATGCCACTTCAGTATAGAGCTTTTTTCTCCGGAGAATCATCTCTGAAGGAGCGCTCCTGTAAAAACTTCATGATGAGCTCCTGTTCTTTTTTCAGAGAAAATAAATGGTGGTGCAGGCGCAGACTTGAAGATGTTTGGAGCTGCAAGTGCAGGTTGATGAGCTTCTTGCTTAGGCATGGGGCAGGTATAAACAATGCATCTGTTAAACTTGTGGGCTGAATGCAAATGATCCCAGAGCATGGGGGCAGAGCTAAAGCTCGTGCTAAATGCCTTCCCTGAAGCCAAATTCCCCAGAATCAACGTAAACAATTCAAACTCAACCCTTGGTTTCTCCCCAACACGAAGCCAAAAGGTTGCCGGTGCAAAGTGCAACGCGTTCTGAGGTACTACCGTGAAGCTCTGCGTACCTGTTACTTCGAGTTCACCTCCATGTTCGATCAGCGCCTTGGCACTGGGACACTGCTGGACCGGCTCGATCTCAGTCAGATCTCGAAGGGCCTCAGATTAGGCAGTGCTTCAAAGCTTTCATTGCTGTAGGCCGGTAGAATTGGTGTTTTCCTAAATGTTTTCGGATTTCTTTCCCTACCTGGCACCCGGAATCACAAGGTCTGGATTTCCTTCTTACGGATGGTATGAAGAAGGCGAAAAGCAACTGATGGTCACTGAGGTACCGAGACATTTGCAAGGCAGCGGGCATCGCGCCCAACAAATCCTTGACCCTGCGGTGCCCCTGCCACACCTGGGAGATTGGGGAGGTTGCGCTGTGTCGGGATCTGGTGACATTAAAGTGTGACTGCTGAAGGGAGTGATGTGAGCATGGTCATGATGGTGCTTTCTCAATGGCTGTGAGGCAGATGGATTTCTCTTGGCAGCGCATCACGGAAGATATGGTCTTAAATGCGTTTAAGACTCATGGTTTGAGCCTGGACATTATATGGTTATAGAATATTACAGATATAAAATGATATAAGTAATAAGTTGTAGCATTGCTGCGCTTGCATGGGACAGCACCTGTGCCTTTCCAAAATGGCACTCAGTTTGGCCCACGTTCTGCCCCAGAGATCATATCTTTTTACATTTTTTCCAGTTCTGCCGTCAGCTGACCTTGGATACCTAGCTGGCCACCTCACTGATTTAAATAGCACGGTTTCTCTCGAAGGTTTCAAAAGGCAACAAGTTGCACACGTAGCAGGGCATGGCATGTTTTCACGCTTTTTCTTCAGGTTTCCCTGCAAGTATTTCTCTATTGCTCAGCTAAGAATGGCTGACATTTCGGACATTTTCTTTATTGGCTGCCAATTTCGTTGTGCAAGGGGGACCCTGGCTGACACCCAGAGCAGCCAACGACGAACAGCAGTGGAGGTACTTGGAATGGCAGATGATCATCCTGTCTCCCATTTGTGGCGAGCTCAAAAATTGGAGCCAGTATCAGTTGATTCATGGGTGGTGAGGGTGGTGCCATGATTTCTAGAGTCCAGAGATTCTAGGGCTTTACCCATCCCTTCTGGTGCAGGATTTTTAAGAAAGAAAGTGTTGCTCAAGACCCATGTTGTCCTTCCTCCCTGCGGATCATGCATCGCAATCACTACCAATCCCATTCATTCCCGTCATTACATCACCATTCTCCTAGTAATCACCATCACCCGTACCTACTTTGTTGACTGTTTATATAGGTACCTGCTATATTTGTCTTTTTCATTAGCCTGTGCCATTCCATCATCGTCGCTACTGTGGCCTGTTACAGGTCCCCACTTCTGTGAGAACGGCTGGTCCGTCCTGGGCAAGTCTGGCTCCGTTTTGGATGCCAGGCCAGGGCAACAGCTATCCCAAGCCAGCTGGGTCGCGCCACATTTCGCAGCCCTGGGTTGACAGCCGCCATGGTATAAGCCTTTGGACTGATGGCACTGGAGAGAAAGCGAGAGATGGTAGGTCCAGCTTCTTAGGGGCCAATGGGCTGGTTAAAAGCTTGGTGAATGATGGCTGCTAGTTGTGAAAGAGTCTAAGATGAATGGCTTGGTTATTGATATTTATTGACGATGGTTAGTACGGGCTGATGATGGCTAAGAGTCTAAGAATATGGTGGTTGATGGTTGGTGAATGGTTCACTGAATAGTCTTAAGATACTGCATCTGGAATGAGAAGCTATCAAGAATCTACCACATGGGGTTGAATATATGAGCTTGGCCACGGGGATGAGGGGGTACGGCGGGGGTACGGCGGGGGTACTGCGGGGGTACTGTGGGGGTACCACCATGCCATGCTTGGCCAAAGCTACTGTAGTATTTTGTTCTGGCGGGTAACACTAGCAAACAGGAAATCTAGTGTAAGTGTTGCAACAGGCAGTGAACCATGGCGCACGGTAAGAGTGCAAAAAGATGGGGTCACTGATGGCACATCACTTAATTATTGTTTTCGGTGCCTCAAAACTATTCAGGATCCATCAAATGCACATCACGCAAGTTGAATTAATGCAGTTCTCATCCCCTAGATCATGTTTGGTTCAGACATCCACTTTCTGGGTTGCCTATATGTATGAGCCATACTTGGGCACGGGTCAGTCATACCAAACACTTTCGGACGAGCAACCCTACAGCTCGACTATCACAGTTATTTTAAGCGTTCTTCAGTGTCTGATCCTGTTGCGTCATCGTTGTCAGCAGTGCTTATTTGTTTACAGCCCAGTGGTTTAATCACCAAATAAACCCCGCCTGCTGCTTTCTGCTTTCAGGTTCCCTTCACCCACAAAGCCCGTGGAAGTCTCTCTCACAAAGCAGGGTGACTACATGTTCAACAAGGCATCCACCCCTGCGCCACGCATGTAGCTGCAGGATTGATGTAGGAGGGACGGGTGAAATGATCAGGCTCTTGAATGCCAAACATTTGCCTAATGACGCTTATGTGATGATTGATTGTGATTTTTACTGACAAAGATTCAAGATGTTTGATGGCTGTAAATTTAGGTTAATTTAGGCATAGCGGCTTTCCACAAGCAATTGGATGAGGGCGAGGTAGTCCTTGGTCATTCGTCATACCTAGACAATTGCCATTTGCATTACGTGAAGTTTCTAGATTAATGTCTATAAACCCATTTTGATTCAAAATACGGCAATTCCCAAATATCTCGAAAAGAAACAAGTATACATAACCGTGGGTCCAATCAAGACATATTGATCATCAACCATACAAATATTGTGGCTCCTAAATGTGTTATTGATGATCATGAGCCACCAGTCACCTTGGTGAAGCCGCTCGCAAGGCGGCACCAAAAGATGGGGTATCACTCATGAAGCATGGAACTGCAAGCCATGGCAATATCCAATGGTTGACATTTCGGCCTCTCATAGCTCATAGTGTTTGTTTGTCTAATAATACATCAGCACACAAATTTGCTGTTTTAGGTTCCCTTAGCCAGTCTTACCCAGTCTGGCCAGTTAAGACTAAATTTTAAAGATTCCAAACGATTATGAAACATATGAACCATTTCATGGCCAGTGTATTTTTTTAGATGCAATCCTCAAGATCAAACTTCACCATTGGGCATTTCTGATAAACATTTGGCACCTCTGTGCCAGGTGCCTCACGACTTTATCAAGTTGCTACCTGGCGGAGTTAAGATTGTTTTGGTGAGCTCGGTGTGGTGAGCTCGGTGGGGCGACCATCAATGGAGGATTTTGGGGGTTGCACAGGGGCAATACTGTCAGAATCTGTTGGGGATCTTGGTCATCCATTGTGGGTCACGATAACCAATGAGCCAACAACCATTAGTGTAAGCAATATTTTAATCATGAAGCACTGGCTATCAGCAGGATGATTGATAACGTTGCATCATCACTACTGGTGGAAGGTGGGTTTGAGCTGGCCACAGTTGTTGAGGAAAGCAACCAGTACTGGTGCTCATATACGGTGATGTGTCAGGGTCTTTAAGGATCTCAAAGGGTGTACTATTCAACAGTTGGGAACTATCGCTGAGTCAATGATAGCAATTCGTTGTAGGTTGCCAACTGCCGGATATAGCTGGGATGGTGATAACCATGATATTGGGGAATCAATGTCCTTAGTCTGAAATAAGAACCATTCAGCATGGCTCCCCTAAAGACTTGGGCGTTGGCCCGAAAAGTGATAGGACCAGACGGGACAACCCCGCTTGTTAAATTGTCCCAGCAGTATCCCTTGGGGCGGTTAAAGATTGTGATTGAAATAGAAGGAAACAAAAAAGAAGGAAACGGACGACGAGTGGAAGTAGAGGGACGATGATGGAAAGGATAATGAAGACTCATAGACGAGATCACTGTCACCACCGTCCCGAAAACACCAACAGAACAAGACTACGCAAACACGACCCTGCAAGCACAACACGACCAAAACACAGTGAACATCACAAAACACCACCAGAAACCACTGGGAGAAGACTACGTCTAAAAACACCACTTGAATACCATCAAAGACCATCGCACCACCGCCAGAATACCACCTAAGTAGAATGGAATGTTAATAGATATGAGAACAACGAGTCGACATGATGGCTATCAATGGCTATCACTCTGCAATTTACTGACGTGGAGCAGGCCACAAGGCAGGCCACAGGCAGGCTCAAAATCACTAGAAAAGTAGTTGGAGAAAGGCGTGACGCTTCCATTTTTTGGCAAAAGTTGAGATCTGTCTGATATTATCCACAGAAAATGCAGTGGACATGATTGCCAAGAATTGCGAGTCAATACCTAGTGTAGTCACCAGCTATTTTACTGGGCTTACGAGGGAACAGCGGCACAATTGCTGTAGCAAGCGTCGGAGTGATGCTCATAAGTCATGAATAAACGTCAATCTAGTTGGTCGCTTTAAACAAGTGTAGTCTCCAATTCCAATGTTTTTCTACTATTGCTGATCCCTTTCATGTTTTCCAGGGGGCTTGCAACCAGCAATCAGTACTAGTTCGACAGCCATCACAGTAATTGCTGAAGGTGTGAGCTCTTCGGGGTTGCACTGACCTAGTTGGTCTGAGTGGAGCGATTTGGAGCCACAAAGGAGGGACTGGAAGAGAAGGAGCCACCAGCTGCTCCACTGCTCCACTGACCTGGTGTTGATATGGATATGAATGATAGGAGTGATCGTGGTGCTGCCCACCAACATGGTGCCACTATCATCCAGTAGTTCCCTTGAGCACCTTCGCACCATCCTTCAGGTTAGAGAAGGCCTCCAAGGGCGGAACTGCCAAGTCTGCCGTGGTCTATGTGGCCAAGGCCCAGGGGGTGAACCCCAGAGAAGCATTGGGATGCGAAGCATTGGGATGCATTGGGACCCAGCTACGTATATCCATTTATATCCCGAATCTACGGGCATGCCCTGGCATTTTGCAGTTGCAGTTCTTACTTTTTGGGGAACCTTAAAGCCCAGCTGCATGCCTCATGAGTGGCATGTCTGTGGGAAACGCCAGGCGCTAGGGAAGGAATCGACAGCCAGGACAGTTGGTCTTAATACCGACTTCGGATCAGTCAATCCCCCAAAGGTCCAATGTCTTGAGAAGGTCAGGACATAGCCGGGATTCAGATTGACAAAGTTCAGGACAGCCGAATCGGATAAATTAGTCGATTTGATTTCCTCTCATTTACTGAGTTTAGTTTATTTCAAATAGTAGATTAAATTTCTTAGAAACTCATTAATTTGATTTGATTTATAGATTTAAGAGCACTTTTTTAATCAGCTTGATGTAATTTCACTAATGCATCGATTTATGATTTAATTCGCAAACTAATTCATGATCAAAGAATTTCTGCGATATATTTTTCTTAATCAATTGATTATTGATTAATCAATTACTTAACTACTTGTTAATGGATGAATCCACGAATATACCACCCCCATAAAAGCATATAAAAGCATCCTGGCGGCTGGGGAGGTTTCTAATCTGAGGGGTCATGGGGGTCTTGTCTATTGGGGACCATAGCTCATGGGGGGTACCCTTTGTGAGCTCCTCAAAAGGCCATCTTTCTGATGGAATCTAATCAGGGATAGACCACTTTGGAAACTGATATCTTCTTGTTGTATTTTTGGCTAAATGAGTTTGGAGGAGCGGAAGGTGATGGGAAATCAAGTTCTCCTGTGGTTTGATTGTTAATGAATCATTCTTAATAGTTGGATAATCAATCCAAAGATTTAGAAATTGGAAAGTAATCCGGCTAAGAAAAGGGAAATTAGTCCTGTAGCTTAATTATTTCTGGATCAGTTAATTAGCACCGATCATTAAATAGTCAATGTGCTTAGCAAAAAGCAAGACCAAAGCAGAGGCTTGTGACGTCAGCATTATTCTGAGGGCATTTTTGAGGACAAGTCGGTTGCAAATGAGTTTAGCATTGCACCGGAGATTTTGGTTTGGCTGGGGGTTGATGAACCTGAGGAGATTTACCGTAATAATCTGAAGTCAGCATTATTCCCATAGTCGAGTACATTCCTATGTTTATGTTCCCGCTGAGTGGTTGCACGCTGAACATTGAAGTTTGGTTGAAACATACTGATGAGTGGATGTAACATTCCCATGGTCAAGTACCAAAGCAAGTTTGCTTCCTTTAAACATTTAAACCGCGCAGCCAAGCGCATTGCGTTTTCATCTTAAAATCAGAGATTGTCCCTCAATCTCCCTCATTTTCGCTGAACGCCAAGCGTCTCGCCGATCGCCCCCCCTCTGCTTGTCAGGAATATCCCGACTGGAAGAAGTCACTTGGAAAGCAAATGAATGGACGACCTGCCAGTACTGTTGACTGCTGATTGATGGTCAAGGATGGTTCAGTAGATCAGGCGTCAATAAGCAACATTGAACCATTAATCAATGAGAATGAACAACTAACAACTATGGTAGATCGCCATTAGCCAATGATAAGCACCAATGGTAGATCCACATTGACCCTTGACCACTCATCACGGCAAGCCGTGTCGGCCTCAGCTGCGACCAGCGAGCCCAGGACAGTCTTGGCCAAGTTGCGGCACAAGCCTCAGCGCCCCACAGGGGCCACAGACATCAACGGGTGGAGGGCCAATCCCAACTGCACAAGACCTCGGTTTCTCAGCGCGGTTCACCCGCTGAACCTGATGGTGGTCAACACGGGTCATGCAGTTCGCTGGTTTGTTCAGGTCATTCTGGGTGTGACCATGTGTGTGGACCGAGCCAGCAGTCCACAATAGTTCTTGTGGATGAACAAAGGTTGTCAGTAGTCTTTCCATGCAAGTTCAAGTGACGATTCTGTTCGGATCTGCTGAAAGATGACCGGGACCACATGGGAACTCGCCAAGGGTAGCCACCTGCGACCTGCAGGATGTCAGCCGTCAGCCGCTTGACGCTCCATGCGCCTCAGGAAGTTCCATGCTGAGAAAACGCTGCCATTGGTGGCTCAGGCGAGGCAGCGCGGTACTTGGTCCTTCATTTCCATGGCATTCCTCCGAGATCCACGATGAAAAACTGCATGAAATACCTGCCATGTATAAGAAAACGTCCACTATCTGTTGGTAGAATTGGTGGTGGCTTGGTCAGTTCGTTCGGGAAGCTTTTGTGCTTCTAAAAAGCGAAAAGTATACCAAGTCGAGAATGATCATTTGCCATGGTCTGCCATGATTTTTTAGTCTTAATTTCTAAGTTCGTTGAGTCACGCAACTTTGGACAATCAATCTATTTCGAGTATCATTTTCTTTCCAGAAGAGGTATGGAGTCCGATGTCCGAAAAAAGATAGTTTGTTCTTTTCAAAAGCTGGTTGTCCCTTCAAAATTTGACTTAGACGTCATAAGGGGTGATGAATCTCAGCCCATTTCTGAAATGTAATGTGCACGCATTTGAATTTCACTGATCGGTCCAAATAGACTTCATGAAGGGTTCACCTAAAGCTTAGCCAAGGAGGCAACCAGGAGCCTGTGGCTCTGAGCACCCTAAACATACGCGTACATTCATATTCACATGAATTTGGGTATGCAATATGCATGTACCGATGCCAGTTTACACATCTACACAAAAATGTGCGTCGATGAATTGACATCTTATACGGTTATAATAGGTGTGTCGCGCGCAGCTGGGACAGGAAGACATGAAGGAGAAGCCCGAGGCAGCACAGCAATGGAAGAATATCATGACTGATTTGATGCAGGACCGGCTGCCAGCTGCATCCGGGACGGAGGATCCTCTATAGGCTACAAACGTCGAGCCACGTGGATGGGGCGGAGGTGATGGGGAAAAGGAGCTGTGGAAGCTGCGGAGTTCCAGGGGTTTAAAAATGTACCACAGAGCATTAGATTTATTGAATAGTGGTAGGTAAGGTACTAGTGGACCCAAAAAATGTATCAAGATTTATTGAACTGGATTGAATAGTGGGTAGATACTAGACTAGAATTGTTTTGGAGATTGGATTCGAACTTGATCGCGTTAGTTCTGGCATGGGAAGAACCAATACACCTACCGCTTTGCACAGGGCTTGGCCGGAGCACCGCGGGCAGACTCGCTTCATCAAAATTCCTGGTGTCAGCATTTTGTAATGAGGGCATCGTTGTTTTCAGCCTTTGGGAACGCTAGGCAGGTCCACAGCACGGTTCAAGAACTATCCAACAAACACAGAATTTTCATGGAATGGTTGATTGTCGACAATGTTGATATACCAACTTGGACCCCTGGCCCAAACAATTTGGATCCTCAGATGGTGTTTGCGCACACAAACTATCACAATAACAATGTAGGTACAATACTAATATGTACGTTCGTGTGTGGTTTCATTTGTGTCGGCATGCTCTTGTAACAAGGCATTACCATGTAAATCGTTGACCGTCATGTCACGCGGTGTAAGGTCCTACAATGCAAGGTATGTTATCATCATTGTTCAGGTCAACATGCGATTTTCAGGTACATTGGCCCTGTCACCGCGTTGGAACAGTCCAAGTCCTTGTCGTTGGTAGCCGCGGTCCGCAAATTGGCACTACAACTGCAGGGCAATGCTACAGGGCTCCATGGCAAGACTCAACTTGTGACAGCCTGTGGTGTCTTCAGATGTGTTCACGTGAATAAAATTGGTATATGGTGCATGTAGTTTTTTGATGCAGACATTCATAAGCATATGTGTTTGCATTTGGATTTAAACTGTGTGCGGCCATTCCCTTCTTCAAAACACACGTATCATTTACCTACATAATATTTCTCTCTGTCTACATGTTGGCGTGTAGGTAGCTTGAGGCAAATGCGTGCGTCAGGTATCTTCGTGGCAATGTTTATTGCCAAGTTAGTTTGCAACCAGGGCAAACACTCGCACCATTTTGCAAACCAACGTTTTAAGTGTTTTAAGCGACAGTAGCCAACTACTTTCACCACCTTTCATTATCGATTGTCCACTGCTGTGAGTGCTTAGTTCACCCGATTGCTGACCACTAACGGAGTCCCGAACCTGACGAACACCCCAGGATGCTTCGTTGAAACCTTTCGGCAAACATTTGGGACCCTTCGCAGCCTTCAAGCGAGACGAGGCCGGCACATGCGGAACGGTGGCCGGCACACCCTGGTGCTGCTATAGCTGGTTGCGCATGATGGGAGTATAGGATCTTTATCACCACGCACTTGATTCCATTGATGCATCGTAATTTGCATGAACCATGACTGTTTGCAGCCTACAATTTCTTGGCTTTTTGGATTTTTGGCGTCAGAGTTGACCAGCGATCCCTTGACAGTAGCCTTAGCCTTAGCAGCCTTTCTAGCATCTCCGCTGCAAACCCAAATTTCGCACACCTGGATCGTATTGATGCTACTGTGATATCTGCATTGAGATGACACGTGCCCGTCACAAATGATGAATGAGAGGGCCGGCCGTCCGACATTGGTTGTACCACTGCGAGAAATCTTCCAATATTTTGTAATGGCAACTAGCGTCCTGGGAGTGCTCGGCTATCCACGGATAGCCCCAGATTTGTGGATGTGGCATGGCATTTTGCGTCTAACTGGGCTGATGGGGCACGCAATGGCCATGGGTTCTGCCGGCTTGGCGGCGCATCCCAAAAAAATGCGGCCAAATCCACATGTGTCAGTACTGCCCGCCATCAAATACAGCAGTTTTGCACACAATTGAACAATTGAATGTCTTGCATCCCCACTTCGGTGTATCTTGATGTTTTTGGGCAAATTCATATCCAAACTTATTGTCATGCTTGATTGGTGTTTGCGTTTGGCTAGCTGCTTGGGTATTTGGCTTTAATTGTCAGAGCTTCCATAGCCTCTCCGTTCTGGGCATTGACGAAGCTACCTCGAGATTTTTGGATGCCTCACCCTTGTGACCAGGAATTCAGCCACAGCCCGGAGGTAGATAAAGTCAATGTTTTTGTGAAGTAGCCCGAAGTGTCAATGCCAAACGTGGCACATCTATGGGTGCTTTCATGAAGGGATCTATGTCCACAAGTCCCAAATCAGAACTCCAAGACAGGGCAAAGCGATTTGTCCGCCAGCAACCGCCTGTGCATGAACAAGTGCCCCCTTCCACGGAGTGTGCGATCAAACCGGTAGGGAACAACACTAGAAGGTGGCAAAACATTTTGCCACATCATCTTTGTTTTGCTAAATGGTCTACAGTCATGACTCTGGCTTGCATCCAGAATGCTTCTTGAAGTAGCTGCTTTCAAGTCAGGATCATCCCATGCCCTCAACCTACGAAGTTTGTACGCATCAATCATGGTACATTTCACCAAATCGAATTGATTTCCCTGTGGAACTGCAAGTTAAAACCCCTTTCGTGAAAGGCATTGGATTCGTTGCAAGGATTGTAGGTTTTGGATGGTTTTGGTATCCCCAAGACTGTCCTGGTAATTGGCAGACTGTAGCTGCCACGTGGGGTCGGTTCTTCCTTCAACCCCCACAATCGCCAAAAAAGCGGAAAGCCTACGCCGCAGGATTTCAATCCATGACCCAAATCAGCTGAAGCAAAGTACTGAAAAAAGATTAGCAATTCCAACTTGGTTCTGATCAAAATCGGCATTTTTCGAGGGACGTGCACTTTTTCTACAATTGTGCTTTTGTTACCCCTTTTCGACTTTCTTTGTACTTTCCCATTTGGTTTTATCAAGCTTGGCAATTTCCCAAGGAATGTGCACCGTTGCTACATTTTGCAATATGTTTTCAATTTTTGCACCTTCGTTCTTGCAAATTGTCATGTGGTTTTGATCAAGTTTGACAGTGTCACAAAAAAGACATGCTTTTACACTCTTGTACCACTTTTCTGTTTTTCTTTTGGAACTTCCCACTTGGTTTTTACCAGCATGTGCAGTTTTCCAGGGACTTCACCTTTGTTCGACCCTCGCCTTGAATTTTTCTACACTTTTCGGCCTCCAAACATCGCAAAACAAGTCTTGAAAAAGTGTAAATGGTTGAACTTAGTTTTCAAAAAGTCTAGAAAAAAGTGCGTTCGGAAGTTCGGCTCGTGGTCAAATACAAACTGTAAAACAAGTGTGCCGGAGGCGTAGGGCCTGTGTGCAAAGTGAAGGTCCAGCAGATGTGTAAATCAAGTGCGGTCTGAATTGTGGCCTCCGTCTACCGTGCCACAATTTGTAGCCATGGTGTTTCCTCCGAACCTTCCCTGGGTTGTTGATTGCCAACATGAGCGATACTTACTCACTAGCGGCTAGTACATGGGATTTCTTTGAGGATTTCTTTGAATCTGCCATTGCTATGCTGAATCTTACATTACATGTATATGCTTGCTGGCAAAACCAATGCATTCAATTATGAAATGGTGCAAGTTCCTTGCTCCATGTGTCAAATAAAGAATTTGAGGGGATCCAATGTCCCATTGCTTTTTTCTATCCACTATTTTGGAATTGGCAGGAATCAAACAACACAGCTGCTACTGAAGAGCACAAATCAACGAGGGTTTGGATGCTGCTGATTCAAAGCCACACTCGGTACATACATGCTTTGGGCATGTTTCCAGCAACACATGTTTCACACTTTTACGACATGGATTATTAGACACTTGCTTCACAAAGATGTGTTTCCCTATTTTCAGTCTCTCCCCGACTTTGGAACTACCAAACATGCGTGTTGTTTTGGAATTGTCTTGATGCAAGTTGCTCACCAAAGGTCTGTCTCAAGTTGCTCACCAATGACATCTGCAAGTTGGTCATGGTTGCTGGTTGGTGGTTTTAGGCTTTTTTGATTTTCCCTAGTAGGAATTAACAATTTTCCCTAATTACATGCCCTGCCGCAAGAGACTAACTCTTTCAGCGCACAGAAAGAAAGCTATTAACAAATGGTTGGTTGACACACATATTTTTCATAGGGGTCGCGAGCACCACCAACCAGGTTGATGATCATTATTGGCCACTATTACCTGATTATTGGCCACGTTTACCTGATATAACCATTATCAACCAGTATTAACCACTAGGACTCAACCATGGGTTCTTCACCAACCAGTTTGGTGGGTCCAGGTGGCACGGCAACTGTCATGCCGCCGAATTCCCACGAGGCTGTGGCCTCGGGCCCTTCGGCTTTAGATGCCACGCTGCCTTTCGATGAGTTGGCGCTGGTCACGGAGAACGCACGGCACGCCCAGGGGGTGACCGACGCGTAACGCGGAACCCGGTCGTAGCTGAGCCCAGCTTTCCAGTGAGATTTGGCTAAGTAGCTATGTAACTAAGCTGGTTAATGCTTAATAACAGGGGATAGTGAGCAACAATAGTAATTAGGGGATATACCAGCTATGGCGAGCTGGGTCAAGCAGCTAACCAGCAAAAAAGGGGGATAACAACCAACCAATTTTATGGTTAAGATATGGGGGGTAACAAGCATGGGTTGATATGGCGTGCTGGGTCAAGCAGTTCACCAACCAATTTCATGGGGGAGAATAACCAACAAAGCTACAGGGAAAACAGCTTGGTTGATGATTTGGGAACCCGGGGTGCAGGGTGAACTGACCAACTGCCATCTATGGAAAGCTGACCCTTGGGGGTGGGGGAAATGCTGGCTGGCAACTTCACTTTGGATGTGATTAGTTTCCAACTCTGACTGGCTGGCTGTTCTGGGAAGCCAGGGGTATCCCTGTGGCCCTTAGATCTGCCAGGAGTGGCCGAACTAAATGATAGCTAGTTGGTTTTATGAACATTCATTCTTTGAACAGATGGGGCGAAGGGGTTGTCGTTCAGACTTGTGTGATCATCCGAACTAGTAACTGGTCAGCCACATCACAAAGCCTTTTTTAACTAGTTTATGTTACCATTCATTCCTCATGTTTGCTGGAATCATCATTGTGAATTCCTTTCACCAGCCATCACCTCCGGATAATCATAAAGTAATGCTTGAGTGCTGGGTTTTTGACCAACCTCTTTGAGACATCGTAAGCTTTCATATAATGCCTAGTGTTAGTCGATATGATCACCGCTCACAGTTGTATACTCCACTGCAGTTTATTCTGATATCGCTGGTGCTTACCATGTCGGCTTATTATCAATGATTAGCCATCCAGCTTATCGTCAGCATAGTTCTGACAGGTAAAAGCATGTAACAACCATATCTGTTCTTTTGGGGCATTATTTGTATTCTTACTATGTTTATTAGTATTACTATTATTATTGCTCTTAGTATTGTTGTTATCATCGTTATTATTTTTATTCTTGATTCTTGTCAACCATTTTTTGCCCATTGCTAGCCATCATGCAGCAGCTCATCATCCATCCTTTGTACCGGCATCTGAGGTGGCATACCTGAAGCAAAAGCTGCAGGCGCCGGAGTGTGATGCATTCAGTGGATGATTTGCCATGGATGCCAGTTCGGCATCATTACAACCAGCCAGGTAGCCATTGCCAACCATCATGAAGCATCATTCAGTGGTCATTAAAGTCATTTTTGGCCACCACCAGTAACCATCATGAAGCACCACTATTTCGATTGACAACCGTTATAAAAACCGCGATATGTACTTATTGAACCACGGCCAAATGCCGAACATGACAAGCTTTGAGTGTTTGGGGATTGACTTCTAGCAACGGAAGATCCACAAGGCTATAGTCACCCTCCCCAACCGAATAGAGTAATGAACTCGTGAGGGCAAACCATTGGACACCCTGGCAACAAAACTTGTCTAGTACTAGTAACATTAGCATCTCAGGAACAAATTAGCATAGGTGGGGGAACTAATGCTCACAACAGGGTCTAAGAGTAAGTGGGGGATCTACAACAATGTCATGTGTAAACAATGTCAGCAAAAATACCGGTGATTGCCCCCGTGCCAGCTCATTGTGCGTGGGTCTTCTAACTGACGATAAAGGTAGATTAACCAGGAATAAGTCTGAGTTGGAGAGCAAGGGATGGTTGAGTGATTCCTAGATTGCCCTCCGGGATATATCCCCCCGCTTCAAATCTTGTTTAAGTACATTCAACTATCGTTAGATCCTATTCAAAGATCTTGATTTTTTGGCTAGTGAGATACCTTGAAATCTCATTGACGTATATTCCATTTGTGTGTCAATATCTTCAAGTCTGGTTTAAATATCTTCAGGTATTTTCAACTATTATATATTAAATCTGATTTAAAGATCATTGAGATTTACTTTAAGATGTAGTGAAATTTTTATTTGAAAATATCTGTCTCAAAATCGTATTCGCATATCTTGAAATCTTACGCAACCATCTTCAATTTTTATTTGAATACCTTTGAATTTCTTTACAATTGTTTAACCCTTCGGCACATATGTTTAAGTCTTGTTGAGATGCTTTCAAGATTGCAAAACATGCATCTTACTCAATCAGTTATCTAGAATCTAGATTAAAAATCATATTTAAATGTCTCTAGATATCATTTGAATATTATGTTTGGGCACATGGGCCAGAAGATTCATGAAGATTCGATGTATCAATGACTCATTGGGATATTTTTATTATGTAAGCATCTTGAAATCTGGCCCCACATCTCTTCACAGCAAATCCTAGGATTCCTTGCAATCCTCAGCTACGACCTGACCCAAGGCCGCATGCCACGTTTGGGCACCGAAACGCAGGCAGAGGTGGAAGTGAGAGCCGCTGATTCCTTGGCAAGCCCGGACCACAAGGAGCGGCCAGGAAGGATTCATGGCACCGCCCTAACTGCTAATGCTCCATGGACCCCCAATAGAAAAAACAGGAAGATATGCTTAATGGATCTTAATGGATCCCATGGATGTGGGTGGCGTTTGCTTTTTGCCCAACTTTGCAGTGTGTGGTGCCTTGAAGCTCTTGAGGTAAGCACACAATTTTTTCTGCGGAGATATGATTCCAGACGATACTTGGGCCCAGAACCAACAAGGCCGATTGTTTGAACATGTTTTAACGTGTGTTGGTGAGTGGGCGTATGGAATTAGACACTTCCCCATGGCGATGGATTCTGACGACCCTTTTGGCCGGAACATGCCGTGGAAGGAAGTTTAGAATAGAACTTCCGTGTCACGTGCTTGGGCCAGAAATCGCATTTTCAAAGTGATTAACAAGCCACTTGGACACATAGGACATAGGAAGAACAAGAGCCTTTTTCTCCAAGATGCCAATTTTGTTTGTCGCTTGCTGTCCATCAGTGGGGTGAGGGAGATCCTGCGAGCAGAACCAGTCTCAAGGCAAACTGAAGCCTTCGATATCTTCGATCCTTTCGGCAGAGGGCAACTCTCCTGACCAAAATCGATGGGTTCGCAATCGCGAAGGGCCACCTGAAAACGATCCCAGATTTCAAAGAGTTAGACTTGTCAAAACTCATCCTGTTTTCTTACATGTGAAAAAAACAATCCAAAGCTGAGTTTTCACCGTGAAGAGCTCCATGCGCTTGGTAAAAGGGACGTTGACCGAGAGGGTCCGCCTTGGTAATGTGGAAGGCAATAGGGCTCAACAAGCTGGGGCGGCAATTCGACAAATCCAAATCCATTTTGCGGCTAAAACTGAGTGGGACATGTCGTAGAGAAGGGCCCCTTCCAAGCCTTTGAACTGTGTCAGCCACAGAGCCAATAGTGGGCTTAAGATCCGCTGAAACCAAAGCACCCATCCCAATACACACATCTTGGGATGCTCTTCAGCGGTTTGGTTCCTCGCGCAAGAAGGAAATCCATGAGGATGAGCCAATTGGGCAAGCACTAAACCAAGCTTCCTGAAAGCAGGGGAGTCAGGCACTCCCTGGGCCCATGCGGCGCATCGTGTGGTCTAGATGACCACCCCACGGTTCTGAGGAGCCCGACGCTTTTACCAGCTGGTTCATCGTGATGGCCAATCAATCGCAACACGTTTCACAGGGATGATGGAGTATCATCAATTAACCAGTCAATTATGGAGTATCATCATGATGGAGTATCAGGATTATGAACCAGTCGATTGGTTCATCGATGGCTGGCGTCATGTGTTACATTCATTTATGATCACTTGTGGTTATGATAACCATGAAAGCAATAATAGCCACAGTTATTGAAATACCCGGTCAATGCTTTGTAAAACCCTTGTAGGAACCCGCAGCTCGACAGTTCTCCCACAGGATGCCGCAGCTAATGCACAGCCGGGGGCCTCAGCATGCCTCAGCATGCCTCGGCACCTGAAGCAATTGGCCTGCCATGCCATCATGTCAAAGTTTTTTTATGCATGAACATCCTGCAACATTGTAAAGCTGCCTATGTCCCTCCCGTGTTGGCGAGCGGGCGTGAAGATGGTACCTTCCCGGGCCATTTGTGGAAGGGGGCTGGCGGATGCCGCCGAATCTTCGCACTGAAAGATGTCGGTATACCATGGCCTAAGAGGAATTCTTTTCGTGTTGACGAGAGAGTGCTGCTCGGCTGTTGCTGGATGAACTTGGAGTAGTATCTTCAGCAGTTTGTGGAGGGGCCCTGTTTGTGATTTGCAACCCGCATCACGAACATAGGGCTTCTCATGGCCCCTCGTATACGATCAGTTGGCCCCTCTTCTTCTGCGACGCCACTGCCAGCAGTGTCCCCTTTCACAGGCAGTGCCGTTCGAACAAAGCGATTGGAAAGGTTTACTGGAATGAATCTCTATGCTGGTGAACCCCCTGAAATCTCAAAGTTTGATAACGTGATACGATTTGGTACGATTTGATGCCCCTGTAGTTCTAACGTGATGCCATTTGATGCCCTTTCGTTTGCCTCATAGTTTGACCACAGTTGGTCCTAACCGCTAAGGCCGGGAAAGCCTGGCATTTTCTTCGTCACGGAGCAAGGCCAGCACGGTGTGGACCTCCCAGCGTGGTGAATAGAATGGTTTGCATGGTTGGACCTGTTGGGGTTTGCCAGGATTTGTTGAGGTTGGGATCTGTTACTTCTCTACCCCATGTATACAAGATCCAAGTTTTGGTTCCTTAGTTTTGGCTTTGAGATTCAATTTCTTGTTCGAGAACGCATATTTGGATATTTTGATTTTCCTCTCTGACATGCGAACCCTCTCTCTCTCTCTCAAACCCTCGATGCATTTTGTTTAGGGACAACCCACGTCCATGGCCAGTTTCATGGCATTACGCTGGAAAGCCACTGGATTCCAAATCACGGGATTCTCAATTTAACGGTGCGAAAAGGAATGGTAGAAATAGATGTAAGCAAGTATGGCTAACGGATCATTGGCCATCAATCTATCAGCATTGAGTAGTATTAAGCTATTGGCATTGTGAACCAGTTGTTGATAACTAGTTGCTAATGACCAATGAACATAATGAACACCGATGGACATCAAGAAGCCAAACGGTCCATAGATGTCCATCTTACCTGGTTGGTGGTTTCCATTTTGATTATTTTCCCTAGTATTTATTATATAACAATTGGTTGGTTGACAAGCATATTTTTCATAGGGGTTGAAACCACCAACTAGTTACGGATATTCATTAAGTACTGGTAGTTGTTCATCTTATGGTGTTCCAAAATCATGATGTACTTCTTGGTGAATATCCATAGGTTGTACAACTTCCGTCAATGACGGTCCAATCGCTAAGTACTGGTCGTTGTTCATCATGGTCCTGTCTAGCAGACCCAGGCACCAAGGGCGGTGGTGGTGGGAAAGCCAAAGCAGTGCCAGCCTCAGCTTTTAACGGATGCCAACGCTATCCGTTGGGGAATGGACCGTTGGAAAAGGATGGAAAAGGTTTGTTGATGGTTAGCTAAGGGTAGCAATATGGTGACTAAAACTGGTTTTCAACTTTATCGTTGATATAGGGTAGTTCATGGTTAGTCATTGGTGCGATCCATTGGTTGCTGCTTCGTGATGACTATTCCGTAACTACGCTGTTCATATTGGACAGTAACAAGTGTATTTCAGCAACGAACATCTTGGGCAAAAGGTCATGTTGATGGTTGGAAGCACAAAAATTTGAGCAGAAGACCCCGCTAAAAAATATCGAGAAGCGGGTCATTTCCCTGACAACAAACAATTTGTTCTCCAGGATGAAGAGATTTTTCGGTGCCTGCAGCATGTTCAATCGTCCAGGTGGGGCTCTTTCCAGGAAATAGGGCGCTGGTACCGTACCATTATCTCATCAGATAGGAGCGGGAACAACAGCTACACACTGCATTGTGACTGACGTGGAACAAATCCTTCCCCGAACATGACGGGTTGGTGGTTTTAAACATTTTTCATTCCCCTTGGTAATTGTTGACAATGGTTGGTTGACTAGTATTTTCATAGGGTTGAAGCCACCCACCAGATGAGCTATCAACATGACGAAAAGTCATTCTGAATCACATCCCTTTGGCCGTGCCGCTGTTGCCGATGTTTCCTTGGGTGAAGTTTACGAAGCTCGCTCCAGAGATGACAATTCGTTCCGCGTTTGGTATACACTGATCCGCTCTTCGCATAGGTGTCGAAATATGTCAAGTCTTTGTGGGTTTCAGTTTTCGGGAGGCACTATCGAGACCAGCTCGGTCCCCCAAGATCAATGGGAGCAGGCGGACCGGCTCGGAAAGCTCAAGGTTCCCATGGTCTGCTTCTGGCCTTTCCCAAGTTCAACAACAGTTTTCCGCCGCTGGGGGCATCACAGGAATCCAAACCTGCGAAGACCAATGGTTCCGCAGCTCCTTCCAATGACAGCGCTGGGGCGAAGGTGTGGCATGCCATGACATGCCCAGGTGCTCAAGATGGGAGGATGTCCCAGAAGAATGATGGTTTTACAAGCTTTTAACATGCTTTGAACAGCTTAATGCAGTCCATGGGCAGCTTAAATCGAATGCTGGTCCAGCACTTGAATAGCAATGATTGACATGAGTATAAAGCCAAGGATGCCAAGAATTAACGGCTTCGCATCAAGAGGCGAACCATAGCTGTCACACAATTTGACATGACCATGATCATGGTTGACCAGTTCCGGAAATCAACCTGAAGGGTTGTAGGAGTCAGAGCCGATCGTGGCTAAGACCTGTTGGAAAGCTGGAACTTGGGATGGGAATCTGCTGGTTGACCCAGGTGTTGGTACATTTTTTATATCCCAAGCCACTGTTTTCGTTGGGAAGCACTGGCAAAAAAAAGTCACTGTTTGGATATTTCCACCCCTTTGATCGAAAGGTTCCTAAAGGTTCGTCAGGAAGTCGGCCTCCACCTTGGGGCCTGGACTCGGTCCCCTGGTCCTGGGGGACGTGCAGGTGTCAACCATCACCGATGTCAAGAAGCTCAATGAACACCTGAGCACCAGGATGTTGGGAGCTGCGGATCTGGCAAAAGCAGTTTCGTTTTTTGATTCGGAATGAATGGATAGAATAGAATTGGAATGAATGGATAGAATAGAATTCGTATTTTTGACTCGGAATTGCTACTATCCCAACATTTTTTCAGCAACGGATGAATAGAATGGGTAGAATGGATAGTATGAAGCCGTTACTTCCATTTTCCTGTTGCAAAAAATCGGTGGGTCGACTTCGAAGCCTTTCAGACTTGAAGCACTTGATTTCAGGGGGCCCTCCAGGATGGCTTTTTGTTGGAATGCTTCAAGCCATTGGTTTTACCGATTATTCAATGTATTTTGTTGAAGAACCTCTAAAAGTCATTTGTGCGGGCCTCACTTGGCCCTGTGAATTCCTGAAGTGTCTCAATCAACACTTAGTGAAGGGCATTAATTCCTTTTGGCAACATGTGGACGTCTACGGAGAGAAAGCAATATTTTGAAATCAATATCTTGAATGCAGCATCACCAATGCATGGGCAATGCTACCATTGCGCCAGATTCTATTCCGAATGCCCCCCGAGCTGGATTGGGGTTCCAGCAAGCGATACCATGCCCACCGCCTAATTGGCCAAGGAAGCATGAAACAATACATGCGCAAAACATGTTTTGAGAACAAAATGTATACATGGAAATGCCTGGAACGTGTTTCAGTTTTGGCAATTGAGCATCGGGTTTTTGAGCCGCTGCATCCGCCGTTCTTTTTGGCTTGCAGCCCTCCCCCAAATAGAATTTGATGTGTAGAGAAGCTGGGGGGATGTTTCACACTGTGCTATGAGGCCAGCGCTGCTGTGTCTCATCTTGGGAACCTTGTGCCTGACATGCGGTGCCCAAAGCATTCTAGCAGTCAAGGAGAAGGTCGCGGAAAGCCGCATCATAGTGACACTTGACGAAAATGTGCATCAAATCCCGTTGGTGTGGGGAATGTTGCAAGAAGATGCAGTGGGATTAATGCCAGATTCCCTCGGGTCGAGCGTGTACAGCAGCTGGAGCATTATCAGCATTCATAAGTAAACACAGCAAAATTATTGATTTGCTGGGGGGGGCCTGGCATGGCCTGGCCCTGTCCATCATTCACAGTCGCGTTTGCTGCTTTATTACCTGTGGGTTTTTCTGCATTGTGTGGGTATTTAGTTGGAAGCGAAGGTGTGCTGTGTCCTCATTGACTATGGGAGCAGCTGCATGGTATGGATATTTGAAGTGTCCTCGCTACCACTGGCAACTAGTGTCCACATGTCTTACTGCCTCTGGTTCTGCAGGTATGTCCTTTTCTCTCTCCCTGTCCTCCTTCTTCTCCTCTCCTCTCCTCTCCTCTCCTCTTCCTCTTCCTCTTCCTCTTCCTCTTCCTCTTCCTCTTCCTCTTCCTCTTCCTCTTCCTCTCCCTCTCCCTCTCCCTCTCCCTCTCCCTCTCCCTCTCCCTCTTCCCTCTTCCCTCTTCCCTCTTCCCTCTCCCTCTCCCTCTGCCTCTGCCTCTCCCTCTCCCTCTCCCTCTTCCCTCTTCC
>VSDK01002687.1:0-14849 GCA_009767595.1 Symbiodinium kawagutii | reverse complement strand
CAACAACAACAACAAGAAGAAGAACAAGAACAAGAACAAGAACAAGAGCAAGAAGAAGAACAAGAGCAAGAACAAGACTCCTCACAAACATTGTTTCAACAACTCACAAGATCTCATCATCAAACCACACCAAGATCCACATCCACATCCCCCACCAAGGACCAAGGCCATCCCTGGGCCCCTGGTGCTCGCCGCAGGCCATCTACAAGGTGCCCTTGGCCGGATGGCTGCAGGTCTTCGCCCTGGCAGGGGCCATCGAGGCGAAGAACGTGGCCTTCCCAACCAACTACGGTGCCGCCGCGGCGGATGCAGCTGTGGATAGGAAGTCGTGGAGATGTTAGCGGTGGCTTATGGTGGTTCATGATGGTTAAGAACGGTTTAATGGATGGTTAGATGATGGTTGATCATGGTGAAATGATGGTTATAAGTTATAAGTGGTTGTAACCATGGTTAGATGATGGTGAATGATGGTTGATGATGGTTGATCATGGTTAATTGATGGCTAGTACTGGTTACAACCATGGGTAAATGATGGTGAATGATGGTTGATGATGGTTGGTGTGGTTGTTGATGGTTAAGGATGGTTCGTGGATGGTTGGTGCTGAGAAATGGATGATGGTTGGTGGTGATGAGTGGCAAGGAATCTCAAGGTTTCGTTTGGCGGCGAACAGATCTTTTAGAAGTCGGGGTTCCCAAGGTATGCCTCCGCGTACACCTACGGATCAATGTTTGAAAAGTGCCTCATGGAAGATACCACGCCCATGGTGGCTCGAGGCAAGCACTTTGCATTGTTTACTCAAGAAGTGCGACGTGAACTGGAGTCAAGGGATGTCCTTTCATGATGACAGGAAGCCAATGCAGCATGCCGATTGTGACCCGATTTGCTCCATTACGTTCGATCGTCCTGGCACTTTGCTGGTGTGGAGGAAGCTTTACAGGCAGCCAAGCAGGCGTCCAGAAGAGCTGAATGTTTTCTTGATGTTTCAAAAGGTAAACGATTGGTTTGTGATGCCTGGGAAGTTGAAGCAATTGTACGACCACTGTGTTCCAGCAAGAGAAGACTGGGCAGGGATTTTCGAGACCCGGTTCTACACTGAAGTACTCTGCGTTTTCACGTTTGCAGATGGTCCTAAGTCTACCGAGCGCTGCCCATAGGCCTTCGCCAGGCGAGCACAGGTCGGTCACTTTTGCTTTCTCAGTCCTGATAACAACTGGGAAGCCCAGGCCTGGTGAGTTCAGGAAAAACATCACTAATCTGTAGCGCCGGAATCACGTGTCAGATGGTTGTCAGCATGTTGGTGGCTGAACGGTCGAGAAACCGACAGCTAGGATTAAGGAATATATCTAGCGATCATAGGAATGGAATGTACGAAAGCAGTACTGCTTTGATCTATCTGACAAACCTCTGAGAAGGTCTAGCTTTCAGCCAATATCCAAACGGAATAGCCATGAATTTTGAAAGAAACCCCGAAAAATAAAGCCAGACCCCGAAAAACAAATTCTAGTGAGACATAGGTGTCTCATTTGTACCAACGCTGATACCCCTAAACACGCCAAAAATTCAATCAGACTTTTGTTTGCGTCATTTCCGTCAAAGACAAATTGGCCAAGTGCAATCAGCCATTCCAATGCTATTGAATGCGATTGCTCAACAACAGAAACCAGGCGTGTACAATCGCTGAACATTGTCAATACTGCCAATCAATTGAAAAGCCAGATCAAGAGCTTGAAAAGCAAACAGTTTTTGCATCATTCTCGAGTCTAGAAACACGAATCAAAGTCAGCCATGATGAATACAGTCATGTATGTTGGTTGACTGAACGTATGACCATCATGATGTGATGAATGGTTTCATTAGTCGCTGCTTCCTCATTATCATATGATACACAACCATTAAAGCATGATCAATCAGTGTGATTTCACATTACGAATTTCCAAATCAGTCTTTTAGTATGATTGGAAACCCAGTGATTGAGCAGCAAACATTGCAAGTGACCATTTGTTACTAACGATTTATTGACCATTACCATTACGTTAGATCAAGAAATATGCGGCAATCATTTAAATCAACTGCCAAAATGAAGCGATTCATTCATTAGCAGGTCATTCTTACTTAGCGGCGATTAATCACGAAGCATTACGATTCTTAGCTAGCAGATCATGATTAACCAGCAATTAGCAACTGTATTAACCGTCAATTAAGCATTATTCACCATTCTTAGCCATTAATTCACCACTATTAACCAGAATTGACCATCAATTACCCATCAATTGACCATCATCTCACCATTAAGCACTATTAAGCGTGATTAAGCTTCAATTAATCATCAAGTTACTACTTTTAAGCATCAATTAACGACCAATTCGCCATTAGTAACCATTATAAGCCATCAATTTGCCATCAATTAGCCCTCAACTCACCATTATTAGCCATCAATCAAACAATATCAATCATCTACTACTAAGCATAAAGTAGCCATTTTTGACCATATTAATCATAATTGACCTTTATGAACCCCATATTGACCATCATATCCTCCCAATGTGTTAACCACCACGAGCCTGCTTTGTTTCGACGGCGTTTCCCAGGCTATCCTCCCTTCTGGGGACAGATCAACAAGCTCTCACCCGAGGAGAGGGACCAGCTGCCAGTTGAGGCCAATGAGATGGTTGAGGGTGGTTGGTTGATGAGCCCCATTTAGCCACATGGTGGTTTCTTACAAATTATAGCCACAGAGTGGTTGATGTAAGGGAAACCAACATTATGTTATCAATCATTCTTATGATTTGTTGGCTCACCATTATTTTGTAAGAAACCAACATTTAGCCCTTATCAAGCATTATTTTCCCTTATCAATCATATTGATGATGACAATAATGATTGATAGGGGAAAATAACCAACAATTCTTGGGGATATACCAACTATAGATGGTGGTTTCTTACAATAAAGGTGCCCAAGAATGGTTGGTTTCTTAATAAAAAGGACTATTCATGGATGATTCGGGGGGTCCTCTAATTTGAGAAACACCCACGTTAATGAGTTTATTGGCAAATCAAGAAGTCTATTAGCCAAGATATGCCAAGATGATTGATTGATTCTTCACAATTTGACAATGATGGTTGAATAAATGGTTTTCAAATGCATGATTAATTCCAGCGTCATTGACTAGATGATCATGATGATGGCGATGATGATGGTTGACAATAACTAATGATCATGATGGCCTATACTGGTTGATTAAAGATTGGCCAATAAGCCCCATGATTGGCCAATAAGCTCACATTATAGGCCAATGAGCTGGTTGACTATTCGTTTATCATGATTGGCGGTTGATTATTTTGCGTTGAGAATGACTCATTGCTCGATAATTTGTTGATTCTCAACTGATCATTATTTGAGAATGGTTAACAAGCAATTCCTCCGTGCCAACAGAACATTGTGGTTTGCTGGCGAATACGGATTGTAATGAAGAAAGGTTGATGAAGACCAGTTAAGGCTCATGGGGATACAGCAATACTAACCATCAATCATGAATGGTTGCTGCTTAGGGGCGAGGCCCCACATATTGGGCTCGTTGATCATAGGGGATCTGCTGTTTCTATGGTCAGCTGACAACCCATGATCTGCCAGTGCAGTTCGTGGCTCGTGTTTAGCAAGGGCTTGGTGGGCAGGGGGGTGCTTGGCTAAGACCCAGCACTTTAACTAGCAGATATCATCAATACAGATTATCATTTCGAATATGCCATATGATACACACACATACAATTCGATATTTGTTGTTGTTCATTTCGAAGTTGGGTACTTTATGATACGCAGGTATACAATTTGATATCTTTTGTTTTTCATATCACCTTGCACAGATGCCTTTTTCAGCATCGTTCCATACATGTGTGTTCCATCGCTGTGAAATTGAGAACACTCCTCAACTCTCAGAACATGTTCCAGCATCCCATCCAGCAAGATCCTCAACTCTCAGAACATGTTCCAGCATCCCATCCAGCAAGATCCATGCCGATGTGCCCGGATGAGACATTATACAACGCAGCTTTTATGAGAACTTTGCCCCAACCACTTGGTGGAAATGGCCTGGGATTATACCTCAAATTCATCGTGAAGCCAAATTTCCACCACCAACCTGTGGAACCATTGCTAACGATTCCTAGTGAATCATGTTCAACTGTTACTTGCCAGTCAACCAATCATTGTCAACCATGATAATGAATGATATACTAACAGGTTAGGTCATGTACAGTCTATTTCAATCTATTGATGACTAGCACCATACATTCCACGAATGGTACATAATCCAATCACAGACCCTGGGTTTTGTTCGTTGCTTAGAAACCTGTCGAACAGCGCAGCTTTGCCGCTCAGGAGAAGCAGAAGAAGCTTTTGGCTGAGACTTGTCCGAGTTGAACATGGATGGTGAAGCTGATGGTAAGAAGTGGTGAGTTTATAGCAAATTCATAATGGTAACTATGATTAGTTTAGGGTAAGCATATGGTTAATTGATGGTGAATTCACAGTTAGTTGATAGTCAAAGTGTTTAGTTTATGGCTAGTGATTCTTTCCCATGGCTCATTGATGTTTAGTGATAAATCACCGTAGTTGATATGATTAGTTTATGGTTAGCTGATAATGGTTGCTTTATGATTAATTCATGGTTAATGCATGGCTGGTTGATGGTTGCATGATGAGGACAAGGACAAGCAGCGACAGGGAATCTGATGTTTAATCCTTGATAGTGGCAAATTTACGGTTGATATATGATGATTGATGGCTAATGCTTGACAATGATGATTAGTGATTATTTGTAGGGAATCATAACCAACAGCAACAGTGAATTTCATGGTTAGTAGATAGTGGTTGAGTATTGTTGATTCATCATTGTTGATTCATGGTTAATGAATGGCTCAGAAAAGGAGTCGATAACCTACCATTATCAACTAACGATACGCGTTGCAATGTTGGTGTTTGTGTCGATGAGCAAACAAATTATCCCTGACAAACTAACCTGCAAGTTGAAAATCACGCGTTTTGATAGGCAAACCAGCAATAAATGATGGATGTTCCACGCAAGCAGATTGATTTGCCGGTATGTCCGATGTGTCGAGCAAGATTTAGCGCCTCTCCTGAAAGGTTCCTGGACTGGATGTTCATCGCAGCTGTGTGATACAGCTCAATGAATTCGGTGGTTGTAAATCAGATAACTTCCGATGTTCAAACGCTCCAAGTGGCTGTTCACTTGGGAACCATCACCAAGACTCGGCATCCAACTAGCTTGGCCAACCGTTGACTGGGATGTGAATACAGGGACTGTGGGGTTCACCTATAGCTATGTCGACGTGCGTGGGTTGAAGCTCCAAGCATACGTGGGTTCCTCAAGTCATAGGCAACCCAAAAAATGGTGGGTTTGTTGCTATGAACGATTGATGACTTGGATGACTGAAATGTGTTGGTTGCGGAAAATAGGGTACCCCCAAATCATCCTTTGTATTAGACATTTATAGTATAACAAACCAACAATTTGTTTGGGGTCACCGCCGAAGAAAGACGTGCTATCCTAGTTGGCTATCTATGTTTTTTACGTTGCTACTTTCTTTTCCCATGGTACCCAGGTTGGTTAAACATGTTGCAATGTCAGCACTAACTTTGATTTGGAATGTGAAACGACAGGAGCACTTGCAACCTTTGACCGTGTTTGGACCGTTTCTTTGAAGCATGAATTCCAAACAACTAACATTCAAATCAAATTAGACATATAATGATCTTCTGAAGCGTACTGTAAACCAAATATGCCAAAAACATAGGAAAAGACATGTAATGTAAATTGTGGGCCCATAGAATTGTTCTTGCTCACCTTTTTTGACTTTAGACGTCGCGGCAACTGGCCTGGACGCCCTCCCGGCTCAGTTCAACCTTTACGGGCGTCCACTCAGGCGGAATCGACGTTGAGCGCACCATCGATGCCAAAATACGCCACTGCCAACGGCCAAGCGCCAGCAGCTGCATCTTTCAAAAACGCTTTGAAATCGGCAGTTGCGTGTGTGATCTGAACTTAGCAGTTGCTCAGCGTGAGACTCCCACGTTGACTTCGACGTGCGTTTCACAAACCAGACAACCACGACTCAAGACCATTCCATCGTTGCGACTCTGATTGGCCGGCCAACGACTTGTTTTCAAAGATGTTGGCTACGAGTTTTCTGCGGAAGACTGGGTGGACCTTTTCCGCAGGGGCCATCACAGCGCACCAGTATATGATGATGCCGTATGAATCCGTATGAACTTTTGTCGATTATGTGCCTGAGTCAGTTTGGCGCACCTGCTGCACACAAGCTTTGTATGGCTTGGAGAATTCTGGCATTTTTTGAAGAATAGCGGGGGGAAGCAATTCGTATTATAGGGCAACGCTGGAACATTTTGTTGCGCTCGCCACTTTTTCAAGTTGGTGACGCTGCCCTTCTTGTCGAAACGGATCGCGTACCTTTGGTTGGTCCTCCGACAATTTGGCTGTGTGTGTGTGATAAACCTATCAATCAATCAATCAAACATTAACTATCACTAGCCATCATTCACAGTCCATATCAACCCTTCATTCACCGCCATCGAACCAAGGTAAATGGACCATTTCACCGTTCATGAATCATTCATCAACCATGATTTACCATCTTTTGGCATTTGCATCCAGCCTTCACCATCAAAGAAATTGGCCCCCATCAACCACTATTAACAATCAAATAGCCATCAGCTAGCAACCCATGAAATAGAATCAACCACCAGTGCACCATCGCAAATGGACCATATGCCAATTTTGGTTGCTTATCATGTTTTTTTTACTAAGCTCCTATGGTACCATTTGCCATCAATCATCATCATCATCATCATCATCACCATCATCATCATCATCATCATCATGAACAACATCAACATCAAGAACCAGTACATTCCCAGTAGTATTGCTGTGTGTCCCTGTTACTCAACCATTAAAAACCATCATCATCATCGTCGTCATCATCATCGTCATCATCATCGTCATCACCAACTGTTTATTCCTTTGTATTGTTGGTTTCTTTGCCGCATGGTTAACCATCAAATAGCCACCATAGTCATCATCATAATCAGGATGACCGTCATCAGTATCATCGTCATCATCATTATATCATCGTCATCACCATTACTGTATATCATTGTCATCTTCATTATCGACATCACCATCAATAACCCCCATTGTCCCGAATATTGTTGGTTATTATTCCCTCTGGTTTCACAATTAAGTAACCATCATCATCATCATCATCATCATCAACCCTTTTATTCCTTCGTATTGTTGCTTACTATGCGGTGTGGTTAACCCTCAAGTAGCCATCATAGTCATCATCATAATCAACCAGTCACTAACCACAAGCTGGTCATCATCACTGCACCGCCTGAGGAGATCAACAACGGGCGCCTGGCCATGGTGGCCATGGCTGCCATCGTGGCGCAGAACGGGGCCACGGGGCAATCCTTGGTGGAGCAGTTCACCACGGGCAACCTGAAGCTTTACCAAGGGATGGGTCGGGGGCTTTTGCAGGGGATGGGGGGGGGGGGGGGGGTCCGGGGTGACCAGGGGGGGTCCAGGAGGCCATTGTGGGTTGATGGTGGCTTATAGTGGTTGATAGATGGTGAGACGGTGGAGATGGTGAGATTTGGCTATGGGTCAATATTACTCACATTATAATAGGTTAACAGCGGTTAATGGTACAAGGGTTAACAAATGTTAAACAAGTATATGGGTCATTGTTAACCAACCGGGGGGTGCCAGGTACCTTTGGCGCATGCGGGAATATCAATGGTTGAGATATATAAGGTTCAGAATGGTTCATCCACATTGGGTTGAGGTACATTAGGTTAAGAATTGTGAACGACGGCTCAGAATAGTTGATATACTATATGGTTAAGTGACGGTCGATTGGTGATTGACAAGTGGATGTGGTTGATATGGAGTATAATAATTGGATATTCATGCGTTTGAGATGATGGTTAAGATACGTTTTGTCAACATATGGTTAATAAGTTGATATGCGAATCGTATTTGATCAACGTACACTTGGTCCTGGTCAATGTATGGCTAACATTTGGATGATGAATAGTTGATGTATGGTCAATGTATGGGGGGTGGATTCGTGGTCATTGATGGATTGATAGTGGCCCATTGATGGTTCATTGTTGGCCGTGGGCTGATATGTTGTTGATATATGGTCAATATTTGCTTTAAGGATTTAGTGCTTTGTTTGAAAACTAATGATGGTGAGTTAAAGGTTAGTAATTGCATCAAAATTCGTCATGTAGTGTACAATTACTGCGGCTGATATACGGCTAGTATATGTTGTATATATGGCTAAAGTATGGCTGATATGTATCTGAGTAGTGAGTAGTGATTGATTGATGCTTAATAGTGGTAAATTCGTGACTAGTAACTTTTTGTTGAATGGTTGCAATTTATATATGGCTCGTATATGGTCAATAGATGGATGATGATTCGTTGATAATGCATAGTTGATGGTTCATTGATGCTTCATGTATCGTTAGTATTGCACATAGCTGGTTAAGGGGTGCTTAAATATGATCATCATCAACCATTGACACCTGTTGATACAAGGTGGATAGACAAAGCTTCACTAGATGGATTGATGGTCAAGCAATAGTTTGTCATTGTGGTTAGTTGTATTTCCCGTATGCAGTTGACATATGCTAAGTGATTGTGGCGATTGCAAGGGGAACATCAAACGTTTCTTCTCTAATGCTGCAACTGCAATGAAGGGATGATCTCCAATGCAGAACAAGTCAGCTGCTACTATTTGAATAGACATGGTTGGCCTAGGGTTCCCATGAGCAGACTGCAACACGAGGAAATCTGCGATAGATTTGGGTGAATTTTGCCGGACACTTCTCATATATGGGGCTCCACGTCATAACTTGTTGCCCAGCCCGTCATTTCCGGAACAGTGGAGGTTTGATCCACCAAGCAACAAGATTTTCATCACTCTTTTTTTAAATCAATGCTTGAGAACGATTGAATTGTTGGTTTGGTCATTGAAAAACAGTTGATCAAACCTACGATCGCAGCCACATCTCATCATGAGCCGCGGTGCGAGCCGCACCCACGTCTATCAGGGCAACATCTTGGCATGCAGCCGAAGCATCCATTGTTGGTCAGAGCCATCGGGGACGCAGTGTAAGCGACGCCGAAACAGCAGCAGAAATACCTTCGCTTCTGCGAGTTCTTGTGGCAGGAAATGCAGGCAGATCTTGGTGCCAGAGCTGGGATGGAACTTTTGTACCCTGGGTCCGATTTACTTATTTGAGGAGAAGTTTTTCAAGGAGAAGTCAGTGCAGGTGAAGGGAGTCCCAGTGGATGGCCATTTCATGGCCGGAAGTGCGGTGACCATACCCATACCAGCAATTCAACAATTATCGACAGGCCTTTATCACGGGATAACCATCAAGATGAGTGGTTGATGATTAAAGCCATTCCTCACCAAGAACTGAAAGAGAAGCATCACACGAGGTCGTGATTATATTCATGGTGAAAAAGCCATCATTGTTGCTATTATTGATTGGTAAGCATACTTTGCCAGTATTAAGAATGATTATTGACCACTATAGAGTATGATGATCAACCAGTATTAAGCATGAACCAAAATTAACCATCAATTCACCATTATCAGCCATTATTGTAGTGTATTTTCTCCTATTACTAACCATTACCGGCCATTCATTAACCTTTTACTAAACATTATGAACCATTACTTAACCCATTATTGAGCACTGATTAGCAAATAATGAACCATTAACCAACCATTGATTAACCATTAGCAGCCACTATTGATAGTTATTATCCCCTGCCTATTATTAACTATTAATTTATATTGTTGACGATTGATCATGGACCATTAACAACCATACTTCAATTATCTTCAATTAACCTATTGATTACCTTCAAGTAAGCAACCATCAAAGAACCAGTAACCATTATTTCACCACTATGAGCCCTTGTTGCTTCGCCCTTGTTGTCACACGCAACCCTTGGGCATCGCCCTTGCTTCGCTGCGCTCGGTCCACCGGTCCACTCTAAGGAATCCTTACATCGGTGGCTATGCGCTGAAGGACGCGTGCAAGTTTGGTGTATGCCACGCGGAAGGGAACATGCGGAAGGGAAAATCTGATGAGTTAGTTTTGGACATGGCCATGGGTCAATATTGAGAGGGGGGTCATCCCAACAATAATAATTGCAAAACAATGGTTGGTGGGAGACCCAGGAATACAGGGTTTTGACCCACAGCCACATGGCTATGGATCAAGCAGTGAACCAACCAACGGCGTTCATGGGGGATAAGCACCAACAAGTTCGTAGGGAAAACAATGGCCAATGATAGGGGAACCAGGGGTGTTTTCACCCGCAGCCACATGTGTAGATATGGTTATGTGCCAAGCCATAGGGTAACCTATGGGCAAGACTAGAAAATGATCATTTTACTAGAAAACCATGAGTTTTGGGGGTGCCACTATTTTGGAACATATCCTATCCATGTATGTTTATGTTTATTTAAAGATATATATATATATATTTATTTATCTATGTTTATTTATTTACATGTATAGACTGGCTATCATCATTGCTTCTGCCTCTTGATTACTGAACAAGCAAAAACAACATACTTGGTAAGTTTCACAAAACTACAGCATTGCTTGCCGATTGCCAATTGAAATGATCCAAGCATGAGTCAAACGATAGATTGATGAATAATTGATGAATTGATGAATTGATGAATTTCAATAAACTATAATTGATGAGCATCATAAACAAATTTCATTAAACTATAGGGTAATACATGATTACGGTTCATCCACAGTTGACCAAGTGTGAACTAGTCAAGAGCATGCCGTTGACCCTCCAGCTGTGGACTCGCAGGCTGTGTTACTGGTCCACAGAAACACCCAGTAATGGGAATTTCGAACAGGTCAGTACAACCTGTTTCAATCATATGGCTATGGGTCAATATTTACCAACCAATAATGGGGATTATAACCAACAAAAAAAACAAAACAATGGTTAATGGTAGGGGAACCAGGGGTACAGGGTTTTGACCCACTGCCACAATTTCAAAACATGTGACATGTTCGATATTTTGCATAGCAATGTGATATATAACATGTTACATGGCGAATCAGCTTGATACTCTACAAGCAGAATGTGACCTGCCAATAGTGTATATACATATATATACATGCAATTTGCATATGTACATGTGCATTTATATACATATTGGAACGGTCTAGAGTGTTGCCTGTCAATGATATATGAGTAAATGATCGTAATACATACATATGTATATATAATCTTTATATACATGTGTGTGGGTGTTTCTCAAAATAGGGTTCCTCAAATATGGCTGGTTTACTACCTATAAATGGTTAATAGTGGATGATTTGGGGGTCCCCTGTTTTGAGAAGCCACCATGTATATATAATTGTTTCCCTTATAATTGTTGGTCATTGTCCCCCATGAACGTTGGTTGGTTAACTGCTTGACCCATAGCCATATATAGCTGGTATATCCACTATTATTGTTGCTTATTATCCCCTTTTATTGCCCATTATTGGTTGGTTCATATTGACCCAGCTCGCCATATAGCTATTTGATCATCTACAGGGTAAAATTTAACTATTATTGATGATCAAATAGCTATATGGTTGATCAATAGCTTTATAGCCTGATGATCCAAAAGCCATATGATTGACCCGTATTATTGACCCATAGCCATATAGCTATTGATAACTATAATTGATGGTTGGTTAGTTATCATCCCCTATTATTAACCATTATCCATTAACCAGCTATTATTGGTTGGTTAACAGATTGACCACTATAAATGTAAATTCCAGGTACAACCAAAGCTTTGAGTGTGGTTGATCAAAGCTATTGATGGTTGATCAAATAGCTATTTTGGTTGCACAGGGTAATATGACCCATGTAGCTATGGGTCAATTTAGCTATTGATGGTTGAACCAAAGCTTTGCTTTCCGCTGCTTCGGCGCCGCTCCCAGGAGGGCAGCGATCGCGTGGCCATGCGAGCAAACTCCGAGGCTTTGCCTTGGGCTCCCGTGCCTGAAGGACGGCGGGGCATCGCGGCAGGGGATAGGCCACCGTTGGGGGCCATAAGCCACCATTTCTACGGGAAAAATGGGATAAACAACCATTTTTGGGGCATAAATGGCAATGTTTTCTGGATTCTTGTGGATTGATTCCTTGTTTTTTATGATGATTTTCATGAAATTCATGATTTTGGGCTGAGAAACCATCATGTCGATACTCATTGTTGCTGTGGGGTGATTGTGGCCGTAGACTTAGCGCTGGCCTTGTAACTGTGAGCACACAAAATTGGCAAAGCCCATGATCAAATGACAATTTCTGATTGTTTTGGCGGGTCAAGTTTCTGGTTGTTTTTGGCGAGTCAAGGAGGCTTAGCATGGTTTAGCAAATGCCCAGTAACCTTCATGAATGCTAGATCAGCAATTAATCAACCACCCCCAGTTCATCCATACGTAGCTGGGGATCTACCATCAAATCTAGGAGCTCTGTTCATATGGATTTCCCATTACTGAGACATGTTGATTTGCCCGCTACGTATCAACTAACAGGACCCATCATTGTCCCCTTTACGAACCATCATTTTCATTGGTATCGAGGCATTCGCGAATCTCATGCTCATCATTGATGAAAATATTGGTCCAAATGCCAGTATGAATAGCATTGCCATTCCCATTCAGTAACGAATTCATACTGGCACTTTTTGAACATGACCGTACTTATTATGACCATTTGATATAATTATTGGATCCAAATGACTATAATAACCATTTTTAATTCAGTACTGACCATGCTAATTCATAAATACTACCATTTTGGGGAACCAATTATGGTGACTATTTAGACTGCCATGTTTGACAATCCAGCTCTACGGCCATCCCCAGCTGGTCAATCATCAGCTTTGTCGGATCTCCCCGTTGGGAAGCCTCAGGACTCACCAACGACATCTTCGGTCCTTATGTCTCTTGGATGACAACGATGGATCGGGCGGGCCAGACACCAGCTGGAAGGGTCATGGATACGCCAAGCAGCCAGCCGTGAAGCCCCCAACAAGCAGTGGATTTTCATCATCTTTTGGTGGTGTTCATAGCCATGGATCTGCAAGAGCTGTCCCAAGGCATCAGGTGTCATTGGAAAATCTGTCAATGTCCGACGTGGGAAACCACATGGCCACCCCGATCGAATCAATTCGCTGAGTGCGGCAGGATTTTTGGGTGGGAAATGTGGTGGTTCCTCGAGCCGTAGGGGACCCGCAAACTATTTTTGTTTCATTACTATCAATGATTGATATAAGGGATGACTTGAGAAACCACAATATGCGGGGAAAAGGCATCAGTTTCGCCAGAAACGTGTTTTTGCGTCAGCAAAGGAGGCTTAGGTATAGCAACTGCACGTCGTTTGCTGTGTGATATGAGTAGGCGGCATTGCTGGGGCATCAGAAACCCATTGCGAAGCCCAAGAAGCATATGACGTAACTCTACTATTGGTGACTCGGGCGAGGATAAACTAAGATTTCAGCTACAGTTTCGATACACATCGTCCATATCCCAAAATGGCTATGTCAAAATAGGCAGATGTGTGGTCATTTATTTCCAAGTTCCATGCTGAATTATGGTTCAGTGTCTTGGGTATTACTACAACCATGGGATTATGCACTTCGTAAGTGGTGATTGTCAACTATAGGCGCCCGCTTGTCACCATCAGAAAAACCACTATTCAGCATGCTGTGGCTCGACCTGTCAAACGTTCAGTATACTGGGGTACCGACCAAAATTTATTGCTAAATCGCAAATAAGCAAGATTTTGCCATCATTAATCATTACTTCCTAGCTGTCAACCTCTTACAACCAGGTTTAACCATCATTGGCTATTGGTTTCATTTTTTTGCACTGTCATTTCCCAGTGAACAATTCACCTCTATTTTCCACCATCATCACCCTTCATCAATCATTATGAATCACTTTGAATCACCATCATGAACCCGTTTCGACCACCATTGAACAACTATTAGTCGCTAGTAAAAAAGCATTTCTTAGTCACTTGTGATCATTCACCACTCACCACCGGTGAACCAATTGACCTTAACCATGAGTAGCCATTATTAAGTCTATCAACCACCAAAGCATCATAAAGGGACCATATGGTGGTTTCTTGATTAATATTGGGGGTCCCACAGAATGGTTGGTTTTTGACTAAATGACCACTACTGGATGATTTGGGGGACCCTTATTTTGAGAAACACCATATTGCCATCTACATATCAACTGGTTAACCACCAATATGTTTCACCGCTGAACCAATTAACCGTCCATAACCATCATCCATCCGCCACAGATCTATGGTTTGCCCAGATGGTGGTTACTGATGATTGTTCACCATCACCATCTTGGTCGGCCATAATGATATGGATATTTTCCATATGAATCTTGTGGTTCATAGTATCATAGTATGGTCAATCAGATGGGTGATGATGGTTTACCATGTCCATGATTAATATAAGCCACATGATCCATAGTAGTAATAACGAGAATGATGATGATAATGATATGATGACTAATATGAATATTAACCATATCGACCACTTCCAAGCCAGATTGATATCCATTCATCATCTATGACCTCCATAAACATCAGATGAACCATACGACATGATACTATTAACATCTATTGCCCATAACCATACAAGTAGTTCCCGCACGAGGCGGAGGCGGAAG
>VSDK01002683.1:61439-107825 GCA_009767595.1 Symbiodinium kawagutii | reverse complement strand
TGGTGATGGTGATGGTGATGATGATGATGGTGATGGTGATGGTGATGGTGATGGTGATGGTGATGGTGATGGTGATGGTGATGGTGATGGTGATGATGATGAGGAGGAGGGGGAGGGGGAGGATTTGCAGGATTGATTCTCCTAGTGCTGCTTCTGCTTATGTGTTCGTTCTAGTTGGACAGTATCAACTCTATCTTGTCCTAGGCCATTCCCAAGTGCATTACAAACATCTGGGCGACTATCTTCCACGTCGTGTTTATCACAATGTGTCGGAGTGTGGTGTGTACAAATGCGATTGCAGCTCGTGCATTTTTCGTGTGTGTGTGTGTGTGCATACCCCGCAATATAGACTCGAAGCCTCTTCATTACTGGCAGTTCATATTTCTGTCGTGAAGACTGTGAAAATTCACATGTGTCCTCCTTGAGTTCTGCACAACGAGCGCCTGCTTGCTCAATCCTGCTCTGTGGACAAGGAGCATCAAGGGACCGGGAACTGCGAGGATAAAGTACATGTGAGGTGAAGGAAGTAAAAGTGCAGAGATTTCGGATACAAATTTGCGAGATCAAATCTGCAAACTATTGGAAATGAATGTAGAAGAGAAAAATGGATCAGATCAAAACAGTTCTTTTCACAGCGATAGAACCTTTGCTGCTCGGTGAGCCCTGCCTTCCGACGCCAGTCATTCCAAGGCAAACACCGCTCTTGTTCAACTCCGCGTAAACCATCGAGTCATCCACAGGGACTGCCAGCATTCGTACGAGGAGCTCCTGGAATATCCCGAAGTCGGAGACGCAAAAATTTCTTAAGAGAAACCGAATAGAAAGGGAAGAGAAAGATCCCGAGCTGCGCCAGAGATTGCAGCAGGACCACAAGTGTGAGACAAGCAGGAGTCGCATTTAGGCAGACAGAACGCAGGTCTTGAGGTAAAACACCACACAGCCACATCTGTGTTCTTTTACAATGAGTCCACCGGAGCAAAACAAGTAGAAGGGATAGGATCAGTCCCAGAACTGACTGATTACTGATCAAACTCCTATCATTCTTACACCCGCGGCTCTTTTCGGTTCAATGGTTCAGCAAATTTGTTTGACAAGGCACATCATGGTCAATGGTTTTCTTGACCGGTTTTGGCTTTGACCTTAGCACAGGGCTTGCTTTTCCCGCAGTCAAACATCAGAGTCCTTAAACACTCTTGACCAGCTTCACTCGATTCAGTATAGGAGAAGCACTTTGAAACTATCACCGATGCCTATCTGGAGCATTTTGCACTGCCATGCACTCCTGCATAATATATTGGGCATTTTGGAGAAATGCAATCAAAACCGTTTGGACTCGGATCAACAGCGTTCTGGAGAAACAAAATCTTTGACTTCCTTTACGGTCAAGAAACTGCCAAATCTGAGTGTCGCAAGTTGCTGCCACGGCACTGCACTTGCACTGCACCTCCCAAGGTCTGTCCATAAGCATCTGTCTTTGGCCTTAGTCACTAGCACGGTACAGAAGCATAATCTTATGCTTCAGAATCATGCCTATAGATGCTTATAGTATCTGTAATTATTATAGTCACTTAGTGATCGCATGCACGCCCCTTTTGCCTGACTTTAACTGATCTTTGTGAAATAGAAGCATGTTCAAAACAAAAGCTAGGAGAGTCTGGGAGACAAGAGGCAACAACAGAGATATAACATCACTAGCAGCACCCAATCGTGGACCTGGGAGGTGGGAGACAACGAGTCTGAAAGACACAGCGAAGAAATTCCCGAACCCATTCTTGCTGAGAAAGAGAATTTGAGAAGCAAGAAGAAGAAGAAGAAGAAGAAGACGAGAGAAAATATGATGAACTAGTCAAAAAAATCATCTAAGGGATCCCAAAAAGTAATTCTATAGCATCTGTAGGTGAAACTATCGGATGCATTTTGCAACTAAAAGCAGACGCCATCATCGTGGGACGAAAACGGTGTGTTTTGTTGTAGCAACAAAGTTCTTCTTACACATACTACCTCATAACTACATTCTACAATCTGGTTTCTCATGTCTGTCTTGTTCAGGCTTTGTTGACACCTGCAGCTCAAGGAGTGCATCTCTCGACGTCAACAAAGTCAAGTGCCCGTACACCCAACGACGAAGAAAGGAAGAAAGAGAGTCAAAAACCTTGGGGGCTCCTTCCCGCAAGATGCATATGTCTTTGTGGCTTGCCACCAGTGTGACCTCTGAAACAATTTGCAGAAAAACCTTGAGACCTTCGTTGCTAACAGTTGTGTGTGCGTGCTCATGCGACAGCAAAGGAATACGTTGTCTTGTCTGTGTGTGTGTGTGTGCGCCTGTGTTTATTTTAAAAACTTTTCTCTATACACCAATAAGAGAGACAGAGAGAGGAAAAAAAGTATGTTTCAAGAGTCTGCCAAAAATGATTTGAATATATGTTTGAACATGTTGTACTAGCGCAGGTGTCTGCTATGTGGATCTACGTGGACAAATGATGACAAATGCCTTGATACACTCTTTTGGTCCTTGCAGAGTAAAAAAACTCTTTAAAGGCGCTGGTAAAATACGGATCTGCCAATGACTGACTTTCTTTCTGGGCTGAGGCTAAGTGAAACTGCATTCCGGAGCAAGCACTACCAGGCCTGTCCAGACTCAACTACAAAATGTGCAGCCCAAATCGGAGTCCAATGCACAGCGGGGTTGGTAGTAAGGGGATGTGAAGGGGTTTTGTTCCTCTTGTCAAAAGTGGAAACAGGCTTTGCCCGGTCCTTTTTGATCTTTCTCCGAGAGCGGTGCAAGAGGTGATACCATGTCCCATGGTCCCTAAATGTCCTTGTCGTCCTTTCCTAGGCGTCCCTGCGAACCCAATACATGCTGCACGAGTCCAGAGTGTTTCACCTGCGATGTCATCCTTAGCGAAGCTCGGATTGACAAAACTCTGAGACCCGATGACCTCGCCAAATCTCAGCAGCTTGCTGCAGCATCTCTCGTACAAACAAATTTCATTGCAAAAGCAGCATGCATTTATTTCTATTTACCCCAAAAAGCCCTTCTGGTAAGAAAAACAACAGTGTTAATGTATCCAGAGAGAGAGAGAGAAAGAGATTTCAACTCTATAGATATTTCAACCCTTCAAGCCAAGAAGCTCTGCCGCATTAAAGAGAGCCGTCTTCATGAAGTCCTTGTCTGTCATGACCTTAAAATCTTGATTCTGTCAGGCTGCAACTGGCAAGTTGCAACAGAAACAGCTGTGAATGCTGTGACAATGCACCTCCTCCTGGTTGAGTTAAAAAAAGAGAAAAGATTCAAAAGTATCGACAAAAAAGTAGGGCTCCCTAGCATCACTTAGACTCGTGACTGCAGCAGGTTGATATCCGTTGGTTGTCAAATTGCTCAGTGATCTAGGTGAGTGGCCATTTCTTGTTGATCACGCTGTCGTAGCCATTCTGAGAAGCCCTCCTCGTGCTCGCCCTGAGGGCCTTTGGAGATGCGCTCCTGGAGATGAAAGAAGATAACAGAAGATGACAGAAGCAGAAAGAAGTTCACAGAATTTCAAAAAGATCTCAATATATATATATATATATATATGCAAACATATATATATATGCAAACATATATATATATATATCAGTGATCTCCCGCTGAATCAGAGCCCACTGCACGTCTTCAAGGGGTCTGAGGATCTGAGCTCCTCCATGTTGACGACTGCCCTCTCATCTGCCTCCTTGGGCCGCTGCTCTTTTGACAGTCGGCCTCCGCCAAAGGATTCCTTGGCAGATCTACGAGTCTCTCTACGAGTCTCAAGAGCATTTCAATCATCACCGTCAACTGACAAACTCACTGAGGTCAAACATCTCATCTTACCCAGCTGAGCTTCTGCAAACTCCTCCACCGCAGTCCTTGCGCCACCGGACTTCAAGAACTATACGTACATAGAAACAACACTATCATTTCTACAGTATGAGATGGAAAATTAGAAGGCGTATTATCAGACATTACTACATGATAGTACAATACCGTATCAACATGTACAGTATCTTATATATATATATATGTATATAGATAGATAGATATGTGTGTACAGGTAAATGTGTGTCTTCACAAAGTCAACAAAAAAGACAGCAGGTAGAGCGTAGTGGGGCTTTGATGGCTCCACGCTCTTCAGCTAAGCCCACTGTTCTGAAAAATGCGGTCTTCTTCCCCTTCTCTGTTCTTTTCCTTCCTATGATGATGATGATGATGATGATGATGATGATGATGATGATGATGATGATGATGATGATGATGACGATGACGATGATGACGACGACGACGATGATGATGATGGTGATGACGATGACGATGACGATGATGACGACGACGACGATGATGATGATGATGAGGATGAGGATGAGGATGAGGATGAGGATGACGATGACGATGAGGATGATGATGACGACCACGATGATGATGCTGATGATGATGATGACGATGATGATGCTGATGATGATGACGATGACGATGACGATGACAATGACGATGACGATGATGATGATGATGATGATGATGATGATGATGATGATGATGATGATGATGATCATCGCAAACAAAGATGATCATGGTGACGACAACCCTACCAGAACCATGAGTGTTTCAGACCTTGGGGGATCCAGCCCCTGCTCGTCATGGTCTTCATGGGAAAGGGGGAGCACTAGGGAGGGTTGACAGTCTTGGGGCTTGGTGATTTTTTGTGGCAGAGGTACTCCACCGGTCTCGCGGCTCACCGCTCCTGTCGGTTCTTCCAGTGGTATCGTATCGGCGTCGCTTGTCTTGGTCTGTGAGGACATTGTACGCCTCCACAAAACAGGTCTCAGCACCAGGAAAGGATTCACTATGCCATGGGAAATGGATATTGACTGATGGGAAAACACCATGAGCAACGTTTAGTGAGTGCAGGTGACTTAATATGTATATACTATAAATATCATGTAATGTATCGTAGTCATATTGTTCAACCATGTTCACAACCATGTTGAACCTTTTCGGCCCTTTTGCAGCTGTCATCACTTTCTCAAACATCTTGCACGGGTTGATGTGCTGCGCCGCCAGAGACTTGGGCCTCGCTTTCCTGACACTACTGCTTTCTTCCAAACAAATTTTAAAACAACAAAATTAGATTAGAAATGATTTTGAGACAACAATTAGAGGTGATTTTTCAAGACAGACTCAAACGCTCAGATTCGAAGTGATGCTGCTTGAGGGCTCAATGTCCAACTCTTAGCCCTGAAAGCCGGTGGACGCCTTGTTCAACAATTGGAACTTCTTGGGATCACCGCCCTTATCCGGGTGCTCTGCCAAGACTTTCTTACCTCAGCTTTGAAAACCCTTCGGAAATCTACAGTCGTGCGCATGTGCATCCAAACCAGGATAACAAGGCTGGGCCACGAGAGGAAACCAAAGACAAGCATCAAAAGCATCCTGAAATGACCTGTGGCAAAATGCGTAGTTTGGTGTGTTCACCTAAGAAGTGCTGGCATTTTTCCTTTGCTTCTATTTGAGTTCCCAGAGGGAACACTCTAGATTCTGGCACAAGAGAGTCAAATCGATTGCAGAATCAAAGTTGAAGAAGTTGAATCCATTGCACGGTCATTGCATTGCCATAGCATTGCCATGGCATTGCCGTTGCATTCGGCCGTCGCAGATCACTCCAAGGTGCGAAATTCCGCCCGGATCTCCTGCAGCGTAGCGGTCTTGGAGACGCCCAGAAGCTCATAATAATCCGGCTCAGCAGCTGCCATGGTCTCGGGGCGAAGCAGCAAAGCTGTGCGCACAAGACAGGAACACATAGGAACTCTACAAATTTCTGTCAAACAGAAGTTGGAGAAGCAACTCAAACGAATTCAACATGATTCAATGATCTTGAGATGAATCAGTATCACATGGTCCGTTGCCCCGGCCTATAGCCTACGACTCACAGTAGTAGCGCCCCTTTAAAATATTCCCCAAGCCCTCAGAAACCAAAATACAGAAGCAGCGTAGCACCCAGCAAACGCATGCAAACCCCAAAAAACCAAGCAAAACACTGAGACAAAGGGACACCAACCACCATCACCGCGACCTTTGCCAGGACTAGTTTCCTTTGTAGCTGGCCGGTACCGATGTGCTTCCAACGTTGCAGAATACAAATGTCTTGCGCCAACGTTTATCTGAACAGTTTTCAGATGCAAAACATTAGCTATGTGATCTGCCTCTGCGAAGTTTGATAGATATCTGCGAGCCATACACTCTGGCCATCTTGAGCAATATTTGGTGAACTAAATCTATACGAGGACCGAGACGACCAACCCTAGACGCTCAGACGCCAAATTTAAAAAACACTTGAAATACGAGGGAGCCAAGGCACGAGGCAGCATAGCCATACATACAGAGAGAAGTAGAGACGTAGAGAGACACATCATGAACATTTAGAAGGCACATGACCAAGGCACAACCAATACATGACGAAATGACCAGGACATACGAAGATACGCAAGAAATCAATGATGAGATGTGATGAGATGTGGACTTGAGCAATGACCAATGACGTCCGTTGACCTATTTGGGGAATCTACACCCAAGGCACGGATGTGTCAGGATATGTCAGGACGTGTTAGGATTTAGATGCTGCTCTCCACTGGGCATTTGTCACATTCATGCACAGTGGCTTCGGCAACGCCGCCGTTTCCCCTGTTCGAAATATACTTGAAGAGTCTTGACAAAACCTTGCTTGATAGTACAGTAGTGAAGAGTTTCAACCCTCAACTTTTGAGAAAGAAAGGGAGACTCTACGACGTATCTCTCTTCATGTCAGGCTTTTGATATCAGCTCGGCTCTCTTGCAGATGAGCCACGGGCCGACAGCGGGGGGAACTGTTCGGGCAGACTCTTGAAATTCCAAAACTGCCTGCGGCGATAAGGTAAAGAATAAGAAACTAATAGAAACAACAGGACAAAGTTTTGTGTTCATCGCTTCTGATTCGGACAAAGTATGTCTCCGATTGCAATGATATCTTCGTAGTTTCCATCGATTGTTTGCAATCCTATGCCGAAAATAAGACAACAAAATGGATCGTACAAAACCTTTTGCCCTTTTTCAATTCGTTCCTTCCGCCCCCCTTCTTTGCTGTCAATGGAACTCCATTCGTTCTACCCTACTCAATCCAAATCATACAACCGCTTTATCTGAATTCTGTCTGAATGGACTCCCAAGGAGAAAAATGCCGGTGTGGCTTGATGAAAAACTTTTTCTACTTGAACGCATTGGTTCACCTCTTATATTTTTGAGATGACAGTGCATGCTAGTACTAGAAGGCTGAAAGAAGCTGTTCAAGTGCTTTCCCAGATGTGATACAGCGCAATCACTCACTCATGCAACACTTCTTAAATACCTTTGTTGTTTTGATGTGTGTTTTTAGGTACTGAGAAAAGCTTAAGAGACTACAAGGATCTACTCCTCGGTGTAGACTGACTCTGTAGACTCCGAGTCAGGGTCCGATCTCATTGAAGTTGTAGACCTCGGGAAGCAGCGCTGCGGACCCGTGTCACATGGACATCTCTCTAACCGAAGTTGGAAAATCTCGGGAGCAATTCTTAGGTCGTCCAACCAGGGTCCTCTAAATGTGCCGAAAATCAAGGCCGAGATCAGAAGGAAATTTGACAACATTGTGGTTCTTAGATTATCTTTGAGTGTGGCAAAGATCATCTGACTCTTCTTGAGCTTGTCACATAGAGCTTAGGAGCGTATCGTTGCAAAGCACGGCCTTGTGTGAGAGCTGAAAGGAAATCCACTTTTCATATGTTGAAGTCACAAAATGTACCTTGGCTTTGACCTCACTCAGGATCCAGCGTAAGTCCGCCGTTGTTGCAAGGAGACCATCCTGTCAGAATTTGATTAGTGAGATTTCCAGTAAGGTGAACGCCCAGAGTCAGATATGTTTTTTTACATCAAACATCTGTAACGGAAAGTCGTTAGACAACAGGAAAATTGCAATTTCAATTCAGGGCATCTGATGCAGCACTTCTGGTGCACCTCATCGTAGAGGGCTTGCTGCTCCACCTGCTATTTTTTGAAGCCTGTCTCTTTCTGTGCAAACTCCAGAACGGTTGTCCTGATTTTTTCGTATCTACATGTAGGAAGCAGCAAGCAGTCGCAGTTGCCATTGAACTTTGAATGGACAGCCTCGAATGTTTCAAGCTTCTGTAACCGACTCAGTGACGTGTAATGTCCGTTTTTGGATCCTTCGGAATCCCGAAAACTTCTTGTGGATGCACCATGATGCACCCATTCTGGCCAGCTGTGTACCCCGGACAGGCACGCCGAAGTAACGAGCAATGTTTTCTCGAAGCGTGATGTTAAAGCCTGCACAGAAAGATCATGAAAGATCTGAGTTTGCACCATCTTGCACCTTTTGTTTCAGTGTTTAATGAAGCTGAACTGCCTTGTGTTTCCAGGACAGTCATTTTCATGGGAGGAAGAGTCTCGGACAGGATGAAAATGCGGCAATTAGACTTGCAAATACATTATAAGTGTTTTCACATCTCATCACCTTTTGATCCTAGACATTTCTGTCATATACTCTTAGAATCTCTTAGACTTAGATATTCTTCTAGCATTACTTGGATCATGACCACCAGGTCTGTATGCTGGAAGGACAGGGGCAAAGTGCGGTGTCACCACAAAGCAAGGACATGACCAAAAACTCAGTCGGGTTTCATCTACGTTTGTCTCCACGCAGAGAAGGATCATTATTCTATTGATAATCTTGATCTAGTGTCAAAGAACGGGAGTTCAGCACAAGTTCTTTCTAAGGCCGTGCAAAATGATACATGAAACAATACCTCATGGGCTACGGGTCTACCCATGAAGGGTCCTTCATGATGTCATGACGTCAGGGGATGGGTCCCTGCCTGAAGACTTGACCATCCCTCCCAAATCGTCCTCAGAGGCAACGCGTTCTTTTCTTTCACGTCTGTAGCCACCTAAGAACACCTAAGAATATGTAAGTATGCAAGAATGGAAATCTTGAACCACAGGTCTTGATCTGACTTTCAAGATTGTCATACATGTCTCTTGCAGTGGTCAAAGCGAAGTCAAACAAAGACACTTATTATCTTATTGCCCAAACAATGCCCATGATGAAAAGAAAATGTTGTCTTTGACTCTTTGGACATCACTGCCAGCTGTAGCCCGATTTCAGGCACATTGCAAACCGCCCTGGCAGCGAAAAAAGTTTGTCCAGAACGAAAACGATGCTAAGCAATGAGACCAAATCGAACCAGTCATGTAGAAGTCCGTGCACCTTCCCGGCAAACAGGTCACCACGGTGTCAGACACTCAAATTGGAAAAGGAAACCTGTGCTGGATATATCAGGATCTACACGTCCCTATGGTGTTGTGTCGAAAGGATGAACAGCCCAAGATCAGTCAGTTCGAGAAACGTGATGCGACAATTCATTTTGAGTCTGACTCCAGGAAAAAGTGTTTCAATGTTTTTTACGCTATGTGTATATGTACAAAATGAAATTCCAATATACAAAAACAACAACAAAGACCTGAAACATCTCAATCCATTGTGAAATCGGCAGAGGATTTCCTGCTGCTCTTACACCTGCCTCAATCCGCAGCATTCGAGGACGCTCGCACTGCCAGGGAAGGAAAGGACAACGACATCACGTTAATGAGACTTCAATGACGTGACAAGGTTTGAGGTTCGACAGCTTTGCGATTTCGTGGCTGGGCTCTGGGAACAGATCTCTTAAATATCAATTGGTACAGTAGATAGGCCCATCAATGTCAGACGGGTTGGATCGGTTGCAAACATTCACGAGCCGAATCAACTGTCTTGTACAGTAGTGGGTTGCCAATTTCATCCTCGATGGAATTACAAATTGGGTAACAAAGCATGTCCTGGGCGTAAAAAAGGACTAAATACATCAAAGTCAAATCATTATCATCCAAATGAAAAAATGTTTGAAGTTTACAACCTCTTTGCAATGCAACATCATCAGGGGAACTCTCTCACAACATCCGGTAGCACAAGAGGTACTGACTTGACAAATCTCAGGATTCTTATCATCAACTTCTCTGGGTCTGAGGGTGCCAGAATTATCCCTCCATTTTCATCGACCATGAAAGAGGTGACTTGAGAGTTCCATGGCGGACATCGGAAAAACCAATGTCCAGTTCCGGTGGTTCCCAATCACCCTGAGTCTCTGGCTGCAGTCTTGCTTTGTGATCGAACAAACAATTGTTTAAAAAGGGTTGGTCCATGAACATCCATGAAACAGAATGAAAAATGCTAGCTAGGACATGCTAGGACACTGTTGTGTGACAAGGCGCATAGTTTTGGGATCTCCGCCGGACAAAAAACTGAGATCTTCTGCACGACATTGGGAAGACTCTCGTGAAAGCCACTAGTGGGACACCGTTTCCAGGCTGTGGGAGACGCTTTGGCGGAACTTTTTTTTAGGGAATTCTTGCTAGAAACCTGATGGGACAATCTTGCAAGACAACTTGCGCATGGCATGACACTTTTACAAGACATATTTGGGAAAAGCTCGTGCAAAATTTGCGGAAATAACTCTTGTGAGGGATTTTTCAAAGACACTCTGGGCTGAGTTGGGTTGACCTCACTAGTGCTGAAGTGGGCAAGTTGATCCTGCTTGAGCATCTTGAGCTGGAATGAGTTTCTCCCTTTTCCTAGCTGTACACTCTTGGACAAGCAAGCATTGCACACAGTTTCTTCAACAGGCATGAATGCCCAGAACGAAGTGAAAAAGTAGGACGGATCTTGTTTTCTTGCATGAAAAGCTGGAAAAACAACCTGGGAAAAGAGGGTGCCTTGGAGTGGTTTTTTGGGGATGGTTGTGTCAGGCTGAGACGTTTCACGAGGTTTTGGCTTTGTGCTGGCACCCTCCTTGGTCTAGTTCGACTGCAAACTGCTCCGGAACGGCTGCGAACGGCTGACACAGAAGAAACGTAGAGCGAACCCAACTCAATCGACTCAACCTCCCCCAAGAATGGACGACAATCCTGATGCAATTGGCAATCATGTTCACATGCATTTCAATGGGGCCTCAAATAAAATGCTCTCAGTCTCGGGCCTTTTACCTTTTTTTTTACCGTTGTTCAACTTCTAGGTGGGACAGCGGCTCACTCTGGGCCAATATCAAGTTGAGCAATTTCCCTGCCTCTTCATCTCGGCGTGACATGACGGCACGGATTTGCCCTTGCCAAAGAACTTGTAAACTTTTTGGTTTGGGTTGAAATTGGTCTCAGGTTTTTCAGTTTCAACTGCATAATTTTTCTCTACCCGACACTTTCTTCAACTTCACTTTGCGGAAGCCAGGTCTTTAATTCAGCTTGATCTCATTGTTCTCTTTGGTCCTTAAAATCCAAGGAGAGCGTAAGAAATGTTGGAAGTGATTTTTGTGCCAGATCTGTTGTTCAAGCCACACTTTGTCCGCTGAAAGTCATCACAAGCGAACAAACGAACCGAAGTACTTCAGCCTTTCGACTGAGAATGTGATTTCCAAAATGACGAGCCTCCAAAAGGTTGATTTTGAAACCCATGCAAAATACAAATATGATATATATATATATATATGTACAGAATAATATGCTATTTTCTTGTTCCTGCAGGAGCTAATTGGCTTTCAATACAAAGTGGCTGTGACTTGTAGATTATTGCCTGAGTTAGGACACGGTGCAAAATGGTGGAAGGTTACGTTGCCAAAATGTGCCAAAACTCAATTGGTCTGCCTCCATTGAGAGCCAAGTGTTGTGATGCTTTGAGTTCCCATTGATTCTTGACATGTTAAGACAACCCATGTGACGACCGCAGTCTATGTCTGATCTGAGTGAATCTGCGAGAGGTGCAGGACAAGTACAAGCCACTATTTGACCGCACCCATGAAGCTTGCTGTCAAGTGTTTATCTTGTCTTTGCTTTTCTTTCCCATCATTTACTGCACATTAATCTAGTAAGTCTTTAGAGAGTTTAGTGGTTCACCCGTCTCTTCATGTTGTAAATGTCTAGATGGGTTCGGTTCCAAAAGCGCTGATTCTGCTCCATAACAAGTTCGATGTCACCAAATTACAAACTGAACTACAGCAGCCGCAAGCAAAGAAAGGCAACACAAGGTCCCACAGCGCAATGCATGAAAAGTGCTTTTTCCATCCTCGCTGGTGTTTGTCTAACTTTGGCAAAAGACCTTGGTTTCAGTAGTCAAGTTGTTTTCTGTGTCGAAAGTTTCCCATGCAATGCTCCTGAGCCTTCCACCCTGCATCATACCGTCCAAGCATCGCGCTCAAATATTACATATCCAAGTCCAGCTTACAGCACAAGTGTTCGTTGCTTTCGTACTCCCCACATGAGTCCACCTTCAAAGAGCAGTCTTTTTGCGCGAGCGAGATCCAACAGCGCCTGACCCACACTTGTCAGAGCTGCTAACTCCTCCATTCGCACCCTCCAAGCAACCGTCAAAGACAGATTCAAAATACTGCAACGAACTTTGAATGTTCAAAATCTTTCAACATTTCTTTTCCATCCGTGTTTCAATGAAGTTCAAACCCCAAAATTTGACTGCCTTTTTGACAGTTGCTCGACGCAGCTCCGCCAGAGCACAAAGCACACCGTCCTGAAGCCCTCTGCTTTCGTTTTTTGGGGGAAAATGTTGAAGTAAAGTGTAGGGGAGCAACAGTGAGGTATAATAGCTTGAGCTGTGTTGAGTTTTTTGAGCTGTTCCTCCATCGTCGCACCCAGATGAACTAATTAATCAAGAAGTTGGAGGCAGCTCTATACTGATGCGCAGGGGAGCCCAACTACTGCGCTGTATCATTGCGCAAAACTCGGCATAAAGTTTAAAGAGTTTCGGAGTGTTATGGTTTGACACATTTTGACGTGTAATCTAAAGAAGAACTCTATATACGCAGCCTCTGGTTGCTCCCTCTGGTCAGCCCTTATTCAAGCACAGCATAGAAGGTGCACATGCTGCAACAAAGATTAGCACAAGACCAGAAGAGCATACAACATTTTACCTTCGAGCAGGGTGCATTGCTGTGCATGAAACCCCGTTTATGGTCCTCTGTGAAGCTACATCTACCTCGTAGTTGTTTTCAAGCTGAATAAATTCGACAAACAACACATTACATGATATAGAACCACATTGTACTGTAGGCAGTCAGGACACGTTGACTGCAAGCACATGAAGAACAGTCCACCATGTTGCATTGTGTACTGTGTTTTCTTCTATCCGGATTCATGTCATCGCATTGTGTCACGTTTGCGGTGGCAAAAAAGTGTGGCCACCATGAAGGGTCAGGTCAAATCAGAGTAGAGACTAGTCTAAGTCGGCTGCAAGCAATACAGCGTACTGCTCTACAGTACATTCCCACCTGGGCTACAGCGCAAGGCAATCAACTAATTTGCAAATATCATGCAAATCATTGTTATCTGTGAGTCCTCTCTGTGCATGCTACATGAAGTCTCAGTTCATTGATGGTTCGTGCCCAAGATGGGGCATAAATTGCAGCGGCTTGGACGGAGCTTCTGCTTCCCCATTGCGCTCTGGTCACCCCAGAGCTGGCGACCCCTGCCCATCCCTTTGAAGGGAAAGACCAGCGGCACTCTCTCAGTGTGACTTCAGCACCAGAAGCCTGAACCTTCACCTTCCTTCACCTTCCTTTTCCTTTTGTTCAGAGTGCCAAACTGCCGAAGTTATCGAAAAATCCAAATGCCCAGGTGGAACAGCAACTGAAAGCCTCTTGAAACTGAAACTTTTTGTCCTTGGAAGACTAAGCGCCACAGGTCCTGTCAGCTAGTCCCTGAAGTCTCTCTTTGAGTCTCTTTTTCTTTGTCAACTGATCTAAGTCAATCCAAGTCAATCTAAGTCTCAAAATCTTTGATCAAAGATGCTTTGACCAAAACCAGTGGAACACAGCTCTACTGAGTCTCATCTGCTTCAGGAAATTGCTTGACTTGCGGGCCGCCGCCAGGACCAACGCTGGTGCGCAGTCTCTGTTGCAATCTTTCAGAAATCACTTGCAACTTCAGGTTCCTTTCAGTGCATTCAGAAACCGATCAATGTCATCTGCAGCAACTCCAATACAGGACTTGTCAAAGAAGTCATAGCCTCGAAGCACTGCAAACCCTGCTCAAATTGACTTATTAGAGTCTCCAAACAAGACTCTGATTGCTATAGATTTCTGCAACTCCTACACCACATCTCATGAGGAAAACCATGATATGAGACTTGGACCACATTTGACACCAATTGCCAATTGTGCTTCCTGTTCTTTGATATTTGTTCACAACATGTATTCCTGCACACCACACCCATGCTCACATTGCTCCAGAGGCGCACTACTGGGAAATGGCTGTGCCTGTCTCAAATTGAGGCTGTTTGCGGGATAAAATGATGGGAAACAGAAATGAGAGTAGCAATCAAAGGAAGTTCTCAGTTCTTTTCATCAAACTAAAACCTTTACGACTATTATATAGCACATTTTTGGTATAGTCATGTTGAGGCGTGATAGCCGGGCACTTGCAAACATGGGTCGACTGGTTCATTGAAATGTCCCTTCTTCACCACCTACGTGTTGGACTTGCTCGATCAGTGACTGGTGCCCAAAAGTGCAATCTGCAAACACGACATCTCCCCTCCTTAACTTTACTGTCAAACACCAATTTGTTTCCACAAGCTGACTGACAAAGAGCACTGTCCGTAGTTCTGTCTGTGGTACAATTTGAATCTACATTATGAGGCATATCAAACGTGGACCGTCCAGGAGCCCGTGCTTGTTTTTCTTATCTTCACACTCTACAAGACGACTCATAAGTAAATGCCCTGTCCGAAACCTCACCACAAAATCCCAAGCCCGACAAAATCATTGCAAAGCAAGTGACGATATCTCAAAGAGCTGTGCTTTTTAAAGACATCTCGGAAGAGGGCTCCAAACTCGTCTTGATCCGACACTGATGGAGGTGTTGATCCAACGCACAGGTAAGTCTCCTTACGCACGCTGAAGAAACGGTTCAAAGATGTCCAGGAAATTGCAAGAAAAATATGCACCCGTAAATCTATGTAGTGTAGTTACATATTCGAGACGAAAAGGCAAGTTTGTGTATGGAGACAGTGCAATACAACACCTGCTCTTTTGTTTCGGCAAGTTCCCAAATTCTGTCAAATAGCGTGAGCATTAGCGCTCCAGACCAAAAGTATCTGAAAGCTTCATCTCTAACAAGGGTTTTAGAAATCCTATGGAGAGATAAGGCCATGTAATTCTTCTAGTTAGCCAAGGCTCACTGATCACGTCACGGACCACCACCAGCAATGGCCGTTCCAGCTCTGACCCGTGGCCATGGGCTTTGAAAGAGTACAGCGTCTGAGAGAGCCACATGGCCTTGGAGTTCAACTAGTCAAATCTTTTCACAACACACCAACAAGAACAAAAATAGCTAGAAATAATGGTAGAGACAACTTCTGTGCGTCGAACTTATGTGTATTGCTGTGACCAAATACAGTATGGTCATATGGTCTGAAGAAATTATGTCACTTGGAAGAAGGGATGTCCTCAGCTGTCCTCAGTGTGTTTCCTCAACCCATGGATTGACCTCTGCGCAACACTGACACCACACTGAGCTCTTCACCAGCTTTCTGACAGCCAAGGTATGCCGGAAGATCATCGGTGGCTGGTCAATTTTACACCACCTGAATCGCTTGGTTGCCTCCCAGACATCGCAACAGGACCCAGTTGAGTCGCTCTGAAGAAGCGGAAAGGATGAAGAGAAGAAACATCTCACAGAATGAAGAAAAGACACTTTCCATTGCGTGTTCGACGGTACTTCCAATGCTAGTCACAACGACTCTCAAACTACTCGATCTGGCTAGCTGGCCAGAGAGAACCAGATCGGGAATGTTTCTTGCGGGTGATGTATGTATCTAAATGCATATATTCACATAAACACCAAGAGATTTGCCAGGTCTTGGTCTTGAGCAAAAATGTTCCAACCGCATGAGTTGAACAAAATATGAAGCACCACCATGCCTGCAATACCTGAATGGTACATATAGACTCAAAGACAGACATAGATATAGATATAGGTATGGATACAGGTATTTTGTGCATGTGTGTCTGTAAAGATACGTATGCATATTGAGTCCAGGAATCAAGCAATGTCATTAGTGTGGTGTGTGTGTGAGGTGTTTCGCTTGTTTTCAGGGCTGCAGGGTGCACTCCCAGTACACTCCAGTACTTTGTCCTTTCACACCTTCCGATGCGTTTGTTCCTTTCCTATCCTTTCCTCCTGTTCCTTAAACAATTTCGTTACTTTTCTATGCTTTACCTCCTTGAGCATGAACAACTTCAAACACTTTCATCTTCGGCTCCTTTTTCACAAGCAACGATCTTAAGCTATCTTAAGCTACTCAAACTCAAGTTTCAGTTTCAATCCCTGCCTTCATGGCTTTGGTGTCCCGGATTTGGCGGGCCAAGGTCTGCACCGCCTGAGAACGTGCGTACCGTCAAAGAACCAGTTCTTTAACAGTCACTTTCAAGTAGTAAAAATGAAAAAATGAAAAAAAGAAAGTAATTCTGCATTCTTCTGCATTCTTCTGCATACTTCTGCATACTTCTGCATACTTCTGCCATTGTTCAGATGAAAATTGATGAAAGTTGTTGGTGCTCTCTGATGGCATTTGCGTTTTGCCCAACAGTACTCGCGAGAGCACAACCAAGATTGTCCTACAAGTCCTGCCATACCTGTTACACCAATGCTGTCGCAGTTACAATATCTGGGAGGATTCAGCAAATCACTGCGGCATGCTACCGCCTTTGCTAGGGTTTGTCATCGTATTTGAGCCCGTTAACCGTTACCCCCAACTTGCAAAAAAAACTTTGCCTCGACAGGGTCTGATTGTTCAATCATCAATATTGTTCATTAGCGTGCTGGGCTGCTAGCCAAGAAAAAGATCTCTCCCCAAAAACTTCATGATGATTTGAACTTCTACTACTTTGATTCCTACTGTGACACCTATTTGCAAACAAAAACACCAGAAGAGGGGAAGGGCTGAAGGAAGGTAATTGCACAGAAAACACACCCAAAAAAATTTGGGACCACCGATACAAGTAGTATTCCTAAGTGTGTATTTTGTGGAAGCATATGAAGCAGTCAGAAATCACTGGAACGTAGGAAACAGGCCCACTAGCAGTCTGTGTGCTCGCTTTCAAATGGAAGCTGCAGCGATCTTCTCAAAGTTCATCCAACCTCTCCCGTCGTGGTCGTTATATTTGTAGAAAGCATTAATGGAATCTTATCTTTTATGCTTTCGAAATTTGAGATGGCCCTCTTCAGCTCAAAATTATTCCACCATTCTCTTCATGAAGGGCGCGTCCGCCATACTTAGTACTTGGTGAGTGACGCAATGAGCGATTGCGGCTCAGCTAAAGCATTGCACGATATAAGACTCTTGTCATAGGACCTGAGTGGGATTAAGTTCATACTTGTCTTGCAGGGCGATTTATGTCATCACTGCAAGCAGCTTGTCTCCTTTGTTTGCACCTTTTGGAAAATGAAGGAGCTTGGTGCTTGGAAGGTGACCACAGCACAGCAACCCCATCCGGCCCAAGCTGCTAAGCTACTATTGTTGCCTGGCCTTGGCCATTTCGACAGCCTCTGCGATGCCCTGACGAAGCAAGGCCGGATTGTCGCAAGTCACCTAAACGAATTCCGCAGCGGTGAGTCATGCATAGTGATGCGGTTCGCCCTCGACTCAACTTCATGGATAGTACGATACGAATTCCCTCTAAATGTTGTTGGAAGAGCAAGGATTCTTAACCTCTTGAACATGGGGCAATCGCATGTTTAGCAAAAACAGCCTAGCCTAGGAGAAGTGAAAATACGTTTCTCAGACTGCAAGCTTCGGGACGCACAGAGTTGGCTGCAAACTTGAGATGATCGAAGCACCAATGTATCAAATTGTGTAATTATTCTTTTTTTTCGACAATGAAACTGGGCTTTCCGGCAGCATCATATGCGCGGTAAAAGTTCTCGTACATCGCTTCTTTCTCCAAGCGGTTGATGGCAGCATGGTCCTAGCAGAGGGAGAGATAGAGACAGAAGGATCAACGGAGGGACAAATGGAGAGACGAACAACGGACCATGGATGGACAACGGAGGATGGACATCTCACAATTCATGTGCCATCGTTGGTACCCGATCAGCTGTCCTTGTTTTCGGCTAGTGGCACCGCCTCCAGAGCAGCACTTGAACCACAGAGCAACGAGAAGATGATGTGAACCTGGCAGCAGGAGGACAACTCGAGTCTGGGCGCTCTTTCTGTGATGCTCCTTCTGTTTTGCTCTTTTTCAGTAGACTCAAAGCTTCCGTCCAACGCGATTCTCCAAACGCCAGAGGTTCAGGACAAGAATCCAAAAAAGACGTTCTACATCATTCTACGTTGTTCTACATTTTTCTACATCAATCATGCCCTTAGTGTGCAGCTGGGTTGCCACATCAGAGCTCGAAATTTGTGATTGAAGGAAATTCTCCAGCTGCACAATGCCCAAGTCCTGGAGTCTTGAAGACCAAATGAAGATATTTTCTGACTCCATCCTCAAACATGAAACATACTACATCTGTGTGTATATATATACATATATATATATATGTGTGTGTGTGCGTGTGCGGAAATAGAAATATTTTGTTACATTCATATTATACAGATATGTGACATGTATACACCTAATATGTATATATAGTTATTTATACATATTACAGCCCGCTTGTTGCAAAGGCCCCAAGAGGCTGGCACAGTCACATCCTCAACAAGAGACCAGAGAAGTAACATAGAGACACAGTATGACACTCCCATCACATCCGCATCACATCCTCTCTCTTTGCTTGCCTGCACAAACTGGTCTAAGAAAATGCGGTTCTCAGTCAAGCCGTAGGCCTCAGGATTTCGGAGAGGTGGCAACTTGGACCCTGAGGGATTTCCTTTCATTCAATCATTGTCTCAGTCCCCTTTTCGAAAGGTCTTCTTGATTCTAGGTCTTCTCACTCTTCTCATTTTTTGCATTCTCTCACTGCTCTTCTCACTCTTCTTCTCACTCTTATATACTCTCCTCTCTACACTCCTCTCTGCTCTTTTCTTTGCTCCTCTCTTTACTCTTCTCTCAGTGTTCCTCTTCACGTCATCTCCACGCCTTCCCGTGTTCCGCGAAGATCTTCCGGAGTGAAGTGCGTACCGGTGCTGACATATGCCGAAAGACCTGCGTGTAGTCACCTTGTGAGTTGACAGCTGGAAGGCTCATGAAATGTCAACCACGAACCCCTTTCTTCCCCTTTCTTCCCCTTTCTTCCCCTTTCTTCCCCCTTCTTCCCCTTTCTTCCCCTTTCTTCCCCTTTCTTCCCCTTTCTTCCCCTTTCCTTGTCTCAACAACGGCCTCAATGCTACACATGTGTTTTTGATTAGCCTAAACTTCTCGTTTGACAGGAATTGGCTTTGACGTATAGCCTATTTGGATAAAATTTTGCGAACACAGAAGGCGTTGATACTGCAAGTACCCCCCCTTCGTGCCCCCAGACGTCTTGCCCTCCTACTGTCAGGGCTCTAAAAACAGAGGGTCTAAAGTTGCAAATGCCACGGGAAAATGCAACGCAAAAAGCTTACCACTTCTGTTGCAAGTGGAAGAAGTGGAAGAAGTGGAAGAAGTGGAAGAAGTGGAAAGGTAGTCACAGAAGTGTGTTTTTTGTACAAAGCTTCACATTCTGTTCTTCTGGAAGAGGTTCGAAGGTAAAGCAGTTGCTCCAGCTGGCTTCCAAGGCGCTGGGCATAAGACCGGAAGTAGCAAAAAACGATTTCAGCGCTCTCAAACCGACATCGCGATGTAGTTCAAAGGTGCCATAGACATAAGCACCTTCGATGCAACTGCCACGCCAAGTCTCAAGTTTGCAATACGGCAACGTGCAATTTAGTTTCGAGCAGCTTCGATGAACACAGGGCCTGTCCTTTCAAGCCAAAAGTAGAAAAGACCGTTTTCACAGACAGTGAAAAGATGCAACAAAGCTGGATACTGTAGTCCGAGACAACCATGACATAAAGTGGAGCGCTCTTGATGTACGAGACACTGCTCTCAGTCAGTATATAATTGGCAAAACAAAGAATCAATTGCATAGCTGCACACTGTATTGAATGACATTACACAAATAGCACCATATGTCATCATTTGATTACATTCTCCCAGCGTACTGCAGTACTGCACCATCCCATTCTGTAATTGCGTGAAAATGCTGTACAATGTGCATCAGTCTCTGCATCTCTACCAAGATGCTGCTGCGGCAATCGCTAAGCGACGGGTAACGACAATGAACAAAGCACGAAGGATCGGTTGTTGGATGCAATTAAAGCCACTTCAAACAACCAACGAACAAACACTAGCAGAGACACATGTTGACCTAGGATTTGCCCTAGCTGCCAGTGTAGTGTCTAGCCATGTGAGACAAACCGCATCCATCAGGACAAAGCCTTACAAATCCTGGCACTGACAAGTTGCTATGCATCATTGATTCTTCCAGGCTCCAATGCTTGTAGAGAGTCAGCCTGGCCATGCAAATGTGTGAAGTTTGAGGCGATTTCTGAATGTTCCGATCTGTGAAGTGTTCAGTGTCTTTGAACATCTTTGAACTGTTCTGTTGAAGGTCTCACTTCATTTCACATGGACAGAAACCAAAGGCCAGCATAGAACACCCAGTGATTGCTGTGGGTGAAGCAATTTCTGAATCCAAAGACCCAGGTTGGTGCCACTGCGAGCGCCAGCACAGAAGCAATGGGGTGGAGTGGAAATGTTGGTAAAGTGGCATGTATTTACAGTACCAGCTGCCACATTGGCTCATGGCTGGAGACCGTTTTGGTTGGGTTGGTTGCTGTTGGACTTTTGCTTCGGTTTCTCGGCTCGCAATCGGAGACACGAAGTTTGACCTCTGCCATTCGCTTATTTACATCTATATACACGTGAATCTCTTTATCTGGACATTTGATTCCAATCTGCCCGAAAAATGCTGATGTCTTCGCAATGTTTGTGGTTTTCCAGTCGATTGCAGAACTTTGTAATCTACCTCGCCAATGTTGTGGTGCATGCTGGGCCTATTTTGAGCTTTCTTGAGCATTACTTGCGCTGTATGTCGCGTTTTCCTGGGGGCATCTCGGCCTATGTTGGTCGGTCTCTAGGCCAAGTTTGCATTTTAATTCAGGTATTTTGGCGTATCTTTTTTGATTGAATGATGTTGGATCGTCTGTCCTCAGCAATAGCACAGAATATCACAAAGTAATAGACTTATGTAGACTTTTTGAACTTTTCAACACTCCTTCAAAACTCCTGAAATCATCACTCTGTTTTTTCGAAATTGCAATCAACAGGCTCACATCTGTCGTTGTCTGTCGCTCACAGGACCCCAACATGTCTTGACTTAGCCTGAGATCACTTTCAAAGCGAAGTCGTCGCTTTTCGCCGACATTTCTCACAGGAGCTGCTGGCCGTTCTTCCTCTGACTCATCACCTGACAGATGTCACTCGATTCCAAATTCTTACCTCAGGGACTACCTCAGGGACTTCCTCTGCAAAATGTATTGCTAAGGTCAAAGAACTCAAACGAGACGGCAGAAACAAAATGTAGCCATTCCGGGTTGCTGGGTCAAAGACCCAACACCCACCTGCTGTGGCAGGAGTTAAAACATTTCTACTTGTTCAATACCTTGTTGCTTCGTTGTTTGTTGCTGTTCAGTTCAATTAAGGCTTTGGACATCATGATTCCGCATGTTCTCATTAAAGATGCACAGTATTCAGCAGTCTCAGGATGAAAGATAACATTACACTTGAGTCATAATTTCACACGCCGGTGTTGTTTTGTTGTTGTTGTTGTTGTTGTTGTTGTGGTTGTTGCTGCTGTTGTTGTTGTCGTTGTTGTTGGTGGTGGTGGTTTGTGCTGGTGCTGGTATTGGTGGTAGTCGGGGGAGCGGTGGCGAAGTGGTGGTCATCGGGCTAGTCATCGTTGCAACCGTCGTGGTTGCGATACGAGGGTTCATGTTTGAAACATGATTGTTCAAAAATTCTACTGAGGTTTAAACACAACCAGTCATGACCACAGTCGTGTCATGCAGTCATGCATTACTGTAAGCACCAAATAGATATGTAAATCACATCATGCTACACATAGATTACATATAAATTACATGTGGTCTGATTCATCCAATGACTGATGCTGTTGATGTGAATCCACAGCAAAATTAAGCGAGGAAGTCTGTGACACCTCTCTCCCGACCATGTCTAGACTCATTTGAACACTTTCTCGCTCCAAGTAGTCCTTCTCCAAATCCCCTTCCAAAAGTTGTCTGGAAAAAAGGAGAAGCTTGGCAATTCAAATATTAGGTAAAGAAAAGAATCTTAGCTTTCCAAATCTCAAATATCAACCTCTCAAAATGCAGCAAATCAGACTGATTTGCCCAGTGACCTTCGGTTTGGGTAGGTCCTGTAGAGCGAAGACCACTGTTGGATAAGAGCGTGTCATTGGTGCTGTCTAACGCCTGGACGCACTCTCTGCTGTGGTTTGAAGAATATGCTTCGTACTCTTGGGGATTATTGCCAGTAATTATTCAAGACTGCACATATGTATATATATATATATATAGTATGTATTTATTTACTAATTTATATATACATATATTCATTTATTTTTATAGCAAGAATATTGGAAAGATTAGGGACGTGCTGGTTGCACTTTGATTGCTTGGGAGCACCGAGGCCACGCCTCTTTCAGTCCTTCCCATGCCAATCGACTATACCTTGGAGAATCTGACAGTTGTCACAGCAAAACATATGCAAAGCAAATGCTGTTCTGCTGAGAATTTGGTTTGGGACCTTGGGAGGAGTTTCACTATGGTATTGAGCAATTTCAGCCCCACTTGCTGTGTACTACTAAATTCGCAAAGTTGTTCTCACTGCTGTGATCACAAACTGTCAACAGCCTGACCCTGTTTGAAAAGGACAGACATTGCATGCATCTCTTGGTCCAACGGTCTCTATGAATGGCGCGTCTTAACCATTTTGCGATCAGAAAGACACATGGACCTGCTGGAAGCTTTCAGTCCTCATGCCTGGATAAAATGATTGGAACTGAGCGGCTGGTGTTCACTCATCAGGCCCAAGTCCATATAGCCCAACACACCGACAGCTGCCAACCACAGGAAGTCCTCACAACAAACAAATGAAAAGCAGCTAATTCAAGACCTCGGGTCTCCAAAAACATCCAACAACCATCTATTCTTTACTTCTTTACCTAGGTGCGGCACTTGAGTCAACCTGAGTCTTGAAGCTGATAGCAACTAAGCAAGTCCATGTAAAGAATGAAAGCCTTGGAGTTCCAACAGAGTGCTCAAAGGCAAGCATCCGGTGAAGGTGGCGCTGCTTGTTTCGCCATCTGGAAGACTGACATGGCCACCCTGCCAAAGGCTCGTCGAGCATTAAGAAAAATCATGGAAAACCGGCATCCATTGATCCATCATGCATTGCAAATGCATCACTAGTAGGTATGTCAAGGTGAAGAGTGCAGGTGCATCAGCAAAGATAGATTTGTCTTCGAGTCTGTGTATGTGTGAATGATAAGACACTATCCATCGAGTGTAGAGCAAGATAAGATAGGTTTGCAAAATCAAGGTATATGAGACCCCTAAACATCTCAAAACACCAAGCCACTAAGTATCTTCAGCCTTTACAATCGCACCAACATCTGATTCGCATTGATTCACGCCACTGAATTTCAAAAGCATCGGGGCAGTCGTAGATTTCCAAACATCCGATGTGAAAACAGAAGGAAACATCATGTAACCATCCTATGCGAAAACTTTTGAATGGAGAAGTGGCGCAGCCATCGTGAAAACCAAAAAAAGTCTAGCTCAGTCTGGCTCCATTACTCCCGCGCTGGTGCTGGTGACATTTGGACATCTCAAGATACAGTATCCGATCCTGTGTCCCTACAAATGTCGCACAACTCTGGTTATGCTCAAGTCCCCAAGCATTTGCTCTTGGGAAAAGAGTGCAATCGAGCCACGGCATTGCATGATAGGATGTGAGAAAGTGCCTTGGTTGAAAAGTGCTAGTCATGCACCAAAATAGGTGAGGAACATGTTTTGGTTTGACCAGCTGCTAAGTTTCATGAACAGCTTGTGCCTCAACCTCTCTCGCTGACTGACCGATTCGATGCCATGTGGCTCTTTGAGGCGTCTTCGTTTCCGGCGAAGTCGCTCCTGCACGAAGTTTTACAAAGACACAAAGAAACAACGAGGCTTGGCAGCACCAACTAAGCAACCGGGCGAGTTTTGAGACGCGAGTTTTGAAATCAAAAGTGTTGCATCTCGCAACGCACAACAAAGTAAGCCAACCACATGCAATGGAAACGATCCTGTTCCTATCGCCTTCGCTGTCCACGCTTTGAAGCTTAGAAAGTGTGGCTTGGGATTTGAAGGTTCGACACAACAGTGCTGAATTTCAACGCTTTCTGCAGCCTCACCATTGGCCTTTGGAACTCGAAAGTATATGGAAAGTCTCAAGTTATCGATTTCCTGTGTTGTCCGACATAACTCGTCCGCATTGAAAGTACTGCTTTGCTTGGACTAGCATGACGGCTGAGCCTTCCTGAGCCATCCCAATTCTCTCCCATGTCCTGCCTGTCTATCTAACCGCCGTTTCTGGTTCCTGACAAGCTCACTCTCGTTGGGATCGCCATCATTTTCCTTGTCATCCTCGGAATTACCTTGCTGGGGTGTAGCCGCGATCCGGCCATGCTGACGTAGAAAAAGAATGTAATGTGCGAATGCACTTATGGCGTCCACTTCAACATAAACTGATATAAACTTCAATTTCAAAAGAAAGAATTGACATCCGCAATTTCCACAACTTCAACCCACTCAGCTGATCAATTCGACACGCGGCTTGCGTCACTTTCGTCAAACTCCTCGAGAGGAGGACGCTCTCCTGCAAGTATCATCCATGAGTTGAAAAATGTCTTCAAATTCTTTTCAAATTCTTTTCTTCTACGTGTTTTTATTTCTTATTCGCGTGTTTTATCTTTTTTTCGTTGTTTTCTACAATTCTTTCTCTCTTCCAGTGCCAAAACGATGCAAAATGTCCAAGCCGGTCCAAAGATGGCGAAGGGCAACATACTTCCAGCACTTATCAAATGCACAAACTTACGAACCCTCTCACTCATGCATCCGCAATGAAAATGTATACTCGTGTGCATTTTGGTTTATAGAATCCAGTTTTTTTCCAGGGTTCAACAATAAAAAACAGCTTGTGGGTGCTCTTTTTCACTCAACAAGCAGGGTGGTTTTATGTTTGTATTGTGTAAAGATCTATCTTTGTTACTTTGCCAAGTGGAACATTGTCTTGTGGCAGTGCGATCCTGTATGTGCAATTGTCTGGTCATTTGGGGTCAAAATACAACACTTTTGGTGGCTCTATCGGTCGGATTTTGATAAGGTATCAGGGATTTTCGTGTCAATAGATGCATGCCTCTTGATAGAAGTCACTTCCAAACCGGAAAACGACATCATGATTGCCCCTAGGAGAACCTAGGATGCCTCCAATCTAGTATACATAAAAACGAGTGACCCAAATGTGATTCAATCCGAAATCCGTCTTTTCAAAGCAAGAGACAGCTTGTCTGAAAAGGATTGTATGTTTTGACAACTTGACTAGGCACCAGCAACTGACCGACTCCATTGTCTTGTAAAGCTGCTAAGAGGCATCGTTGAGTTCCTTCCATTTTACCATGGGAATCCCTCGAAACGAGTAGCACATTTGCATTGCAGGCCTTGCTAAGCAAATATGAGCAGCTTTGGACATGCTAAGCGGGGAAGCACCTCCTAATTCTTTAGTGGAGACGCATGACTCACACAGGGCACTCCCAAGAGGTCCTCGATTCTCTGCGATGGGATCATCATCGAGGACAATCACACGTTGGTTGTGCTTGGAAAGGTTCTCCAGCCTCAGAGCCAGGAGCAGCTCTGGTTCTCCAATTTTTTGACATCTTAAAGGCGTTAGTTCGGTACGCTGCACATGAAAAGGATAGGCGCTAAACGTGCTTCCTGAACAGCAACAACAACAACAACAACAACAACAACAACAACAACAACAACAACAAATTGCTGAACAACATGCTACAAACTTGATGTGCTGGCACAAAAGCTGTCAACAAGTGAAAGGCGAAAGGAAACGATCAAGGGGTGCCAGGAAAAAGGCTCTCATGTTTATCTTGACTGCTTGACTAAGAAGAAAGGCTGTTTCATCCTTTTGACCCGCTCGGGATGCGATATTGCCGGAGTTTGGAAACCTTCGAAGCTCGCAATCTTCTTTGCCATAGAAAACTATGTATCGGTATGTATACGTTTGGTCTTTATGTTTATATACATCGCATTTTCTTATTCGAGGAGCCCTTCTGGCAACTAAGTACGGATTGGCTCGTCGTAGATAGCCACTTCCAGGTTCGGAAATTTGATTTGAGTATTTGTTCAAGCAGCAAAACACCCATAGCTCATGCCTTGTGACTTCAAGGTTGGATAAACATCTTTCTTGACTGCTCTCTTCTGCCGCACTGCACAACTATTGCACGCCAGTCGACACCACAGGTCGGTGCGCATCGATGACAAAGCACTTCACGTGGTCTCCTACCTCACTATGAAACAACCGCGGAGTCAAAACACGGCCTGACTACTGGGAGTAGCACAGACCTGGACAGGAGAATGAGAAAATATGAGAAATCTACTGTTACTGTATCTTGATATTGCCTTGTCAAACAGCTCTGAAGAAACTGCTCTGGAGAGTTAAGTTAGAGTGCAAGGTAAGGTCTGTATGCACTGTGGTTGCCACAAATTGGCGGAACTTGGCCACTGGTACTACCCATTCAACCTGTCTACTTGTTTCCTTCATGGCTAAAGGCCTCTTTGCTGGTTACAGAACTGTGAAAAATCCAAAATGTTGATACATCTGAGTAAAAATTCTCAGTTCTGTATCTGCACCGAAGCTGCCCCATCACGCCTCCTCCAGGTACTTCTGGAGGTCTACACTTGCTCCACAGTTGAGTAAAACGACAGACTGCACCTGCCAAGTTGGCAAGATCATCCTTTGTCAATGACTGGCCGGGCCCCTTGTTGTGAGAATATCAGAGCGTAAGGTGATCATCGATGAGGTGAAAGCTTAAGAACGCTTCAATCGTTTGCGACCTCCGAATCCTCTTTGAGCTTCTGAAAGTGCTCTATGATGTCAGCGTTTCCCATGACGGGAAAAATCAGGAATTTCACCTCAGCCATCTTCCCAGAGATTCGAAACAGTCTTGCAAAGAATTTACTCAGTACACAAAAAATATTGTTTTTTTGAAACTGATAGATACCTCGTATATTCTTTTCTCACAAAAGTGTTACCCCTAGATCAGAAAAATGTTGATGCTACACATGTTTTGCTCCAAAATTGTTGAGAAATGTTTCGCATTCAGGCGGGAGTGTCTAAGAACTGTTCCTTGTTCAACAAAAATGTATACAGTGACGTCGGTTCGCCCCTGTCGCACGGCTTGTGGCGTCTCGGCCAACCGTTTCCATTCTTGTTACATCTTGGCTTCCGCGGCCCATCATTATCTATTACATTCTATAACTTTAGGATGGGAAATAAATTTTGTTATACGTAGTTGTATCTGAATGGTAAGTATAACTTTGGAACTTTTGAGGATAAAGTGTGTTCAGCATTGGCGCCTTGCATAGCTGCTCATCGCGACACTGGGCACTTAGATGTGGACCCAGGGACCATAACAGAACGACGAGTTTTTCGAAGTCGCCTCTGTCATTTCCACTTTGTGTTTCGATTTGCAAGCTGCGTTCCCTCAGGGGCACCTACAGTAAGTGCATATTTCGCATATTTCTGTTGGATTTCAAGCTGTCCGTAAATTTGCAATTCAGCTCGGACAGCAGTCTTACAAGTTTAGTGTTTATGAATTATATGCAATTTGCCAGGAAGCATGTGGAAGCCTCAACAGGATGCTTCAAACCTGATGCGATCTTGAATCTGTTCGAGAAGGCACTTCAAAAACAACACTGGAATTGAATAGTAAACTGTTGGTAATCAAACAATTCAAGACAGGTAAAGTATGAGTAAAGGAGTAAACTAAGAATAGTAAATAATAAAGGCAAAAGAAGGCAAAAGACGCTCCCTCTTTGCACAAGAATAGGGTAGACCGGGGGGAAGAGGTGATTCTTTGGTGCAAAGAGGCCTTTTTTCACCGTGAATACAACAAGTTGTCTTTTTCAAGGACCTTCCTGAATTCTGTGAAGCCTTTTGATGCATTCAAAAGCGCATAAAATAGTTTTGCTCGGCAAATCTTGATAGTTCAAAGCAAAGGCATAAACCTAGACATACTTAAAGCATGTTTGCTGGGACATCCAAGAGTTGCCCCTGTCGAGTCCATAGTGCTACTTCATACTACTTCAAAAGCTACAAAGAAAATATTGACATGTTTAGACATGTTCAGACATGTTTGGACATGTTTAGATAGTCCTTTGCACTTCACGAGGTCCGAAACTACTTGGTGTCCTAAGCGCTGCGGTGGCCGGAGTTTTTGCATTGTCATGTCAGTTACCATTGCATGATGCGCATGTGACGGCATGTGCATGGTTGCCTTTTCTTCGCAGCCTCACTGCTCGTTGCAACGAAGACAACATTATGATTGATTTCCTCAGCATGGACCCTTGACTGTTGGGAGAGGACTCAATGTAGTTCGGATGCCTACAATTGTGATGACCCCTGAAGGTCAAGATACCATGAATGATCAAGCACGATCCATGGGCCTCTTGCACTTGCGTAGGGACGCCTGCGTCCACTCCTTTTTGCATACCGGAGTGAATTGCCGCTGGCGCCTCCCTTTCGCTTAGAAATTCCATTGACAATAAGCCTCAATAAGCACTGTTACTACAACCCTGCCCTTAGACCCACACGCTTTCCTCCATGGCAAATCCTCAAATCCTTATCCCTTGATATCCCTTGCCCCTTGGATTAAGCGTAAGGTCATTGCTGTCTCCTCGCTGACAAAGCCACTGCTGATAAATGTGGGCTTGCCACAGCCGCCGCGAAAAGAAAAACTTTTGCTCACTTTTGTGTTGTGAAATTATGAAGGATTAAACTAGTGAAATATTGCAAATCAGATTCTGAGTTGTCGGTTGATTTCAAAGCCGTTTGCTTGTAGCTGTTGCCTGCGCACTATGGCCGCTGCACCTCAGGTGGTTTGATCGGGATGAGATGGGAATCATTCCTCAACTTTGCATGTCTCTTGCCATCTTATATTCCAATTGCTGCTCCTCTCAAGGGCGACTTGTTCAGAATTGTTCCAGATTGCTGGGGTCAAGCAAACACATGTCCACTGTGAAATGATATACATTAATTATTAATGTGATGATGGGTAGTAGGCTCCCAACATCACTGTCTGCGACCATGTAAAGTCCGGTGTGCATGTGTGTTTCACATTCTCTTCTTTCCCCATTCCGCGGTCCGCCGGGGTCTGCCGTACTATTTTCCTCCTCAGGAATTGTCTGTCTTCTGGAAAACTCAAGGCCTGCATATCCCCCACCTACCTCTCCATCCATCCAGCCACCTGTGCCTACAAAACAATTTCTGGAATGTCTATGTTCAATTCGAACTGTAGCCATTTTGTTTCTCTCCCTGTCCCTACAGTAGAATTATATATACACACACATATCATATATAGGTATATAATCATATGAAAATGTTCTTTGTAGCATGTAAATGCTTGTACAAAAAGATCTTTTTGGATACAGATGTGTATGTCTGTGTCGACACATGCATTGTCCGATCCACCTGCATTGTGAACTTATCCATCGACATGCATGTGTGTGTGTGTGATTGTGCAAAGAAGCAAACCAAGTTGAAGAGAGCTCAAAGAATTAAGCAATGAAGTTCAATGAAGTCACTCCATTAGTGGACAGCATCTTGGAGAGCATCTTGGCGGCACAAACACCATCATGGTCTGCGGCTGCTAGAATGCGGACCTTCGCTGGATCAAGAAATGTCAAGAACCAAGGCCCTACAGGGGACCCCTATCCATCCCCACCCGATATCCACTGCACTCCGAGTACTCCATCCTTTTCCACTGTACCTCTCAAAGTACCCTTGGATGGCTCTAAGATGTAGCACGACATGACCTTTTGGCAAAGAGAGCCAACAGCACCTACAAATGCATAATATTCATATTATGAATTCAAATAGTTCCACTTGCCAAACCAAAACTCGGGTGAGGCCAGGAGAGTGCATCAAAGCTAGGTGGAACACAGACTGTCAAGCTTGGCAAGAGATTAGATACGGCATGAGAGAAGCTTGAGAGTTGTCAATCTGAGTGACACCGAAATGAGAGGACAGTGCGGGTGAGAGAAGTGAGGAAAGCTTGAGACAGGTAAGCTGTGAAGTTCGGGATAGGTGAGTGTCAGTGGGTGAGCTCTGGGCGGGACAAATTCGGTCATCTAAATAGGCAAAGCTAATAAAGATAATTGTCAGCAATAAAGATTTCATGGTGAGTCCCAGTCGAAAAAGGGGGACTGAGGTGTTTTAGGGTTAGAGAGGGAGAGAGAGAGAGAGAGAGCAAAAACAAATCTGAGAGAGGAAAGCTTGAATAGGTGGAGTTCAAGACAGACGAGCTAGAGTGAAATTATGAACAATTGAGAGAGGTTAGAGAGAGAGAGAGATAGGTCTGAGCTATGAAGGGTGAGAGTTTCAGAGAGGTACGCAAGTGCATAGGATAGGGTCGATTCAGGGACACAAGTTGGAACGCGGTCAGCTTGAGCAAGAGATGTTCGAGGGAAAGCAAAAGATAGGTAAATCGGAGAGAGTCGTGACACGATATAAATCTAAAGAAAGAACTGTTTAGGACCTCTTCAGGCATTCGCGGGGGTGGCAACGTAGCTTGGGGTCCAGTGAAACGAGGAAAAACCTGCCCAGTTTGGGGTACAGCTCAGGAATCAAAGTTCAAACAGCAACTCTTGTGCCCACTTGCCATGACAAAACCATGATCTTTATTGGAGATGGAGATGGAGTTTGCAAACGAGACGCAGTGACATCTACAGCCATCCGTGATCCTCGACGCAAATGCTCCAGCATTTCCAGAAGGGCACGGCCATTGTCTTGCCGAACGTTCCTGGCCCAAAAAATTTACTGAAATGCGCAAAGACACAGCAGCCGAGGTCAAAATCTCAATACAAAAATGTTTAGGAAAAAACAAGACAACCAACACATAGACAAAGAAGAAACCATGTAATATGCTAGGGAAAAATAGAAACCAACAGAAATACTAATTCTAAGGTTGGAGGGGTGGATACAAAGCAGCAAAAACATTCGATGTCTGGACTTAGTTTTCAAATGTTTTCAAAAAGCTGTGATTTCTTATTGTTCTTTGGGCGGCTGACTTTGTTTGCCGTCTTTGCTTTACTAAACTACATGCGTCTAAACCAAAAATACACGATTGTGACTATAAAGATGTACCAAATGCACACTCTGGAAGAAAACTGATGATGACATTGATGAGGAAACTCAATGTGTCTCCCATCATCAAGACACTAGCATATCACTGCTATAGACTCTATAGACTATCATAGTGTTGTTGAAGAACCTGGTATCAACCTGGTGGTGTTTATGCCTGCTGAAATATCAAAAGAATGAAGAAAAGGAATAAGCTTTCTTCTTGATGGTCAAACAAGATCTTGTTGGTCATCCTCTCAATCTTAGATCAGTGCTGATCCCTTGGAACCCTTGCAAGAAAAATGGTTCTTTGTCACCTGGTGCCCAGCAAGTTGCAGCCGGGACCTCACAACCATGCAGCCTCACTTCGACCTGATGTCAATTGATGTCAATGCAGAGAATGCACTCAAGCAGAGAAGGCACTGAAGGAACTGGAAGGATCCAAAAACCTCTTCTTGGTGATTGTATTCTTCGACTATCTTCAAGCCGAACGCTTCTTCTTGTCTCTGTTCGAACTTAAGTGGACTCTTTCATTGCTGCAAAACGCATAGCTGCAGCTGATTTAGTCTTCAAGCTTTCATGGTCATCGTTCGACCTGGTTGATTGAAAATACATCACAAATCGGAAATTGAAAGCAAAGAGAGATCGAACGTTCTTTGGCAAAATATGTATGTAAGTGAAAATGTGCTAAAGCTCATGATGCACCTGGATTCAACAGTTTCATCGTGACTAGCAGCCAATGGCACCACTCGCAGACTGAGTTTCAAGCCCTCGATTCACTGTCTGGACAATTTCAACACTTGGGCTTGGGCCAGAAACCAGCTTTTGACATTGGACAAATATTCAATGGGAACACGCAAAATTGTTCACTCACAGCTCCTTCCAGATGCGTAGGAGCAGGCATCCCGTGCATTCATTCAATTTCCTTTATGAAGGTTGTCTTTTACATAAAGATATATATATATACATATATATAAGTGAAACATCACAAACTGAAAGAGAAAGAGAAGAAGCACATTATTTCCACCATATTTTACAAGAAGCCGATTCTGTGCCAACAATAAACTAGCAAGACACAGCACACTCCAAAACCCTTGAAGCACTTTTCTCAATTCTTCTCACTGAATGTATCTTGAGGGTGTCACTCTAGCTCCAAGTCTCTCCAGGAAGGCCGTCAGCACTTCCAATACAAACCTGCCAGCCAAATCAAGACAGATTCTGAAGCCAATGCATAAGCAGCTCATAAGCATGTGGAGCATGTGGAGCATGTCAAGCATGTGAAGCATGTGTGTGTGTGAGTGTGTGTGGTTGTGTCTGTCTGTGTGTGTGTGTGTCAAAAGTTTGCCTATCAAAAAACTGATGCTGTCCGCGAGATATTGTGAGAAGGAGGCCATAGCTCTGGTCTCGTTCTGTATCTGTCAGCGGTTCGCTTTCTTGCTTTGCTCTTGCACGCATTACCATACCCCTGACCAGCAATGACTTCTGTGGCCAAGCTCGACCAGACGTGCATAGCCAAACGTTGATCACACAGGGTGACGAAGTAAGAAGTTACAATGTTTCCTGTGGCAAGCAGCTCCTCATGTGAGCCTCAACAAATATGGCATAGGCCACTTTCGAAGCAAAGATGCTGCATGTGTTGCTTTCTTTGCCTTCTCTTTGCCTTCTCATGTTGCTCTCCAGTTGGCACGATCTAAATCATCCCCATCACCTCCATCAAAAAGATGTCAAAAATGAGCAACTTCACAGGGGGTAGTGAGCCACGTATCTGTGAACCTCCAGCACCCGCCAGAGAGACACAAAAGACCGTGATGAGCAGAGCGTGATACAAATTCCATACTAAATTGTACCAAATACTTTTCTATGTACACTGACCGGATGAAGCTACTATGCTGGCATTGGCAAAGAAGAGAGATGACTGATAGCTGCTTGGAATATAACTTCATATACAGACATATAAATCCAACTTATAACACAATATAACAATGTAAGCACGACTAGATCTCTTGCAGCACTGTGAGTTTTTTGTCACACAATTGCACAGCGTTTGTACAGGGCGGCCCGAGCTAAGAAAAACTCCTCACTGGGCATGCCCTCCAACCGCAAAGGCTCTGCAGCACCTGCAGCTTTATCCATGTGCTCGACAAAGCCATCACTTGCAAGTGCTGCAAAGCAAGTGGAACAGAATTTAAAATCCAAACGAAAACATTGAACAGGACTGGACTACATGCACACGCAGAAATTGTCCAAAATGATGTGGAAATCAGGAACTTCATTGCAGACGCTGGGGAAGTTTCCAAACAGCAGATTTCAAAATGCAGGGTCACGCGCGAATGCAATCTGGAAAGCGATTTTGGGGTGACCAATTGAAGGGTTACCAGGGTTTTCAGACAGCGTAGGAAAGATCTTGAAGACCTACTTCCCTAACACAAACTTTCGGGAAAGGGCTCCTGACGAGCACCAGGGTCCGACATGCAGATCATGAAAAACAAGATGCCCTTGCACCCGTTGATAAAAAATTGTAAGCACAAGTCTTCCTGAACAGAAGATTCCCACGAAGGATTTTTATACCCAAGAGCAACAAAGAGCAGGCGGTTTCCGAGCAAAATGGACAGCCTCAGGACTAGACTGAGACTGGAGAACAGGGCGGTTCCCAAAACCAAATGTTCAAACACAGCCTTGCAAGAGATGAACATGAAATCCAAACGGCTGCATGGGCTCCAAAGGAAGGAGTGGACTCCAAAAAGAGGTGGATCCGCATCTGCTGCACTATACAGGTCCCTTTACAACCACCTGCAAACACGAACTTAGGATTTCGTCACCAAGCAAGACCGGACTCGCACTCGTTCTCGGCGGGGTCCAAATCCAAAGACATGGAACAAGGCGTTGAAAGGAATCGTGATATAGTACACACACACATACTATTTTTTTCTAGCAAATCATTGAATCTTACATTCAAATTGACATTTAAAGATTTTTTGTACTTGCTGATTTACTCATTGATTTACCCTACTTTGTTCCCAGTCAAATTCTGCTGAGATCTGAACCTCGTTCTGGTCCGTTCTTGAAGCCCACCGCAGCCTTTCCCAGTGAAAGGATTCTTGAGCTCCAGGGACGTTGTCCAGGAGGTGCGCGGAAAGCCTTAGCAAAATTGAAAAACCGCAGAAACGTTGGCTGTGGATGAAAACACCACAAAGATCACTGAATGCATTTGTCTTGAAATATATATGCATGCGAATAAAGCAGCAAACAAATGAACATTTTCCAAAAAAGAAAAAACAAATGAATAAATAGATAAATACGAATGAATGCAAAAACATCAAAAGCAGTTATATAATAAGTAAATAAAAAATAAATAAGTGAATAAAAAAATTGAAAAAATGAATAATTAAGATAAGAAATAAATAAAGAAATGAAAAAATAAATAAGCAAAAAAAATAAATAAAGAAAATCTTAAGACAAAATAAATAAACAAAGAAAAAAATCAATGAATGAACGAAAAAAATGGATAAAGAAATAAAAAAAATAAAGAACAAATTCAATAAATGGATGAATGGATGATAAAAAAAAATCAAAAAAATAAATGAATACATAAATAGAAATCAAAAAAATCAATAGATGAACAAACAAATAACTTTATCAATAAATATGCCGATAACTAAAAAATAAATCAATAAAAATTGAAAAATAATAAGAAATGTAATAAATAAAAAATATCATAAATAGAAAATATATAAAGAAATAAATAAATCAATAAAGAATAAAATATATAGAAAATAAACATATAAGAATTATAAAATTGTAATAGATTTTAAAAAAACAATGAAAAACGATATTTAAAATGAACGAATATTTACAAAAAATGCACCAAGAAAATCAATGAATCAAAAAATGAATAAATAAAAAAATGAATTCATAGATCCATAAATAAAAAAGAAAGAAAGACATCAATAAAGAATGGAATAAATAGAAAAATGAAAAAATCCATAAATAAGTAAAAAAAGTAAATAAACAAATGGTAATTCAAAAAATCAAAAAATAAACAAATATATATATATATATGCGTGTAAATATAAATATGTGTAACATATATATATATATATATAATTCATGCATACATGCATCTAGATATCTAAATATATATATATATACAAATCGTATATATTGTATGTAATATAATACAATGTTAATTCTGTTTAATCACATAATCACACTTACAGTAGTTAGAAATCAGACAGGCAAAAGTCTTGCTCTTCACCGAAAAGGTACCATTTCCACTTCAGTGGACCACTCCGCTCCCAACAGGGACTCCTTTAGGGCGCTGAGATGCAAGGCATCATGCCCCATGCCCAGAAAGAGTGCTCCTCACAGAGCATTGAAAATTCGACACGTGGCAAAAAGCATGGTATATTTTGGCAAAGGGTTTTGCTTAGCTTTGATTCGTCACCATTTAGGACCAAAACGCAATCCCGAGAAGATTTGCCATCCGACCTTTTGGTTGCACCTCAACTTCATCACATGAAGTTCCACCTCCCAAATCCCACGTTCCAAGTTCACCTTGTCTGGGCAGCTTTGGTGGCGATGTCTCTTCCAGGTCAACCTCCAAAGGTCCCAGTTCTGGTTTGGCCGCATCAGCAGAGCCACGCAGCCGTGCGACGCGAATGCCATCTGGAGACTTCCTGAGACAACAAAAGGAAACAAAAAACTCAAGCATATTTCAATTGTTTTAAAAAAGAAATATATTGTATAAATATAGATAAAAAAAAGAAAACTGGAGAAGTCTCATCTGAGAAGTTGCTAGGTTAACTTGCTCAGGTCTCACTGATTCTGAGTAAGAGGTCTGCTCATTGGAGTTGTCCATATGCCACCCCGAAGAACAACAGCTGCGTATCTTCAGTGGCATCTCAGGTCTTGCAGTATACATGGTCACTATACAAAATATCATCTATCTATCTATCTATCTATCTATCTATCTATCTATCTATATATATATGTCTACTGTATCTGTATGTAACTTATGTATCTATTTATTTCTGCCCCGTTTATCTGTCCAGAACCCCGTTTCTCCGTGTCTACCGTCAACTCCACTCAGAGCTCGGCCTGTGTTCTTTGTGCAAACACCAAATGTCTAAGGAAACACAACCTATCCGACCACTTGGATTGCGACCCTGAACTTTCAAGACTTGGAGAACGAGCAATCATTCCGCATATTCAAAATGAAGTCGAGCGGCATATAACTAATCTGAGGCCACATATCGTTTGCAATTTGCAGCTTCCTGGCGTCTCAATTTTCGCATTTCTCAGCCGCTTGTGGAGGTGTGGACTCTTCATGCTTCATTGACTTGCATGTTATACATCTTCAATCAATTCTAAATGCATCACAAAGAAACTAACCCTCAAGAAGCATGACAAGAGTCTACTTCAATGGGCGTGATTTCTCAGACTGCAAAAAGCGTTAAAGCCCATCACTGCTAGTCAGGCCGATCATTTCCGAGAACACAGTGGATTCTCTCTGACAAAGTGCCTTGCGAGTCTTGTTCTCATCCTGTGGAAGTGACACTTAGTATCTGTTAGCGACAGTTGGAAGAATTGGAAGTGGGTCCATGTAAGTCCTTTTGCTGGACCGCAGTGACAATTGCAGTGGAAAGTCTTTGGGCCGCAAGATATGCACCTCTGGTGCAGGCCTTAGTACAATGTTGAAAGACATTTCGAGACAGCCATGGTGATAAAATGTGGTAACATAATGATAACATAATGATAACATAATGATGACAAAATAACACATAAATTTCCAAATATAACCAATCTCCATGGAAAAAAACGAGGCGGCTTAAGTTGATCTTCCGTTAAAAACCATTTCGAAAACACACATTACAATACCCAAGCTTGAATTGAACAGCAGCACGGATTGCAATCCTCACAAGGCATCACAGGCTGCCAAATCGCCGATGCTCTTGCTTTGAATACTCGAAATATGCCTTCAGCATGTCTCCAGTGCTGGAATTCCCTCGACTGGGTAGTAGCACCACATGCCTCAAGTCTCGGGATCTTGACAAACACTTCTCGCCACATTTCACCACTTTGCAGTCCGCCAAAATAGATCGAAATGTCAGTGGGAGGTATTCCCAAATTCTTCGATCAGCATCCGAGGTAAGCTTCAGGACATGCTTTGAAAATATTTTGAATTAAACTTTCTCAAAACATGATTGTCAAAATGTGACAAATGTTGTCAATGTCTGCTCTTTCCTGCCTGGGTGAGGCCAGTTGCAAGAGGTTCGTCAAGTCCATCGCTTCGAACCTTGGCAAGGAGAAGGTTGTTGTCTCTGCCCGTCCAAAAACATCCCAATGCAACCTACATCTCTTACATTGTCACTACATCTTACTTACACTGGTGCATTTGCCTAAGGAGAAGCAAATCCATACCAACCGAAAGGATGAACTGCGTGAACAGGTTGGCCTTCACCGCACTTCACCGCTAGGAACAAACCATACAGTCCCAAAGAATCAGCAAGGTAGTACTGACGTTGGTTCAATAGCACGTGGTATCGCAACCTTGACATTTTCCCAATGAATTGTGTTTCAGCGTTTCAACCTATCCTTCAGGGATTCCAAAAGAATATCATTCTCTTATTCCAAGGTGCTATGCTATACAATGGACCAAGGTGGTAACATTGAGTTCTGTGGCAATACTGTAGTGGGTGTTTCATCTTGTACCTACGGCCTCTGAGTTGGTATACTGGCGGCTAGATCCAAAACTAGAAACAAAAAAAACAGCAAAGTGTCAATAATGAAGAACAAGAAAGTATATGAAATCGATAAATCTATGTTAAAAGCGATGAGCCAACTTCGGTGATATTCAGGCCAACTTGCTTCCCAATATAGTTTCATCTCTGGCTTAAAACAATGCTGCAATTTAAAAAGCAAGCTCTGTGTCAACTATGGTCCCCCCGATTTGCAAGAGTGTGCGAGCCTTCAGATGCGACGCAATATATCTGTCTTGCTTCCGAACATAAATGTAAGTCAAGTCTATGTGCCCTGCCAATAGGGTCCATCACAACCAACCATCGATTGAGAAACCCAATGCCTAGAGGCAGGCAATATAAGTAAACTCATGGTGTATAGACTGTATAGATGTGTATAGATGTTATCTAGTCGTGTCTCCCAGAGGTAGGTTTCACATGGTGGAAGTCATTGCTCCGGACCCAAAACAACTGTACAGCTTCGCGACGTATTGTCTGGCAAAAACCGTATTTTGCAGTTCACCTTGACAATCCTCAGAGCAAACGATGCGTAAAGGGAGAACATCAGACCCACCTGTATGAAAATGGTTCCAATAGACACATCAAGATAATCACTTTCACCGAGCCTACTGGCAGCTCCAGCATTGATCATTTAAGACTTCTCAGTCAATGAAAATAGGAAGAGAAAGCTTGTGGGGCAATCTTGTGGGCCTCTCTTTCACAGGTCCAGCAGCTTCCACAGTGCCAGGTTGTTGACACCCATTCCGATTCCACTCCCCAAAACCACTATAAGTGCAGCAAAATCCATATAAACGTGTAACTTTGTTGCGAAGGGTCTCTGTTATCCTGAATTTTCTGGTGCTACAGACCTTTTGCCTGTTGACATGTCTCATGGTTCCCCATACTATTGCGACACTCTTTTGAGAGTCGTTTCCATTCCTTGGTTGCTCTGCACTGACTTTTTCTCCCCGCTTTCCCTTTTTTCCCTTCTTACAACAAAGTTCATCCAAAGCTCCGTTCACGCACCTCGCACTGCATAGGCTCACGGAAATGCTCACGCAGGCTCTCCCGCCACTCTGCGGTTTCTTCCTTCACCTGACTTCATGCGGAAAACCGAAAAAGGCACTGATTGTGTCAGCCAATCTGCAGAGAAAACGCACCTTGATCATGACAGCCCAGTCTTGGGTAGCTACGCATATTCCAAAGAACCAAAAACTATTGGCAGGCCTTGCCTGGAAAAACCCAGAAGAGCATGGAATGTTTCAGCACTTCTTTTGTCCAAGCATTACATTGTGCCAATTCGTTCCAGTTGGGCTGCCTGGAACGCCACACCAGAAGACTCCCAAACCATCCAGTACTTTGATACCGAATAAGGGTGGAACTCCGGCATCCGCCCCCAAAGCAGATTCCAGACTTAACCGAACCCTTTGGAACCGAGCTTGAAGCCATCAAGGCTCCAGAATTCTCTGGAACCCACCCACCCGAAGGAGGAATCTTCTGGTACCAAACCTTAAAGCCACGCCTCCCAGAGTCTATCTGTGCAGACCCTACAGCGAAGATATGATGTCGAAAAAGAATGTCCCGCAATCAATATTTCTTCGCTGGAACAAGGATACCGCCATTTGGTCAGTGCATTGTTGGTTTCAGACTCACGTGGGTTCGGGCATGAAGAAAACATTCGGCAAATGACTCGTCAACAGAAACAGGCAGACCGCCTCCATTCCACTGCTGGAAAGTGGAACGGCAGATGTTCGGCCCTCGGGGGCCGTTGAAGGACTGTATTTGTTGCCCTCTTGGTCCTGCAAAGCATGCAATGTAGAAGTTCCAGCCGCCAATGCAAATTTGGAAGAAACAGTTTGATTGCGTTGAGAAATCTGTTTCTGTGTCTGTGTGTGTGTGTACTGCAAGACCTTCCTCACGGTTGCACTAGTGTTCCAGCTATCCTCAACAGCCTGAATTTGCAGCAATGATTGTTTTCACTGGCATATTTCGTCTACCGGCAAAGCAGCAGTCACATACGCTTTTAGAGACACAACAGTAAGACTTAGAAAGACCTTGGGCCTAACAATGTCCTAAATTCTAGATGAGATTGATGAATCATTGATGGGATGGGTATCTTTTCGGCAACAATGATGGTAGCAGTTGCAATCAAGATCAAGGCCGTGCAATGTTGGATAGAATCTGTGAAGTTCTGTTGAGGATCTGTTTGAAGTCTCATCTCGAAGTATTTTTGAAGTTTGAAGATGAGAATTCACGTGTCCACGTCGTCCTGAGCCTTCCAAAGGCGCACTTCAGCAGCACTCAGAACTTGGCCGTACCTCAGACGTACGAAGTCGAACTCTTTGAGTGACTTCCAACGAAGTAAAAACTCCGAAAGAGTAGTCACAACTCATTGGGTTTACCTCTTCACAACTTCTCCAAGAGAGTAAACTCAAAGAGTCAACATTTAACTCAATGTGCTTACCTTAAAGAGTCAACCTCAAAGAGTCTCATTGAGCGTCACGATTCTGCTCCCAAGAGTCATTGGTGTAAAAGAAGCAGGAAGCAAAGCACGCCGGTAGCCGTGAGCTTCCAGAATATGTCTCATTGTTCCAAAAACCTGTGCCTTAGCCCTGAATTTGAAGTGACCAAACCAGTAAAAAATGGAGAAGAACTCGACATCTCGTCTGCCGAGAGACTGATCACTTTCGGTGCGCTGCTCTTGGAATGCCGCAGTGCGACTATTGGGCCAACCCAATGGGCTCCACAAAGCGTTGCCGGCGCTGCCCTTTGGCCCACTCGGTGCTGTTGCTATGTCCTGATCCAAACTGCCACTGAAGTTGACTTGCAACAGCTGCAAGAAAGACTAAGCATAGAGATTGAAGGATCAGAATATATCTACAGCTTCAAGGATTGCTGAGAGTGAAAGGAACGTTTTGCAGCACTTCACGGGTTCAAATTAAAGATGTGACATCAAAACTGCTGAAGAAAAATCATTTGCATTGTTACTTCCTGACCTCAAGTCTTGCTGTATGAAAACGAAGGGTGTTGGAGGGAGGCCTGACACTGCAGAAGACATGGTTTCACGCGTGGTCTTGGCGCATCGGCATGTTCGGTTAAGCTTTGGGTGGGAATGACACCTCCATGACAGAAAACACCCAAGAAGACGTTGAAAGACGGTATGCAAAGAAACAGAGGTCAAGAAATCGAAGCGGTAGCAGTGTCTGCAGATGGCTGCGCACGAGTTCGTATTGAGGCAAAGAGCTTGGGAGCTCCTGTCAGAGTGCTCTGGGTAGCCATTTCTTGTTCTGCTCGTCTTCCTTCTTCGCTGGTTCATTCAATTCATTTCTTCTGTTCTTCCGTCTCTCCTTCTTTTCTTTATTCCCCAGATAGCTGACAAGCTATAAGGGGTTCTTACTTCTCTATGGTAGGGCCTCGAATCGGCGCTTTTCTTTGCCGCTGCTCTGCCGCTGCTCTGCCGCTGCTCTGCCGCTGCTCATGCTTGTCTCCCTTTGTCTCGCCTTTGTCTCACCTTTGTCTCCCCTTTGTCTCCCCTTTGTCTATCCTTTGCCTCCCCTTTGTCTTCCCTTTGTCTCCCCTCTGTCTTTCCTTTGTCTCCCTTGTGGCTCTGGATCGGCGCTGTGTTTGCCGCTGCTCTGCCGCTGCTCATGCATGTCTCTCTTTGTCTCGCCTTTGTCTCGCCTTTGTCTCCCCTTTGTCTCCCCCTTGTCTTCCGTTTGTCTTACCTTTGTCTTTCTTGTGGCTCTTGATCGGCTTTGCCGCTGCTTATGCTTGTCTCCCCTTTGTCTTTCCTTTTGTCTCCCTTGTGGCGCTGGATCGGCGCTTTTTTTGTCGCTGTTCTGCCGCTGCTCATGCTTGTTCCCCTTCATGTTTGACCATGCAATCAAAAATACAGGTTTATGGTACACACCCTGGAAATGTTTGTGCGCAATGTACCCGCTATCTGGGTCTATGCTGGTGTAATTTCTTTCTTTTTTTTCTTTATTTCTTCTTTTTCTTTCTTCTTTTCTGTCTTTCTTTCTTTCTTTCGTTCTTTCTTTCTTTCTTTCTTTCGTTCTTTCTTTCTTTCTTTCTTTCTTTCTTTCTTTCTTTCTTTCTTTCTTTCTTTCTTTCTTTCTTTCTTTCTTTCTTTCTTTCTTTCTTTCTTTCTTTTCTTTCTTTTCTTTCTTTCTTTTCTTTCTTTTCTTTCTTTCTTTCTTTCTTTCTTTCTTTCTTTCTTTCCTTCCTTCCTTCCTTCCTTCCTTCCTTCCTGTGTTCTTTCCCTTCCTTCCCTTCTTCTTTCCTTTGGTTTTGCTTTCTCTTTTGTTCTACTTTCATCCTTTCCCTTCTTCTTCCCTTCCCTCTTTCTTTCCTTACTTCTTTGCCTATTTTCTTCTTTCCTTCTTTCCTTCCTTCAGGCTTTCTTTCTTTCTTTCCTACCGTCCTTTTTTCGTCTTCTGTCCTTCTCTCCTGCTTGTCTGCCCTTCTTATCTGCTCAGTTTTCTTCGTCGTATCTTTAGATCAGTTCTCCTTTTTGAAACTCTATTTTGCCGCTTGCCATTTTGTTCTGATCCATTTCTTCTAGTCTCTCCGTTTTTGCTTCGTTGTTTGTTCATCATTTATAATTTGTGACTTTTTCCCAATCGTTGTAAGTATGCTGTAATAATCTCTAATATGCATTTACCTGTTTCCAGATTTCTGCCCAATCGCTCTTTGTCTTATGTTGTTCCTCTCATTCTTTCTTGTCTCATGGTCTAGCAGTTTTCTTATCACTTGTATCTATGACTCTATGATTCTATGACTCTATGACTCTATGACTCTGTGACTCTGTGACTCTATGACTCTATGACTCTATGACTCTCTGACTCTATGACTCTATGACTCTATAACTATGACTCTACACTGGTTGTTTCTTCTTATCCTTCTGATTTCTCTTCTTCGTGTCTTCTTTGTATTCCTGTACCATTCTAGATATTACAATTGCGATTTGTCTTCCTTCACTGGAAATGCGTGTGTGTGTGTGTGCGTGTGTGTGTGTGTGTGTGTGTGGGGGGGGGTTCTTTATGAATTATTAATGTGTATGAATAGTCAGCTTCTCCGCTGCACACTTTTGAGGTTCCAGGCCGCTTTCAAAATGAATTGATGAATTGATGAATGAGTCAGGATTGTGAATCGAAGCTCACATGTCGAATGCCTCAATGCTGCGTGCAGTATTTTGTGGCATGCATATCTATATATATATATTGTGGATTTTGATGAGCTTCTTTTGAGGGGTCGCAACCCGGCAATGAATGTGCTTTCGGAGAACTGAAAGTAGAGAAAGCAAAAGAGACTCTGCTTTGGAACCATTGACCTATAGCTACCCCAAAGCAAGAGACTAGTTAGACATCAAGTCAACAAGCAAGAGACTCTCCGTGCAATTTGGCAACTCTGAACTTTGGGTCACGGTCGTCCATGCATTGAGTCCTTGTTATCTTTAAACTCTTTGCTGTCCTGACAAGTTTGAGGAAGTGATTCTCATGGTTCTAGGCCCAAAGTACCCCTGGGGCACTTTGTCTCACAAATATTGCAGAAAGACTAAAAGGTAATCTTGGTAGAACTTTCGGTGGCACTTCGCTTCTCTCCTTCTGTTCTTCCTTGGCCTTTGCTTCAGCTTTGACCTGCTCTGAACTGTGGAGAGTCAGATGTAGTACACTAAGTATTCTTGTGGCATGCTCCAGGATCACTTCACTTCACTCAATGTCTTCGAACACAGAAGTATAGACAGCCCATAGGCAACCTCTTGGAACATGCAAAAACACAAGCTGCACGTGGGGCAATGAAATGCAATGAATCTCCTGAATCAGCAAGAGTGCCAGGATGTGCCACGGTAAGAGTGAAACTTCTACTTCGCATCGGTGGACTCGTCAGAATCCAATTTGGCAACTGCTCCAATTGCGCCCGACTGCACCCACTAAATTCTGCCTCGACTTTTCCCTCCTCTTCCTTCGTCTTGGTTGCAGTGCTGTCTTCTCCCTTGACCTTGCGTGGCGCTGAAGTCAAGCCGGCCAACCAAATGTATAGTTCTGTAACTGCATCCGAAGAACCTGCAAGATGTCTTCTGCCTGTCATTTCAACTAAATGCAGTGAGAAAAGTGCAATGAGCATGAAAAAAACTGACCGAGTCATCACAAAGCACTCTGCAGCATGGTCAGTAGAGCAATGTCCAGTTTTGAATCACCGACCATGTGTATGAAACCGATGAATTCTTGATTATTTGCTTCCTTGACCAGCACCTTTTGCTGGATTCGAGCCTCGAAACTATCAGTAAAGTAATTTCCTCCAAGATTGATTACATTTTTTACATTACATTTTGGACATGGAAATAATTGCATTACAACCTGACTGCAAAGGCCACGGATCAAAAACTGGGCAGCACTTCTCCGGTGCCGTGTGAACAGGCTCCAAACACAATCGAATCTGCCGCTCCCCGGCCTTCATTGCCACAGCAATTTCCTTGGACTCGAAAAAAATGTTCAAAAAATGAACTCTTTAGTCCAGCTGCGTCTGGTAGGTCTTGATGGTTTTGCATTTCGTGTTTTCACAATCCAATGTACAACGTGTTTGGCGTGATGCCACCTTGCAGTGGAAACATGTTTCCATGACTTGTTGAGACGCAAATGAACTGCACAAGTATGTATATACATGCATAAATATAGTAATGGAGAGATCATATGAATACTTAGACTCAGTCTGTTTGTATCTTTACAAGTTTACAGACATGGGCGCATGATACATACATGAATCTATCATGTCTGAGGCCGCGGGTAATTAGGCGACAGAAACCAGCATGGCAAGTTGAAAGACAGGCACCAAAGTAAGGTAAAGAAAACAAATAAATGAAAAGAAAGAAAATACTTAAATACATACAAATAATTTGAATCATTTAAAACCGGACAGAGTTTTGGATAACGTCAATGAAGACGATCGTAGTTAGTGCAATCCAAAACCCTGCATGGAATCGAAGCCATGGCCCCCGTGTCCTGGACCAACGGACCCCTTCGGGGCCCCTTCTTATGATATTGCGACCCGTTGAAGTAAGAGCATTGAAAGAGCAACATGGAGCAACTGCTGATGGAAATTTGTGTGAGATGTTACCACTGTCATCACGCATACAAATAATCATGCTTACATGTGCACCCACACAGTGTGGACACATATACTTGCGTACCGACGGAAATTCAAACCTCCAAGACGAAAATATGTACATACATAGACATATATGCTGATATACATTCCAAACAAGTCTGCATGTGGAAATGTGTGTACTTGGAGCATGTTGCAAAATGTTGCAGCACTGGCTCCAGAATTCATGCGCCCGGCTCAAGATATGAAACTTGTGGCGGTGACAAAAGTTGCAGGAGAAGCAAAACACAGCGGGCTCAGAATTTGCAGAGTGTTCTGCCCACAAAAACTTCCCACCTCAGTTGGCCACGCAATGCAAGGGTCACATAGAGCCACTTGGCTCAGTTCTGCGTCCAGGAGAAGAAACGAATTCAGCTGCCACAGTTCTCTGAAAGCGGGATGCTGTCTGCTCGAAGGATGTTTCACACGGGCTGCAAACACAAAGGGTTTGAGGCTCGAAGCATACTCTGCGCACAGAATCGCCGCCTGCTTACCGAGTACTGGAAGCCGTACTCTCACACTCTTAGTTATCTCTGTGGCTCTGTTCGCCAGGGAAAACCTGTTGATGGCACAAGGTCACCAACAGCCTCTGAAGGCACCAGTGAAGGGAAGGTCAGGGCCACAAAGATCCAGTGAGGCACAGATGCCAAGGAGAAATCCAACCAAGGCCACAAAGAACGGCATTGGAAGGCCGGGAGCGTAGTAGGCAGACCAGGCTCCAAACAATTTGTGGCCAAGGCGCACGAACCTGGACCCCAAAAGTGAAAGAAAAGACAAGCAATGAAAAAAGCACCAAGCATTGGCAGGTCGCAGTTGTACCTTACGGACATATATGAGCACATAGGCATTTGTGTAAGCATATACATGTTAAAATATACATTATGTGTATATATATATATATATATATATATATATATATATGTCGTGCGCTCTATAGTGT
>VSDK01002683.1:8853-54199 GCA_009767595.1 Symbiodinium kawagutii | reverse complement strand
CTTGGTGTATCTTGAATGTATCTTGATGTATCTTGATGTATTTTGAATGTATCTTGATGTATCTTGATGTATCTTGAATGTTTCTTGAATGTATGTTGATGTATCTTGAATGTATATTGATGTATCTTGATGTATCTTGAATGTATCTTGATGTATCTTGAATGTATCTTGATGTATCTTGTATCTTGATGTATCTTGATGTATCTTGAATGTATCTTGATGTATCTTGGTGTATCTTGAATGTATCTTGATGTATCTTGAATGTATCTTGATGTATCTTGATGTGTCTTGATGTATCTTGAATGTATCTTGATGTATCTTGAATGTTTCTTGATGTATCTTGATGTATCTTGAATTTATCTTGATGTATCTTGATGTATCTTGCATGTATCTTGATGTATCTTGAGTGTATCTTGATGTATCTTGATGTATCTTGATGTATCTTGAATGTATCTTGATGTATCTTGGTGTATCTTGAATGTATCTTGATGTATCTTGATGTATTTTGAATGTATATTCATGTATCTTGATGTATCTTGAATGTATCTTGAATGTATCTTGATGTATCTTGAATGTATCTTGATGTATCTTGATGTATCTTGAATGTATCTTGATGTATCTTGAATGTATCTTGAATGTATCTTGATGTATCTTGATGTATCTTGATGTATCTTGAATGTATCTTGATGTAGTGATACAAGTCCGGGGCAGTGGGCAAGGCAAATTAGTGGACGAGATATCAGAACGACACCACCTTCCCCCGTGTACCTGGTCCAAGACCATGTCTCCCACAGAGGAGAGCCAGCAAATGGGATAGGTACTGAGCTGTCGATCTTGCGCCCAAGCTGATTCAAAGAGCAGCAATGCCTGCGACCATTTGGATTCATTTGGCAGGAAATGAGGCGATCAGTTGGATGTGGGCTTGGAGGGACATGGTTGAGAACCAGCATCAAAACATCACACAAGCACCCTCTAGGACAGCTTGAGAGAGAGAGAGAGACAGACAGACAGAGAGGGATCTCCGCTTGGAGTTGCTAATGTCATGTCTACACAAAGGCAATGGAGCACGACACATCAGGCTGCCTGTTTGAGCTCCTTACCCCAAAGTATTTCTTCTATTTGTAAAAGAGAGATGTGGAGCAGAGTACTTTGCTTTGAAGGATTCCGAGTACTCAATTCCGCACAAGCAAGCAAAGCTTTAAGTAAGCACTTGACGAAGTCTCTTTCATCTCCTTCCCTTCTCCTTCCCCTCCTGTGCTTAGAAGAGAGTTTCCGAACCTGCCTCAGGGATCCATCCAGCCACATCGGCTGGAATGAGGACAGTGCCGCCTTTTCGAAGAGTGCCTATAGTCTCCTGAACAGCTAAGGCAATGCTCAGGATACAAGGACCCGTGAAAGTGAAGCACATTCATATCAATCATGTTTCCTTATGTTTCCTTATGTTTCCTTGCATTTTGTGAAGTAGGCATAAAGAATCTCTTCTTGGTCGCTGGGTTGTTGCAAGTGAGCTGGGAGAGGAACACAATGTAGAACACAAAAATGTGTACAATGTTTGAGCTGGTAGTGTAGCGACATGGTAGTGGAAATATGTAAAGATACCATGTTTTTCCAACTTTCCAAACACCCTTGGTGCGAGGTCAGAAATTCCACCAGCAAGGCCACCAGCAAGGCTCAGTGATGTTATCATTTTATCAAGTTTTGTTTTTCAACTTTTGTGCACCCGACGAAAGGTCCACCTGTTTGGACCACATTGCTTGGACAAAGGGCGAGTCCACCGCCCTGATCCTGCCTCTAAAAAGCATTGTTCTCGTACTGTACGGGCGACCGAGATGGCCTTCCACAAGTCGAGAGTTTCAAGTTCCACTGAAGTTCCACTGAAGTGTTTTTGTGTAATTATAAAGAAGTAAAAAAACATACTTTAAAAAACTGAAGATTCTTCTTCTGTTTCCGCGAAAGAAGATGCGCTGCGTGAAGCAGCGACAGCTCGATTCCCGAGTACTTCAGCAGTGGACTCCCCACCAAAGGTGCGAAAGAACAACCCAATCTCAATCTCTGTTTAGTAGTGCATGTGCAATTCAAAGTCTCACTTTCTTGTGTTTCAAGTCTCTTTAGTGCTCTCTTTGTTCGTCCTCTGTGGACACAAGTCCTCTAGTCCTTCAGGTTACCGATTTCTCATCAAGGTCTTGCGAGACCCAAGAGCTCAAAGCTGCAAGGCCACGTAGATGCTGCAAAAACATCATCAAATTCCGAGGAAGAAATCTTCCTGAACATCTGAGAGAACACTATTCATAGATCTTTGTTGGATATAAATGTGCATTTATCTTCATACATTTAGTTTTTGTGTAGTTTTCATTCCTATTCTCCTCCGTCCCTTTCACTTTTCACAGATACCATTGCTGGGTCCTTTGCAGGTGAAGGGTGCGCTGCAAACCACATTTGAAATGACAAACTGAATTCATTGGTTCAGTGTCCGCTATGGCATCTACAAACAGACTGTACACTGGGGACTGGGGATCCGGTGGATGGATGAATATAACTACTTCTTAGGCCATAATTCTGCAGCATCTGTTATGAGATGTTAAGGAAGGCAACTTGTTTTGAGATAAACTGAGCCGGTAAGTACCAGAAGCCCAGGTCCAGGGACTCACAGGCAGAATCAGAAGTAGATCTGACAACTGGCAGGGACATCCAGTGACATATAGGTCATAACCCCATGGAACATCGTATAAAAAAATTGGTGGATCCTAATTCTTGGGCCTTGGGATGTTCAATAAGGGTTATTTAATCAAAAACATATGCAGAATACGTTTAAAATATAGATAAATACATCTGTACATATATAGATATGTTTTAAGATGTCTAAAGAATATCTATATAGTTTAAAATGTTTAAAGTGGAAAGATCTATATTTGTGTGTTCAAAAAACACGTCTGCAGCTTTAAGGCAAGACTAAGTCACCTTCGATGTCGATGGCTTGGCTTTGTGATGAGCTCCCTGTGGCAGTGCCAGGCCCATAGAAGGAACAGGAGCCGTTACCAGCACATCCCAACGCTGAGCAGCGCCTCATCCGAGGGATGGGAGATGTGTTGGCTTCCATCCTGGTCCATCCTTTGATCTTTTTGGAAATCTTCAAAATCTTCAGAAAAGGATGGAAAAAAACAAATTTGGAGATTGCAGCATATTGGAGCAACAGGAGCAAAACCGATGAAAGCCACCTGTCAAATGAGAACGTTTTCCCATGACGAAATCCAGGCAACAAAGATCCTGAACGCTTCCACATTCGGGTGGGATGCAAAAAGCCATCTCCAGCCGCTTCCTATGCTTGTTTCTTGCAAGACATTTTGGAAAGGTGTGCAACGTGCATTGAAAATGGGCGCATATCTATATATATATATATATATTTATTTATTTATTTATCTATTTATTTATTAATTAATGTATTTATTTATTTCTCTCTATATCTGTAAATATATTCAATTACATATATATATATATGTATATATGTACATATTGATAGAGAGAGAATATGTGTATTATGTATATATGTTTTCTAATACTCTACTTCAACATTGAGGGCAGGAGTTTGAAGAGTGCCTCGGCAAATAGGTCGAAGACGCTGCACTTCCAGACCGTCAAGATATCTCCCTTGTCGCATGGTGCCATCCACAAGGTACACTGCTGACCTCGTAACACATTCGGAGAACATTGTAGGGCGGTCATTGTAGGGCTTTCATGTGGACCTCGTGTGTCATTGACAGCATTCTTGACACTTCACACCACTCAGCTTGCAGTCAGGAAGCAGGCTGCCACAGTGCAACGTCCAGAACGCGCTACCTAAATGAGATCCAGCGGGATATGGACAGGCTGCCAACACTCGCCCGTTCACAGAGATGCGAAATGTCTCTCCTTAGTTTGGAATGGGAGATGGAGATAGATCGAGGTAGACATGAGAGTTGGCGTGACAATGAGCTGGCCCACCCCCAGGCACTACAAAATGGAAAAAGGTAGACAAACGGTCGGGTATGAATTTGACAAACAGGATGGCTGCCCTGCCAATGACACAAGTGAGGAACGTGTGGTGAAAATCGACGAAAACCTGACAAAAGTCCACTCCTGTGTGGTCATGTGGCTTTCTAGATCCAAGGCGTCTGAGGCTCGGTATTTCAGCGTCGTCAGTCTTGACATGAAAATGCGCAGTACGTCATCAACTTCCTCGGCAAAGCGTTCAGTACCGACTGTCTGGCTTCTGCGCAATTTCTAGGACCTTCTGATATTGATGGCACATCGGCTCCATCAGACTATATCAGTCCCATCATGCTATTTGTTTGCAATCGTTCAATTTTGAGGGGTCGGTTCGGGGTTGTTTCTCTCTCTATTTGAAGCATTTTGGAACTCACCAGCATTTTGCAATTTTCTTTCAACTTCAATGCCATTTGTTGCCTTTGGTTTCTGATGGACATCGTTTCCCACACGCTTTCAGGCACTCTGGATCTCGAACTGCGTCTTTCCGTGGCAGTTGCAGCATATTGCAAATTCCATATATGAAATTGGCAAGGTGTCCTTCTTGCTGTGCTTGCGATGTATTTCGACCATTTGGTCGTTTCAACGTTATCTACAGGATGTCTTCTTCTATCTCACTTGCATGTTCCATTCATATCATTTCTACATGGCTTGATTTGTTTGTTGCTTTTCCATTCACTTCTTAGTTATCATATCCTTTTTCTGAGTCTCACTGTTATCTTCTATTGTCAGTCTACCCTGTTAGATTTATGCATTCATGTGTACGTACGTACGTAGGTACGTAGGTATGTATGTATGTTTGTATGTATGTTTGTATGTTTGTATGTTTGTATGTTTGTATGTATGTATGTACGTACGTATGTATGGATGGATGGATGTATGGATGTATGGATGTATGGATGTATGGATGTATGGATGTATGGATGTATGGATGTATACATATATGTAGATGGAATCATACGTTTATCACTTCAAAATAATTTCGTACATCCTTCTATCTCACTCTTGTTCGCTTGTACCTCACTCCTATTTCCCTATATGCATTGTTTTCTTTCATGTTTACTTCTTCAATTCATCCCACTCTTGTTTCCTCTTTGTCTTTCAATTCCCTCTTTTCTTCCGTTGGCTCCTTTCTCTGATCTCTCCGTTTATCTTCCTTCTGTATTCTCCTCTGGTTTTTGTTGTTCTTCTGGTGTATTCCTTCTTGCTTTTATTCGTCTTTCCTTCCTCCCTTCCTTCCTTCCTTCCTTCCTTCCTTCCGTCGGTCCATCCTTCCTTCTTTCCATCCTTCTCTTTTTCACCCCTTTACTCATCCTTCCTTCCCTCCTCCCCGACAAAAACACACGTAAACAATGATTCGAAGTTGATAAGAAAAAAACTGTTGGAAAATTTGACCATGTGCTCCCTTTTCGATATCTTCCCCATCCCTGTCGGTGCCGAGCATCATAAGCCTCAGACGCTTCACGATATTTCTCGCGATCTTCCAAGCAAGCCACGCAGCTCAACTCGCCCAAACGGCAGACTGGCTCAGTGCACACAACTGGGCAGGAGACCGGATATTTGCTCAACCTCGGTACACTCGCATTGCCATGTTGTCTTCGTGTGCAGTGGCTCATCAGCAGCTCAGAGCGCGACAAAGTCAGTCCAAGCATGGTTGCAGCTACCAGCCAGAGTAAGATTCGAGAAGGCCAGGAATTAGACAACCCATCGAAGGATTGAATGACCCAATGGAAGCCCTGGTGATGGTACTTGCATTATCCCGTAGCGGTTGCCTACACTCAGAAACCGTACAGGATGGTCGTGGAAAACGAGCCATGGAGCACCGGATGTTTTTACAGAAACCTCACCCACTGTCAGTGTACGCCAAGGAACACGTATGGCAATGCACCCAAATGCCGCACATCTGCATGAGTCAGTACCTTGAAAGCTTCGGAGAGCAACAACGAGCTTCTGAAGGCTGTGAGTCTCTCTGCATCAGCATCGTTGCAAACCAAGATTCGATCAAGTCCAGCTCCTGTAAGTGCGGAATCAAAGGTGTCCTTGAAATGCAGACAGTGGATGGAAGCAACGTCCGCGGAAGGGGATATGAGGTCCAACGTTCGTGGTTGTAGTTTTTCTCTTTAGCCCCTCTGCACCATTGCAGGAAAGAACAAAGCCGTCGCAAAGCAAGGAGAGGGAAAAACAAAGCCTTTCTGATCGCCAGCAATGTCAAAATGCTTATATGACACAGGAATGGACTATGAATTTTCTATATTGCCTTACCTGTCAAAAACTGTCAAACAACAGCTGAAATCATTCAGCGAGGAACCTTGTTCTGCAAACAAAAGCATTCTAAGCAAAATGTGATAGCAAATCAGTGTTTCCACAAAAAGGTCTTTGATGAAAATGTTTGCACCCTAATAGTTATTTTACATAGGTGGAAACATCGGCAGTTCGCAGAAATATGTATATAGATACATATCTATCTATCTATCTATCTATCTATCTATCTATCTATCTATCTATCTATCTATCTATCTATTATCTACCAGTATCTCTATATATATATATATATGTGTGTGCACGTGAGGAAACATCGGCAATTCGCAGAACGTCCCATCCCGAGAGACCTCAGTATATGAGGCTCTTCAACAACAGAGTTCCAAGCCAAGGGATCAGAATCTTCTTAACTCAAAAGATAGCAATCTATGCAGCAAACAACGGGCCTGTGTACAGAATGCAATGATCTGCAATGATAATATGCAAAGTATCCAAAGCAATCTCTTTTGAATTGTATTGAAGTAGCACACTTGTCGCAGTGAATGAACCTAATGGGTGTCCTAAGTCCCGCAAAAGGCATAGAGGATTGTGGTTGCCCTGCACAAAAACTCATAGAAGAACTTGTTGTTTCTTTTGCATGATACTGTCTCTTCCGCACTATGTGTCGACAATTTACAAATTAAGCGCCACACTACCAAAACAAAGCTCTAGCCGACCCAATGATTTCGGAAGATTTTTTGGCCTTCAAATCTTGGTGGCGCAGAAATCTCAACGCAGGCAGGTTATACACAGTCGACAAGGCGACGCCAAGCATCAGTAGCTTGGGATCAAGCGACTCAGTCCAGCCACAGTTCAGCAAGACAGTCAGACCTGGGATTAAAACTTGGATCATTCTGAACGCCGAAGAAGAAATTCCAAGTTTTACCCTTGCTCGGACTGCTCGGACGTAACTGAGGAGTTCTCCATCGTAGACCCTGTTTGAAATCTCTAACGTTTCCAAGACAAAAACGACTGGGGAGACTTACGAAGCAGTTGGGACATCAACTTACAGTACTTTTTTGTCATCTGTGTTTGGGTCAAGTTGTTGAATTGTGCTACCGGACTGTTTGACCTTCAATTATACATGCTGCTGTTTGCGAAGAATTGTATCATGTTTGATCGCCATGTAGTAGAAGAAGCAGAAGAAGAAGAAGAAGAAGCAGAAAAAAAAGAAGAAAATGAAGGAGAAGAAGGAGAAGAAGGAGCAGAAGGAGAAGAAGGGGAAGAATAAGGAGAGAAAAAGAAGAAAAAAAAGAAAACGAAAAAAAAGAAAGAAAAAGTAGAAAAAGAGGAAAAAGAAACAAAAGAAGAAAAAGTAGAAAAAGAGGAAAAAGAAGAAAAAGAAGAAAAAGAAGAAAAAGAAGAAAAAGAAGAAAAAGAAAGAAAAAGAAGAAAAAAAAGAAAAAGAAGAAAAAGAAGAAAAAGAAGAAAAAGAAAGAAAAAGAAGAAAAAGGGGAAAAAGAAGAAAAAGAAGAAAAAGAAAGAAAAAGAAGAAAAAGAAGAAAAAGAAGAAAAAGAAGAAAAAGAAGAAAAACAAGAAAAAGAAGAAAAAGAAGAAAAAGAAGCAAAAGAAGAAAAAGAAGAAAAAGGAGAAGGAGAAGAAGGAGAAGAAGGAGAAGAAGGAGAAGGAGAAGGAGAAAAAGAAACATTTTCTAGAACTAAATTGTCCCCTGGGTCTGGGCTCTTGACGTCTGCCGAAATGCTTGAAAGCATGGATAGGGTCGATTTAGGTTTGCAAATCTGGCCGGTTGGCCATTGGACTTATATAGAGCAATAAGATGGTGAGGAAGGTTGTTTTGTCAGGAGACATTTCCTACACCCCACTGAAAAACCGCTTCTTCCAGATCCGATCAGACACCTCCAAGCTTCAAAATGCTGCATTGCCTCAGCTTCTCGGCTTGTCTTTCAGGTTGTGACATATTTCATGTGAACAGCTTCTAAACCAAACCAAGCTGCTTTCCAACTGTTACTTTGCTCTCAGTTTTTCAAGGGGAACATGTTTGAAGATGCTCTGTGCAACCTCCGTCAGGACGACAACAGGAAATGATGATGATGATGATGATGATGATGATGATGATGATGATGATGATGATGATGATGACGATGATGACGACAATGATGATGATAATGAACATGACACTGACGATGAAGATGAACATAATGATGAAGAAGAACATGATGATGAAGATGAAGATGAAGATGAAGATGAAGATGATGATGATGATGATGATGATGATGATGATGATGATGATAATTATTATGATGATGATGATGATGATGACGACGGCGACGGCGACGACGACGACGAGGGGGGCGGCGGCGACGACGACGAATGCCAGCAGAAAGCATTTACACTGTGCATGAATGGAAACTGTGCTGAGCAAAAAGCACACAAGTTCTCATAGGCTCTTTGAATAATGCTCCTCACTTTGCATTCTACGTTACTCTTTGGCCATTGGTCTGTGCTAGTGCCTGAGGACCTGATATCTACGGTGTGCTTAGATTCCTTAGTTGTCTCATTTGACCCAGATTTGCCCAAGATGTGTGCTTTCTGACTGAAACAAAGCTTGCACTTTGCAGGTCAGGGCACCATTCCAAGGAGTCCTGCACGTCTCGAACGGCTACAATGCTACAGTGATACAGTGCTACCCTGTCACCAAAAAATATTGAAATTCGAGGCAAAAGCATAGCACAAAAAACCAGAACCTTCTTCTCAAGACTGTTCTGGATGTTCAAACTTTGCCAAAAGGCTAAAGGATGCTAAAGGTTTACGTCAATAATCTTTGGCCAAGCTGGAAGGGCCAGTCTCCCACTCCTTGGAGATGGGTAGAAGAGCAAAATCCATGGCTTTCGAAACCGCCCCAAATTGGCCAAGCTGAGCCATAGTCATTGCAAGGAAAGACCAGCCTCTACGAACCGGCTTCTACACCGAACACCTGAAAGTCTTGACCATTTGATACTTTACTGGCAACATACCCTCTAACTTACGATTGCTGACAGCTGTTTTTGCATCAAATCAAACCTTTTTCTTCCTTCTCAAGCAGGCTTGGCACAATTCATCCACCCACATCCACCTGGCCAAAACGGATCCCCGCCTCACCATCTGCTCTTGCGACCCGAGTGCAGCCATTGAATGACTTGTTACCTACCCCTCAAAAAAAACATATTCAGACAACCACGTCTTCTTCAATGCGCGAACTAGCACCAAGCAACATAAATAACCCTCTGTCGATTCGTTATATGAAGCAAACAGCTGGAGTGAACCTAGAGTATGAGTATGAGCCTCAACAATGAGTGCCGTCAGCATGTGACCGAATGCGCAATATTAGGTTGCTTAGTTGTCCCAACACAAACGAACCTGTGTATCTGACAACATCAAGCCGAAAATCTTTCTTGATGTCCCCCTCATGCCCCCGGTACAAAACATCCTCTTTGTGCCACCATTTTGAATTCTCTTACGCTGCTGGTGATCCTCACACATATGACATATGCACTCAAAGGTTTCAACGCTGAAACCCACTCAAATCGAAACCTACTTGAGATACTCAAATCCAAATCCACTACTCTGACTCCAAATTTTGGTGTCTCTCTGCCTTGAGCCGAAGGAAGGCCCAGGCCCCCCCAAAAGCAAAACATAGGAAAGCTAAAAAAGTTACACAAAAGTTACACATGTTTTCTCCCTTACAAACCCAGCTGTAGAAAGCCATCGAAAAAGCTCAGAATGTAAAGAACAGAACGCCCCACACTCAGAGCTCATGACCACTATCGGATGCGGATACGTTTGGGTCAAGAAAGGAGCACCCCGAACTTCAAAAGTGACCCCGTTGGCCCATGCTTTGCCATGCTTGCCATGGCTAGACGATTAGAGCCTGCATAGAAATTCGCTACCAAGCAGATCGCACTGGAGTCCACATGGCGCAAAGGCAAACAGAAAGCGGCCACCAAATCATGTTTTTACCACTGACTCTTGAAGGTTTGTGCATAAAGACTTCCCAGTGTATCGTATGTAGATGAAAACACCTACTATATCCATGTCAATGGTATGTGTGCGTAATGACAAAAATTACAAATATTGATACATATGCACATATCTTAGGGAACTATGATCGAAAGGATGTACATGTTGTTTCTGGCGGCAGGATGTCCTCTTGATGGCCATGGTTGTCTTGATTCCTAGAATTTGTCACAATTGACCTTGTACAGCAAGCTTTCCGGGTCTTTGGAGCACACGTTTGTGACTGCTGTGGAGACTCAACAACCCGTAGAAATTTGAAATCAGATATGATCGCAAAGTCGAACGCACATCCTGTTTTTGGATTCCTTGGCATGAAGAGAGCACAAACATGTTCGGGCAGGGCAGCAAAAGGTAGTGGAAACTCCCAGCAAAAAGGTCCTTAGATCTTGCTGGGATTGCTTGACAAAGTAATCGGATAGGACTTGTCAAGGAATTGAAAGTCTATCTGCCAAAGGTTACAACTACATCCAATGTTGTGGACTTAGGTGAAAGACACATCAAGGGCTGCAGGATACGTGGTATTTCTTGCTTGCGCACGCATTTCAATTGGATTCTAGTCAAGAGGGTCAGAAGATCTGGAGAAAAAATAAGCAACTAAGCAACTGCCAAGTAGCACGCCCATCTCAGCGGAAAGATTCAAAGAAAATGTCGGGCGTTGACACAGCAGGCCCACCTAATCTGCGTGAATGCGTCTTGGAGCACAGAACATTACAGTATATAGAGACTGTTTCAAGGCACCAAAAAGTAGCTGGGCTATGTCGGAACTTTTAAACTGAATATACATTTGACACCACTTAATTCAATTCAAAAGGCCGCTACTCGAAACTTCCACGGTGTGACACTCTGATCAAGTCACTTCTGCAGTCCTGTCACAACATAGATCATGGAATTATGTAATGTAGGTGTGTGCCCCCTGCTCATCTGGTGCCCGTTCTTTCCTTTTGTCAGGCATTCTAAGGCGTTCTAGTGTTTCCAAGATTTGTCTCGACATGGCTGAGGTTTCCGTAGTCGCGGTAGTCTTCTTGTGCACGCGAAGTTGTTCTGAGACTGCATACCAAAACGACTCTCTCAGCGTTGCTGACACCACGGACAATGATAAGCAAATTGCAAAACTTTTGAGAAGGAAAAATCTTTAAAGGTTTCTTCACAGCACACACTTCGCGAACTGTCACAGCCAAGTTTTGGTAGAACAAAGTGGAGGCGGATTCAACAGGCCTGCAAGGTAGACCACATTTGCAGCCTACGTTCCTTGAAACCCAGAAAGGGTACATGTCAAACATCAACAAAGAAAAAGACTGGAGAGTGCCACTAAGTGGCAAGAAGCAAAAAACGAATGGGATCACCTGCTTCATGCAGAAAATCTATATATATATATTACAATTGGGAAATGAAACAACTATAGGCTATCGGCAATGTCGCCAATTCTATCCACAAGCATCAACACAACCCGACCTGGAAGTCGTCCACTACAGGATCCACGGATTCTCTGCTGACTAGAATAAGCGTAAAGAAGCTAGGCTTTGTTGTAGTCAGCAAACAAACGGCTGTACTAAAGTATAAACGAACGACTACTTGGCTTCCTTGATGTCTATCAAAGTCATTCATGTGTCTAAGCCTATGTTCTAAGTCAGCAGACCCGAAGTGCAAATTTGCAAATCGGTTGAACATGGGTGCAATGTAGTACATTCATAACGTGTCATGTTTTTGTTCATTTCCATTCTGACAAACATCGAGGTACTCGCCTGAGTAACTGGTACGCTAATGGACAGTATCATAACCTGGCGACTGATAGAAGAAATTGAAAAAATATATTAGAATGTGAGTGTATATAGAAGTTCTTCAGGCATATAGAATGTCAAGATATGACCCCCCTTCTGCGAAGACACCGCGAAAAATCCGCCGAGCTGTCGGAAAAGATCTGATACCTGGGCAAAGCAAATCTTTCAATCAGGATCAACGAAGCGATGTTGACCTAATGTCATGTCCACATATGTTAAAATGTTCCCAGTGTTTGAAGATGTTCGAAGATGTTCGAAGATTCAACCTTGCCATCTGAATGCAAGAAGAGCAGCAAAGAGAGCTGCTGGAGCACAGCAATCTTTAAGATCTCATTGAATATATGAAATAATAGAGAAATAGATAGATAGATAGATGGAATGGATAGGATAGGATAGGATAGGATAGGATAGGATAGGATAGGGTAGGATAGGATAGGATAGGATAAGATAAGATAAGATAAGATAAGATAAGATAAGATTAGGTAGATAGATAAATAGATACATATATATATATACACGTGTGAAATAGATTCGAACTTTATCTTTGAGTGATTCTTGAGGACATGAAATTGACTTGTCCTGGACTTGGCCACAACTTGTGGTCCAAGAGTCAAAGCGAGTGCCGAGCTTAATGAAGAGTGTTGCAGACCAGCGGTGGCCCAAATTCTCAAGCAAAGAGCTGACGAAGCACCTGGCAAGCACATCATTGCAGCACAACTCCGTTCCCCAGCATTTATCGAAGTCCCCATCTGTCTGCTCTGGATTGAAGCTTCAAGATTTCAAAGGTTGCCTCTTTGTATTGGCACTGGGAGCATCTGAAAGTGGTAAACATTAACTGCTCCGTGCAATAAACGTTGAATGAGGAAAAGACTACTGAATGGTGACAGGCAACTGACATCACAAACTGTCAGCGTCGGCTTTTCGCGGGCAACACCTCCTTCTTCAGTCTGTAAATCATCAGAATCGGCATGTAGCATGCGTCAACAAGTTGTAGGACAAACAATTGAAAGAGTTTTTTCGTCATGTGCTTTTAATTGTATTAAATTGTATACTCTGAATCGATTGGATTCCGGTACCAATGAGTTTCCAAAGGTTCTCTGCATCTATCTTTGGAATCTGTCTTCGAGGATACCTGAGATCGGTAGGCCAACTCTCGATCCATTTGTTTACAGAATTTGCTGTCTATGATGTAGCACTATGAGGGACTTTCAACACTTCAAGGAGAGAAGTTGAGAGAAGCAGAAAACATGCTACAGCAATGCTACACATAATTACAGAGACAAGCAAAAAGAAACACAACTAGACAACATAGAGCAGAAAGCAGCGCAATACTTGAATTCAACGGGTGGCAAAATGGAGGCAAGCATCCTAAGTGTCCCAGGTGGGTTGCATTAAGCCTGAACAGCTCTGACATGGTATTTGAATCCTCACACGATGGATCTATGTTTGAAAAGAAATGGATCATCATTCTCCCTTGTCTCTTTCTTTCTATCTCTGGGTTTCACTGCTCTCGTGTCCAGCTGCACCTCCCAAGAGCTCGAAATAAACTCGCACAAAATTCAGCCTTGGCGCCGAAGGTTTGTCACTCTGTTGCCGTCGCTGCACTTCATCACTACACAACTCTGCAAGGTGAAAAAGATCGATACATTAATTTGCATTAATTTTTGCATATCATCAGAAATGCAAAATTTGTCGAAGTTCCACAGAATCTCCCCGCCCCATCTTCGCAAAGGATCTCCCAGCCCTGCCAGAAGTGTTGCCACGAAGGCTTCACCCATATGCAAAAAGAGCTGCGAAGCGAATGGGGCACCCAAGTCTCCTCAGGGGGTGGGCAGTTGGAAGCAGATCTCCCAAAGTGAAAGGACTACAGTAGATACATCTGATTACATCTGTATACTGTCTATATTTGTCTATACACGTCTATACTGTCTGTACATGTCTACATGTCAATACATGTCTATACATGTCTATACTGTCTGTACATGTCTATACTGTCATCAATGTTCAACAGAAACTTGTTTGCAAAGCGCAATCGAGGAGTGAATTGTACTCCGCATCCCCCTGTGCAAAAAGACACTGACAACATGCAATGGCAGGCGACTCGACCCATCTCATATCTCCGTAGTTGCCATGACGTCCTACAGCGAGAAAAGCAGATTTGTTGAGTTCGTGCAGGTTGCCCTTGAACCCAAGAAGCATCAAGAAGCATCAAGAAGCATCAGGAAGCATCAGGAAGCATGGGGAAGCATCAAGAAGCATCAAGAAGCCTTCAAAAATGGAACTCACTGACAGTATTCAACGAGATTCTCGCAACCCTAATCTCCGATGCACTGCAAGAGCCCCGATTTAGTAGACATGCAAACAGAACGCAGATTCGACTGAGATAGGTCTTTGTCAGGCCAGGATTGACGTGCATGCACTGCCAACAAAGGAATCATCTCGACCAGGAAAGAAGCATAAGAAAACAAACAAACAAACACCGCACAAGTATGTGAAATGCATCAAGATCTTGACAAAAGAAGTCCATTGGTATGGTCAAGTATGGTCAAGTATGGTCAAGTATGGTCAAGTATGGTCAAGTATGGTCAAGTACTTCAAGTGCGTCTTTTCCATCCAGGCAAAGAATCCATCACCTGTGCTGTGAAAGCCTGATGATATTGGCCACCCAAAACTCCAGTGTAAACATTTCTAAACCATGAAACACTCGGAGACTTTGGTCAGAATCTGACTTGGAAGTTTCTGTGGCCACACAAGGTATTGTCCGACAAAGAGCCTTGGATTGTCTGAACACAGAGCCTTCATATTCTCACATGGATCTCCTATGAAGAAAACTCTTTTGCTTAGCTGTTATCACTTGGTCCACTGATGTCCACCGTCTACGGGAGTCTAAGGAGGCCTTTCTAAGGTACAGACTCTGCAAGCGTATTATGTTTTCTTAATTTTTATCTCTTGCACCGTGTAACCTCTTGGTCCTAAGCCCATGGGCAGCCGCTCTTCATTACAAAGCGACCCCAGTACTAGAGCTCTTGCCCAACGTGAGCTGAATTTGAATCTGTTGAGTTTTTGTTGGAATGGAAAGTGTGGGAAAGGAACAAAAAGATTTCTGAAGTCATCCTTTCAGACCAAGTATCTGAAGAGCTGAGACACTACATCTGCTCCCAAAGCTGAGAAGATCTGTACACCTGAGCACTTTGAGTTTGATGGGAAGAAAAATCGTTTCTACTGCTGGAGGCAGTTTTGTTTTTCTTGGACTCGCCTCTATTTGTGTGATGATGGTCTTGCACTGGACTGTTCGCATGCATTGAAACTCCAAAAGAGTCAGGGTAGACCACTGATTCCCGTCAAAGAGCATCATCCGCATCATCCTAATTCAATACTTCTTGAAAATCAAAGCTCTCATTCCCTGGCATAGGTTCAATTCTGTCGCTTTCTTGCGACAAAAAAAGGAGTTTTCAGTTCAAATGCAACAAACACCCTGTGGCTTTGCAAGCTGTGCAAATAAAACTCACAATGCCTGCGTTGGTCCTTCCTCTATGAAAGACATAGTCAAATGAATATGCATCGCTCCATCGGCAACTTTGGACTGGCTTATTTATAGCGTGCAAAGTTTTAGGTGCGCAAATTTAGTAGCAAGACAGATCCAATTGCCACAAGTTTTTGCTCCAAAAACCATCTGGTAAACCTTCCAAAAGGCAAGTCTGCCTGTGACTGGATAAGTTTTGGCTGAGCAGCAAAGATTTGTTTGCATCATCACGAGCAGTTCCGCTGTGAATCCAAATCCAAACCTCTGGAAGAGCTGAAGCAAGAAATTGGAGTCTTCCCCCAGCTTCTTGTAGATTTCTTTGCACATCTCCTGGACTTTTAGAAGCCAGTCACTTGAGGACCAAGGAGAGATGAAATGATCAAAGTGAAATGTTCCACGCCAAATGGCCACACCAAGGCATGCATGTACAATTCGTCATAAACACTCTTGCACTGGGGCCTATTCATACACTCAACACCTAAGGGCATGAGGTAGCAAGTTCAAGCAAAAAGTTCAGCAAATAAGCAAACTTGGTAGCAAATACAGAAAAAAAAAAGTGCCTCAAAAAGATCTGACAAAAGCGCCATGGTGAACCAACGCCGCATACCGTCGCGTCAGCGTCCTCCCCCATCTGCTGGTGCATCCGGCTGGTCCACAACGCACCCAACAAACAGAAGACTCCACACCGCTGTGACCCCATGGCCTCGAAGGCACAGGAAAGGAACATTTCCAGTACAACAGAACAATGCAAAGAACCATCAAAGAAGTGGTGGAGTAAGATGAAGTAAGATGAAGTAAGTGTATATTTTGAACTATTGATAGGATTTCATAAATACATTTAGAAGTCAGCTGGAAGTTGTAAGTGAACACACCTCAATACTCTCCCACCTTGCTCTCACTTGAACCAGTCTGTCAGTCAGCCAGTCTGGTAGTATTGAAATCAACGGTAAAATCTGTCAGTCCGCGGTTCACTATGTACTTTCTTTTCCTTCCTCAGGGAATTAGCGCTTCTAGGCTCTCACTCATCCAATTGTTCATTGCTTTTTTCACGCATTCATAGCTTCACACGTGCGTTTTGCTGCATTCTTGACTTTATTGATTCATATATGCGTTGGTTCTTGCATTCCTTTCTCCTTTCGCTGGTTCATGCCTCTTCTCCACAATTTATGTTCACATTGCTTCATTGATGTCTTTCTTCCTGTCTCTATTCATCCATCTCAGGCATGGACGCTCTCACGCATTGATTTAACGTAACCAACGCTGACCCAATGTAAGGCGCGTACTGATACCTGTTTTCTTGCTCTCAGTATCTTCAAACTCTCACATGCCTACCCACTGTTACCCAGTGTCACCCTCTGTCACCCAATGGCCTCAGGCCACTCTCGAATCCAAGAATGGCTGTACCCAACGACACAGCTGCGTTTCTGGCGGTATGTATTACTGTGCACCGCTGTCTACTATCTATCCGCGTCTTCCGAAAGGATTTGACTCCCCGGTGAAGTACGACATGATTCTGCCGTTCAATGGCAGGACAAGGTCCACCTTTCAATCACCAACTTATTCATATTCATAAACATCATACAACTCCATTCAAAAAACCTGGAGTTCAATGCCAAGCAAAGTAGCTACTGAAGTCTTCGACGGAGATGCAACCTGTGGGGAGTGAAACTATGACATTTCAGAACTCACCCCGCCAGTTTCGAACCATTTGGACCATGCCTTGAAAAGACTTGCAGTGACAACCTGGAAAGATCTAGGTCACGAAACAGGAGGCTAAGTCGACTTAGACCCGAAGAAGAGGCAAGACAATACTTGTCAAAGTTTTGCAGGATTGATAAATGATAAGCTATAAATTATTTGGCGACCGGATTTATTGGAGGGCTTTCAAAGAACGAAGCGAGAGGTGCCTTTTGGCTCCAGCAGCTCTCGACTAGGGACTCCTTTCCCAGCCTAATACCAGCATTTCAGTGAACTCATAAAAAGATCTCAGTGCAAATTGACAATTTTCATGTTTTTGTCAATTCGGAGTGGCAAATTATGCAATGTACCGGCATTTGTGCGCTAAGGAAACACCACTTCGCACAAACGAACTTAGGATTATAAGCCGAATCACCTTGATAAAGCGGATATCATGCAAGCATATACAAGCTGCAGCTCATCCCTTGATCAAAAGTCTAGAAGCAAGAACATGCAAGAACCTTACAGTAGGAAAATAGGCTACGACGCATATCAAGAAGTGGAACAAAGATCCTGAAGACACGAATCATGGTGTAAGCTACAAGGGACACACAGTCCAGAACTGTTCACGAGAAGCTCCAAGAAATTGCAACGATGTGGGCCCACTCAGGAAACTTCAAACGCCAGTAGATGGACACCGAACAGATCGCCCGCTCCAAAGTTTGGATCTGTTTGGTGTATAGCATGCTATGGAAATTGCAGAATCAAAGCTGACGACGGAGTCTGACCCTTGATCAAAGAGGACACCACACAAAGACGAGGACGCAGGTCCAGACCTCATGATTGCACACGTCAATGTACTGGAAGAACTCATAAAACCAAGCGAAAAAGAAAGCTCTGCTCAAAACACAGCGACCGCAAGCAGACATTGGGGCATCAGAACTTGAAACAATTCGAATGCGCATGTCGAGCCAAGGACAGAATTTGTGGCTCAAGGGACATGGATTTAGTGAATTCTGAATTTGGTGATTCCTATATCGCTTTGAGGTCTTAAAGTGCCCTATCCATGCTCTCTTGCCACATAAAAGCAAACTTGACAGAAGAGGTGAAACTCCCAACAGCGGATGAACAAAAAAAGCTTGTGCCAACATTGAGGTTTCCAATTTCAAATGTTGGATTCTGCCTAACATCCAAGCCTTGAAAAACTTGGCCACATAGGTCGAGCCCAAGAAGATGAAGACGTTTGCCAAGAAGTCTTCGCCCAGCCTTCCAAAAAGATGTGCATCGAAGTCCTGTCGAGTCACTCCACTCGCACCAAGTAGGTACATTCACTGAAAGGGTCAGAATCCCAAAGGGCCAGGAAGCTTCGGAACAGCACCGCTCCATGAACTGAATGCAGTGGCCATTCGCTTCACACTATCTTGCAAAAGCTTGCAACCCTGTGATTGATACAACATACACATAAATATACGCATATGCAATTACATCTACAATCTACATCTACATCTACATATCCATATACACACATGATATATACATATGTATGAATATATACATTATTTTTATGCATATAAAAAAATATACATACACAAATGTGTAGACATATACATTTACATACACATATACACATACATATACATGTACATGTGCATATACATTTGCATATACATATACATATACATATGCATGTGCAAATACATGTATGTATATATATATATATAAATATATTTACCTATACATATACATATCCTTATATAAATACTTCAAAAACATATTCGTATACAAGTACATATGCACATATACGAATATACATAGCATATATACACATATACAAATATTCGTATATACACATATACTCCTGTACACATATACAAGTATACACAAATACCGTATACACATATACATATATACATTTACAAGTACACATATACACATGTATATACACATATACATCTACACACCTGTACACATATACAAGTCTATCAATCCAACTGACCCGCTAGCCCGCCATCGATCAAGTCAAATTTATAATTCAAAAGCCTTGCCATAAGTCCTGTCAAACTTCTCAAAACGAGCGTATTCTCCATCAGAAACAAGGCACAAGGCCTCGAGTGAGGCTTAATTTATAAACTTTAAAACTTTGTCGGGACAAAAAATGATCATAGAAATTAGGTGCCACAATTTGGTACAGACTTCTGAAATTCACATGTACAAATTTATCCGGTTTCCGTTGTTTGTAGGTTGAAGTTGTGTCTTTCTGTTTGGGGTTGTCGCAACTTGCAGGACGGCATATCTCTTTTTTCTATAGCCATTTCGTTTGGCATTCATTGAAGTCTGGACTTTGGTCTTGGCAAACAAAACGAAACAGTTGGGCAGTTGTCCTTGAAGTCGAAGTACTTGCTTTCTCATCATCCTCTGCTTATTTTCTCCTTGTCCTGTCTTGCTTCCGTTTGCAAAACTACCTTCCGCTTGAGATTGTCTCTTGCAAGCACTTCGCAACTAATACCTTTCTTCCTCATATGGTTTACTCCTACTTCTTTCCAGTCTTCTTCACTTTCTCATTCCATCCGTTCATTCCTGCATTTCCTCGTTCCTGCATTTCTTCCTGAACAAATGCCAAAAATCTATACACCAGAACACTCAAATTGAAATTGGTGGAAGGGAAAACAACCGAATCTGTGAAGGGGCGTTCTATGGTACGGATACATTGTAAACAACAAGCAACCGCACCGTGTCCGTTTTCTCGTATCTCATCTCTATCTCCCTTGATTCTGAAAACTGTCAAAGGAGTTATCCTCGTATTTCTCCATGAATTCATTCAAAGTCTCACCGTTGTCTTCTTTTATCTTGCACCTTTTCTATCCTTTTCTGGTATATGTTGCCTCTTCCTCAGTATGTAATGGCGACCTCTGTCCTTGCCCTGTTATGTCCTGGCAGAGAGGCAATGCTATCGGCCCATTGGTGTTCTTTCTCTTTTGCTGAGGGGCAATTTGGGGGTGGGAAACGGTGAGGATTGATTCAATTGAGTATCGCCTAGGATCCCAGATGACTTGTCTGACTCTTTCCTTCGGCTAGATTCGGCTTTGTTCCTCGTGCCAAGTACACATTTTGAGTGCTTGGGACAAGGTAGGTGACGAAAGCTAGCATGGCAAGTTGGCAGGGATCGTGGAGAGATTGCGCAATGCCGTAGCAGCATGTTGAGGAGCTCCTGGTCAACCCAAAGGTCAAAGGAGAGGAGGGAATCGAGCCCACGACCATCTGGTCACACGACAGTGCTGAGGACCTCTGATGAGGAAGTCCCTCTGTTTGGTTTCGGTCCTGTCCAAAACTTGCCGAAGTAAGTGTCAGTTCAGCTGGCTGACGATTGCGTTCTTGATGAGAAAAGAATGACTGGCATGAACATGCACGCCATTGTGTAGACACATTCCTACCTGAGAACAGAATACATGGGCAGGATACTCGGCGACATAGAGCTTGGATCGGCGTGGGCAACTTATTTGCAACCCAATAATTTCATCAAGTAGAAAGATGCGAGGCATGAGAGTTTGCGCATTTCGAAGAGTCGAAGAGCCGTTCTCAGGGAAACTACAGAGGCTTGCGTGCATGTTGCTTTTGTATCTGTCTTTCTCTTGTCATTTTTTCTGCCACTGTTTTGCTATTCTCTCTAAATATTGTCTTTCATCTCACTTGTCTCCTTGCATCTTGCTCCTATCTCATCATGCCACATGTAAAGATGTATCTCATTGTTCATTAATCTTACGCTTTATCTCCTTTTATCTCGCTTCTTTCTCTTTCTAGCCCTGGTTCATCGCATCATCAATTCCATTCGCATCATCTTGCCTGACGCATGTTTCTTTTCATTGTGAGATTTTCACTTATCTCTTTTCATCTTCCGATTTGATTTCATTGCATCTCGATTCCATCTCCTGTTGCCACTCTTTTATTCAAGTTTGTGGGATTGTGTGTCTCTTTGATTTTTGCTGATATCTATCTCCACTTAGTCTCATCTTCTCTTACCTCCTGTACCACAATCAGTAGAATTCTTTTCTCCTGTTCAAACATTGCTGCGGTGATTCTTGTTGGAAAAGATAGCCCTATCATGCATCGGCTTCACATGGTCCTGTTATGCTTATTGGACGAACGTCGGAATCAGCTACCGCTCCCACCAGGCCCAGGTGGCCTCTCCAAGATCTCCGAGAAGCTGTCCACAAAAATTGGGCCCCAAAAGATCAAAGAGCTCCTGAAGCCACAAAGAGCGTGCCTCTTTCTGTTCACTTTTGAGCTCCACTTTTTAGCTCGTGAAGCTCCTTGACTCTGTCAAGAAAAAGAGGCAATAGAAATATACACGTGGAATGAGACCTTGACCTTCGAGGGAACTGACTTGAGTTCATATAGAGTTGAAGAAGCAAACAGCAGTACTTGAACGTGTTCGAGACCTTACCCAGTTTTGCAAGGCAACACAGTGAAAGGAAAGGAGGTGCACATGTGAGCTGATCTGGAGTATCGATTCAGGTTCTCTTTCTGTTCGAAGGTTAAGGTTGTCTCAGACAATTCTACAGTTCAATGGTTCGAGGTTCCACCAAGTTCTGAGATTCCAGGCTGCAGGGATCAAAGGTTGCAGGTTTCAAGGTTCCAGTGCTCAGAGTTGCAGTAAGGGAAACGCACATGGTGTAAGGGAGCGCACATGAGTCCTCCTAGGGATGCAGTTTACATACTGACAACGGGTGATAGAAAGATATAGAAAGCACGCGCAAAAATCAAAAAATGAGGATAGAAAAAGAAGACACAGACCGAGGCTAAAATCATGTCCAAACGGGAGGTGTTGGATGATTAAATGGAAAACAGAGAAAGCTAAGCGGGAAAGACACACCATTGCTTTATACGACATAACTGCATTCACCAAAGTAAAATCAATCAAGGTCACAGAAATGCAATGCCAAGTCGGCACTGTTTGGAACAATATGCAGCACACGAGCCCAAGTCCCCGCCTGTCTGTTCCCTCTCAAAAGACACCCTTGCAAGACACACTTGGAGCGATACCCTTGTCGGACACTCCTGGCAGAATAAATTTGGTAAGATTTTTTTTGAACACTCTTGTGGGACACTGCCGCAAAACAAGCTTGCGAAACACTCTTGGAGGTGCACCCTTGGTGTGGAAACACTCTTGGAGATTCACTCTTCGTGTGACGCTCTTTGGGTGACACTCTTGCAATGCGACACTGTCTCAAGACACTCACTATTCTGATTACTCTGAGAGGATTTTCTTGGTATGACCCTCATAAAGTCTAGGTAGGATACCCTTGGTATGATGTTTCTGTATCACACACTCAGGGCAACACTCTGGTAATACGGCAGTTGTATGACAGAGTGGGAGTGACACCCTGGTAAGACAGTCTTGGTGTGGCACTCTTGATATCAGACTCTTGGCATTAAAGTCTTGAGTGACACTCTTGCAAGACTCTCTGTGTACGAAACTCTTCGGAGAAAACCTTGTCAAACACTCTTAGCGTGGCACTTTTGGTACAACACTCTTGGAATGACACCCTACGCTTGGAGTGGAACTCTTGTAAGGCATTCTTGGAGTGACACTCTCGTGGGACTCCCTTATGGACCACGCTTCTTGTGTGGCACTCTCGTTGGACACTTTTTGGAGAAGCTCTGGGGAGACACTCTTGTAGGACACTACTACTCATACACTCATGATGTGTGATGTTCTCATTTAACACTCTTGTGCGGCACTCCTGTGCGAGACTCTTCTATCATGGGAGACTCTTGTGAAGGGCACTCTTGTTCGACACTTTTGTAGGAGACTCTTGTGGCGTCCGAATGTCCTTTCCTAGCTTCCAGCCCTTTTGCTCTTGCTTAACTCCTGACTGAATATGTGCAGTAATTCTATCATTATCCCTTGGTCAAGCCGCCAAATCGGTGTTCTTCTGCAAAGATGAAAACCCGTCCGGAAATCAGCTTTGATTTCTAAGACACTTCTCTTTGGGACTTGATCTTTGCATCCGCACCTGCACAAAGTTCACGCCAAGTCCTCATCAGGATGGTTGTTGGTTGTGGCATGGGCTCATGAGCTCAAAGAAAGCAAAACGTGACTTGCAAAGGCATCCTTTAAACCCATGGAAAACTTTTGAGCCTCTTACTACCTCTTACTCTCAAATTCTGCCCTGCCTTCATAGAGACTCGCAGTGAAGGGAGCACCAAAAGCAGAATGCACTTCTGCTGTGAAGGCACAGCCGGCAGTTCCGAAGAGACGAGCAGTGAACACTGCGCCCAAGTTGCTGTATAGAAGTACACCTTGGGCGTACTCTTCAGAAAACTCAAACGCTCCACTACACGAAAAAAAGAAATGATTAGAAGGTCAAGAAGCGCAAATCCTGGTGTCAGCTTGAATCCAAAGAATTTGCTCAAGATCTTGTTGGCGGTTTCTATCACGACAAATAATGCAAACAGACCATACCAGGATTGTAATCTTCGATTTCTTGAGAATCCAGAAAGCCACATAAGGGCGTGAAGACGCACAAAGTGTAAATGTTTTTTTTCAGTCACTGAGTCTGCTTCTGAATATCTTGTCATCGGTTTCACTGAAATGGCTCAGCTCAAATAGGTGCCTATTTTGGATTCCTACAGTGAGCAGTGGGAAGTTTACCTTCTCTTTCTATTTTCGAATGTTTCCAACATTGTTTACGTCTAATTTTCGAACTGTACCACTGGGGGACTGCACAGGCCCCCAGGGCTAAAAGGTATGACTGCCGGGCAAGCTCCAAGGTACCCTGCTTACAAGGGCAGAAGTGCTAACAGTAGTGGTCTTTGATGGTCTTTGTATTCTGACAATTGAAATATTGCTTGTCGTTCCTCAAAATTTGTTTGAATTGTACTTCATTCATTTAAAAAAGACACAGATTTACTCCAAAGTACAATCTTGGGCAGTTCTGCCTTCATCACTCGTCCTTTAGTCCTTTACCTCTTTTTTTCAAAGCGATTTGCAGCCCAGTTGGTCCACATGTCGACGTCATCCCTAACGCGGTTTGAGTCTTGAATGGCTCCTTATATAATTTCCGGGGTAAGTAATTTCCAAACCCTAGCTTCTGCGACTGGAAGAAGAAGGAGTTGATGTTTGGTATTGTACCCATTTAGCATACTAGTCGAGAAGAATTGTTTGAGTTCAGCAACGCTTACCTTTGCCTGATAGGCGCAGGAGAATTCTCCGGGTGAAGGAGTAGACCTATGAGTTTAAACTTTCTGGGTGGCTTCTGCCCATGATAGTTCTGACCAATTTGCACTGAAGTGACCTTTTCTAAGGAAGGGAATTAATGGTTCTAAGGGTTTTGGATGGGTTGAAGGTGATCTTGAATTCTGCGGAATCAGGATGTCTAAGGATGTATCCCAAGTATCCCATTTTTCTGTCAGAAATTTAGATTGAAGCAGACACTAGTGAAGGAAGGATAGGGGATGAAAGTGAAAGGAGGAATTCATTTGAACACGATGCATCTGAGGGTTAAGAACTCTTCGTCGACCTTTAACACAAGGGAAATTTGTCTGAGGGCCCTTCTAGTGATTCTAGTGGAAATTCTGGCAATTTGGGAAGGAGAGTATACAGTGTGCTTAAGATTCAGAGCCATGGAGACGAATGGACTGAAAATCTGTGAGTAAACCTGCATCGTTCTTTTGGGGAAAATGACAGCATGTCTGAAAAAGGAGTCCAAACATCTAGAGGCATGTGAATCCTTTTCCTCATATTCCCCGTCAAACCACCACGCCCGAAGGCTATGACCGCATCAGCAAGTAAAAGCAGAACGCGAACAGCTAGCATACATACATAAGTACATACGTTACCTTACGTTACGTTGCATTACTTTACAGTACCTTGCCTTACATTACATTACATGCGATACATTACATTACATAGATTACATGCATACTTTGCATTACATTACATTACATTACATTACGTTACGTCCCGTCACGTTACGTTACATTACATCACATTACATTACATCACGTTACGTTACGTTACATTACATTACATTGCGTTACGTTATGTTACGTTACGTTGCATACATACATCCCATATATACATACATTGCACTACATTATGCACATACATTACGTTACATAACGTTCCTTTACATAATATTACATTGCATTACATAACAATACATTTCACAACGTTACATTACAAAAGATTACATTAGATGCATGACATTACATTCCATTCTATTACATTGCATAAATTGGCATTACATTGCATAACATTACACAACCAAAGTTTACATTGCACGAGCTTACACAACATAACATTACATTTCAGTACATTACATTTCACCACGTTACAGTACATAGATTACATGCATACATGGCATTACATGCATATATTGCATTACATCGCATTACATTACATTACATTAAATACCATACCATACCACACCATACAATACCTTTACATCATATTACATTACATTAAATTACACTACACTACACTACGTTACATTACATTCATGTATACATACATACACGTATGTACATAAATGCATGAAGTAAGCTGAAGTTGCATAAAAAATATATATGAAGAGACCATAGCTTGGCTACCAGACTCATCCATCATCCTGACCACGCCAGCATCAAAAGCGCACAGCCAGCAGCAACGAGCCAAAACGAGGATACACAACACCTTCATGAAATCAAACACCCCAACCACTGTTACAGTCAAAAGCAGAAGTATGTAGAAAATCTGAGGGATAAATCAAGGTAGGTCACTCTGTAGGAGTATGCGCGCTGGGCGAAATGTGAAATGTGCCGACTACAATGTATGGGCCATCCTGCATTAGACATAGATCGCAGAGCACATCCTCATCCCGCGATTCTATCAAATACTGGCTGGATAAAGGATGCTTCTCTGGAGCACCTGCTCCCTCATATATTTCATAAAATTCCAAGGGCGGTTGGAATATGATGTTTTGACATGGATCTGGAACAAATAAAGGAAAAGGTGCTGGGGTAGAAAGTGGTTCTCTGCGACTTGCAACATCTGACAGATAAGAAAATGCATCGGTGCGATTGACACGGGAAGTTTCGAAGAGAGACACCAAGTTATTGGTTTCGGCGAGCCATGAGGAGAGGGACAAGAGAGACGCAAGTTAAGCGAGAACAAAAGACACAAAACAAATGGAGGAAAGTTTGAGGAAAGATGAGAAAAGGAGACATGGAAGAGAGAGAGAGAGAGGAGGAGGAGGAGGAGGAGGAGGAGAGAGAAGGAGGGATAAGAGAGATAGAGGGAGAGAGACCCAGAGCACAGAGGAGCTGTCAAAAGAGACTTGCTGAGAAAGAAAGCCGAGAAGAAAAGTGAACCGACCAGACATTCCTCTGGAAGAGCTAGCGCAAGAAAGAGATGTCTGCAGAGAAGAGGTCAGAGAAGATCAAGAGAGAGACAGAGAGGAAAAGAGAACAAAGACAGAGAGAGCCCTGGCTTCCGAGAGAAGAGATTGCTGGAGAAAACCGTCAGTCACAGCCCACTTACACAGCTGCTCTAGAACATTTTGTGTGCAGAGGGTTTGGGGCGTTGCTATGCAGAAATCGTATGAGATGCCAAAGGTGGAAGCAACAAGGATCTGATGCGAAGATCAAAAAGCAAGTCAGGCAATTGGATTGAACTCAAATTGAATTCCCTTGATATTGACTTCATTTGACTTCTATCTAATTCTTTACAGGTATTCTGCTCTGGCATTAATCATGCCAAAGCGTTATTTCTTCTTCAGTAATGGCATTGTTTGAAAAAATGCAGTAATTCATTCGTCTTATTCCTGTCGTTGCTATATCTATGCTCCCATGCTCCATGATTACATTGGTCAGTTCTAGCACGATCTGACAGCATTTCATTGATACTATATTTTCATAGACTTAGAATGTATCAGTGTGCGCAGTTCGACTTCTCTCGTGTCAACCGTTCCCAATATGTCGTAGATTTCACTTTGTGCCAAATACTTGGTTATTCCGTTCAAACCTCCAACTATTGTTTCTGGTGAGCACTACAGCATCTGAGGATAAGGACATCGTTTTTGCTTTTAGGACTAGGACCGTAGAGCAGTCTTTGTTTAGAATTGTTACCCAAACCCACTACATTATCTTGCATATCGCAACATAACCACATTGCAAAAGCACTGCACAGTAGTGTCGGTAAAGGTACAATTAGCTCTAAGTTTCCACAAGAAACAAAGGTCTCTATAAAATGTCTCGCATTCTGTGTAGTAAGGTTGTTTACGTTCCGATTGCTTTGTCTTTTGACAATGTACCGCTTTGAGGCAAGGTTTTTTTACTCTCGACATAACTTGCAAACCCAAAATACCAAGTAAGGGCAGCAAGAAAGATGGGAAACAACTGAAATCAGGGAGTGTCAAAAAGCTGATGGACTCAATGGCATGCAGCCGGGAGGATATAAAAGCCAAAAAAGTACAGAAGATAAACTACCATGGAATCGAAAACTTTAGGGAGTTACAAGATTAAACGAGTAGCTTTTCGTGTCAATACGAAAAGATATGCACGTGTATTGGCTGCGATGAGACAAGTAATGCCAATGCCATCTAGATCTCATGGAAGTAAGCCTTTAAGCCTTGAAGTAAGCCTTGATCAACAGACTTCTAGTTCAGAATCTATTCTTGTCAAAATAAGTTTGGATCCATCCAAGCGCTGCAGGCCAGATTAAACGAACATAACAGATCTATGAATCAGATTGCAGTGATAGTGACCTTGATGATCGGAAGCATCTACAAGCATCTTCATCATTACCTTCATTTGTGCTGAGATGCAGTACGCGAATCCCATAGCTCTGTGAGCCTCTGCTGTCCATGCTGAGCCCAGCTGAAAGAAAAGCCGAGAACAGTAATGGTATGTCAGGCATTTGAACAAGCGCTCTACGTAGGGCACCCCGAGGGTCTTGAAGAACTCCTGTCGAGTCTGCCAACTCACCACAAACAAATCCAGCCTCTACAGGTCTTTACAGATCACCAAGAGAGCTAGCGTGTCTGGACACCAAAGATTCTTTCATGTCCAAAAGTTAAGCACCAACAAAAGCTTCCTTACATTTCCTTACTGTGCCGGCAAGGACTGCTCTTTTTCCAGAGGAAAGGATTGAAGTGTGCATTCCAATACATAATCTGTGTCAGACTCTGTATTATATATTGGAGCTCTGTCACTTCCTGTTCGCTTTTTTATATTGTTTTTTACATCTCTTTTTTACATTTCTGAAAAACAGAACTGCAATTCTTAGCCGCATCGCTCCGCTGCAAAGTCAGTGCCCAAGCGATAGAACAGTGGGGCCACAAAGTCAGTGCCCAAGCCACGCAACAAACGAGCAATGAAACCAGAACCAGTTTGCTCAAAGAGATCCTTCAAAAATTCACCTTGCCTCAGAGTAGGCAATGCAAAAGCCATCTGAACGCCTCTTTCTGTTGTGGAGTTTGCGAAGGGAAAAAATTCTACGCAAAAAAGGAAGCCCAAAGAAACAAAAAGACACAAATCATTTCGGTCCAGAACAGTTGTTTGGTATCAGGTGGTTTCAACGCAGCCAAAACGAGTCTTTCGGAATCGTTGCCCCATGGAGATTTGTGCAGGGCTTGTCAATGAGCTGATGTATTCTGATGTATTTTGGTGTCAGGGATTGCAAGTGGTTAGTCTGATTCACACTCACTGGGTGACTTAGATAACTAAAGCTGTCTTTGGTGTCTGATTTCAATCAAATAAATGATTGAAGGGGAGGGTTGTCATGGAGTTTTGGCCTTGACTGCTCGTCTGGCAATATCGTTCTGATTCAAGTTTTCACCATTTTCCAAGCATTTCAATTTGCACCCTGTAAGATCAATGATAATGACGCCTGCAAACTGTCATTGGCTCACTTGTTTAAAGTGCCTTTTGAAAAAGTGCATGTCATTTTTTGGCAGTACATATGTGTATATATATATATATATAAAAAAATAAGTGTGTGTATGTTTATCTATTTATGAAAATATATATATATATATATATATATATTCATTTACATATATGTAGAAATGATAGTCATGTATAAATGTATGCATGTACATACATAAGCTGTGTGTATAAATATATATATATATATATAGCTTCACAGTCACTCCATTGTGTTGCTACTCAACCCTGGACCTGCACGTATGACGGTCTAAACACTTCATATCAGGCCATCCAACGGCCATTTGGATTCTTCTAAATGCCCACTAGCGAGCTTCCCCTACTGGAAACCTCGATGCCAAGACTACAAGGATGTTCAGTAGTTTCAAATAAGTTCAAACTTCTAGTATACTTCTTTCTTTCTCTTGTCTTTCACCAAGTGTCAGCCTTTCGAAGAGTTCAGCCACCCAGATTTCCCCGAGTGCGCCAAAAAGTTGCACGCAAAAGTCGATGCCAATCTCTTGAAACAATGCTCCACATCCTCTGGCGCCAACCTGATGCTCCAAGGCAACAAGCTTTCTCAGGAGAGTGCCGTGAAGACAACAGGTTGATGTATGGGAAAATCTAGAGAATCTTGCCTTTGCTTCTGTTGCAAGCTATCACATCTCTATGTTTCCATATTTCAAATTACCTCTGCTCAGTGCAGCCAATGGCCGACACTGTGCAAAATTGCACAGTAAAAATGCACCCCTGGGATTGGTCAGAAAGTTCCGCCGTTCTGCTCACCTTTCATCTGTCAGCCCAGAAGTCAATATATCTTTGCCCAGAAGTCTTTTCTTTTGGCCCTCACAGAATTGGATCCTGCATTAGGATGAGATCTTAGCCTTTCACCCACTAGAAAAAGGTACATGTTTGCGCCCAGGGACCGGAAACCGAACGTGAAGTGGTTAGCATTTTTACAGGCATCTTTGTATGTTGATTGGTTGGTCAGTGGAGGAACTTCGGCGGGGGGCAGGCAGGGAAGAGTGAATGTCAACACAGGAAGATTGACTTGGAAAAGCCTCAAGAAACCACTCTCACAACAAACTCTCCTTGGTTGCTTGTCTACGCGCGTTCTTGGCAATGGCGCTATTTCAACATGTACGAAAACATGTTGAAAGCCACTGCTAAGACTGTCCAACAAGTTCTGAAGACATAGAACCATCAAGGAATCCGTATGGCATGGATGGGAAAAGAAGCTTGAGGCTCGCTCCATGGGGCCTTTTTTTCAGTAGCTGTCCAATTTCCTTCTCAAGACCTCAACGAGAAGACTGATCTTGGGAATTACAATGGAACTGCAGCTCAAAACAGGACGAAATCAATCGAAATCAATGATTCGCTAAACTGAGAATTTATTGACATTTGCCACTGGGACAATATTGATGATGAAGTCTCCACGCCCGGTTGTGTCAAGCTGTTTTTCTTTGGAGCAAGTCTAAGCTCTGGGTCCTCTGTTAGCTTCTTGTGGCGTGCTTCAAACTGACCAGTTCATGTTGCTTTCGGTGACAGAGGATGGCCGTTTCCTTCTGCCTTGTTTGTTTGCAAGACTAGGTTCTACAATGTTCTACACTGTTCTACACTGTTCTACACCGTTCTACACTTTACAAAATATGTGTCGAAATTTGAAATCTTGCAGAATTGAAAGTCCTTGGATGCTAATATAGTCATTAATCTAAGCATTTATATTGGTTCTTTTTACAATTCCTAAAGGCTGGACTCACAGTCAAAGCACCACGTGTTTTGTCTTATCTGCATCATGTTTGCAAGTGTTCTGGATGCAATCTGTGCACCTTCACATCCTTCACCGGTAACCTATATGTTGATTGGATGATAGGACAAACACACCACTGCGCTCAAGATTTCTGACCCAGATCTGATTGATAATGGATACAAATTAAATAATGCTGAATGATGGTTGACAATGATTATATTATGATGGTGAATGATGCTTTGTAATGGTCAGTAGTGGTGAATGATGATGAAAAGTGGCGAATCAAAGCGAATGACGGTTAACAGTGGTTATTGATTGGCAAACATATCAGCGATTACTACAACGATTAACAACCCACATCACTACTATAAGTGGTTGCGAATCAGTAAGAATGCTTGAGAATCTATATCAATAGTTACTATTCTCTCTGCATATCTCAACCACTATCACAGCCCAGTTCTGCTTACTCGATGTTTTCTCAATGCTCTCGACAGCATCACCAAATCCATACTGTGGCAAACAGATGGAATATAAGATTCACATGTGGCAAGGTTGCAGCTGGATTTATTCTTCTTCAACTTATGAAGCAAACCAGCTAGATTGCCTTGGGCTTGGACTTCTGGAGAGTCAATTGCACAAAACACTGGACATTGCAGGTAAAATGGAGATTGCATTTGTCAAGGAAGATTGGCAACACAAATAAGACAAAAATGTTTGAGAGATGGGTTGGCCTCCAGAAATGTGCCAGCAACAAAGTCAACACCCTGCTTCTGGAGCAGCAGCGCGGCACCTCAAATCTATGTCGCGCCAAAGGATTCTGAATTTTGAATGCACAGACTCCAAGAGCTTTGAGACTGATCACAAGAGCTCAAAACAGTTGTCGTATCTGTTTGATGGTTTATTTGCACCATCTGCATTGCGCTCTACGACCCCACTACTGTATTGATTGTGGCACTCAAAGTCTGAGCTTCATCCAAGACCTCTTGCCAACCGGCCCCAGTAATTACAAGTTACTAGCAGGCCCCAACTGCTGCAACGCGCAGGCTGACAACGCTTGAGGCAATATAGATGTCCCCGCAGCTGCTGTTTTCACAGCGCATACCTGGACTTCGCCACAAGTCAACACATGTCAACCGTGTTAGAAAGGTCACAGGTACACTTGCAAGATTCCTCTTTCTGTCCAAATTTCAATTTTCAAGCTACGGGACCATCAAGTGGATTTGCGGAATTGAAGTATACTGGTCGAGAAACTAATTGGAATTCTTGAATATACACATATCAGAAATCAGAAATGCGTTTTGATTGATGCGAATTTCATACGAATTTCTGCCGATCTGCTCCAGTAATGCCAAAGAACAAGAATCTTTTCTGAGCAAAGGCAGTCAAAATTGTGAAACATTCTGCAACGGCAACAAGAAATCGGTCAAAATTATTTTAGACCAGACCCATGCCCGAGTGTAGCGTGTTCAAATCGAGAGGCACTTCCAGCGTTGTAAATACTTTCGACGGCTTGAGGATCGTAGCAGCATCCCAGCATTGGCAAGCTGCGTCAACTATTTGGAATCCCCGCCATGATTGCCAACTTGGCAACAGTGAAACATGACTGAAAAAAATCAAAGTCATGAAACTAGCGTGCTAGCGCTTTGCATGAAGAGCAGCACACCATCGAAATTTGGAAACCAAATCTACCAAACATCTATAGAAGGCCATACAAGTTCCGAAACAATGAAAAATGCAACACCTCAATGCACTTGTCAGAATGTACCAAAGTGCAAATGGTCATCACATCTGGAATTTGATACTTCCGAATCCTCCCGTACATTCAAAACGACCTGCCTCAATCACTGAACTCTGTGAAAACAGTCCTACTGAGGTAGCGGATGAAATTGTTTGCAGCAACATTCGTCTTGCATGACAAGGCTTTGCGAACGGGCTGATGTTTTCAAACGCTCCACGCAACGCAACGGAATGTAATGCAACTCAATGCAACACAATACAAGCAATGCAAACACACAGCCATCCACACAAAAGTACATAAGTACACACCGGTCCACTTGGCCAAAACACCACACAACGAAGAAAAAATGAAAGCATACCTGTAACATCACATGATATGTCATGGTTACTCATGTTTTCGTCTGCTCTGGCCACCTGACCTGGAAGCCTTTCTGCAGAGCCAAACGTTCAGATTGTGACTGGAACAAAACTCAATTGTCGCAAATAGAAATCACTGCGTGCACTTCATGATCGAAGTTCATTCATTTTTTTTTGGGCCTGCTACTAAACTACTAAACCTTCATCGTGCAGGCATGAGTTGCATACATCCGTACATACATCACATTGCATGACAAGACGCGACGTCATACACATTTCGGCGATATTACTTTACATTCTATATTGTAGCATATGCCGTACATGTGGCACATAGATCTCAAACATTTCAGTGGTACCCGGCAAGCCGGGGTGGAAGTTTCAACGCTTAAGTACCTATAATCAAAAAACACAAACAGTGCGTACAAATTCCGAAACCAGCAAGTGCCTATATGTTGTTTTGGGGTTGCGCTGACTTGCGCAAACAAATTTGTTTTTTGTCACTTGTGTTTTGGATGTTTTTCGCCCAATGTTTTTGTTGCCTGGTGGTTTTCAATAGTTTAAGGAGAATGTGCGGTTGACAAAATGAGGCGAGCTGGGTGTTATTGACTGAGCAATGTGCAGCATACATCATTGTTGTTGTCAAGATGTGGTGAAATGAGCGGTGTGATGACACTGCGTCGGCAACAAAATAGTGCGAGATGAATGAACTTACAAGGCACGCTGCCGAAAAACCGTACCGCGCCAAAACGTACCACACAAAAACGCACAACATCAAACCGTACCACATCAAAATGTACCAAACGCAAAATGTACCAGACAAAACCGCACCACACAAAATCGCGCCAGACAAAAAAATTCACCACGCAAAACCATACCAGACTTGTTTCCTTTCCTGAAAGACTGTGCCACTGCTAGCTATCCATTGTATACAAAGATCCTTTGATCCAAATTGATTCCTCTTCTTTTCTTTTGAGAATTGGGGTCAAGCGTTGGCCGCGCTGTCACTTTTTTTTCGCGGGTGGCGCCTTACGTGCACTAAACACAGGTCGCTGAATAGCACAGCAGTGGAATCACTAATTAGATGTACAGCATCGACTTGGTGGAGATCCTGACACCAAAGAACCGAGCAACCCACCAAAAGCAGCACCAAAAACCACCAAACCAAACACAGACCAAAAACATCACCACCGTCACTCAATGCCACACTGCAAAAAAGAACTATCGACCCCAATGAAGGTTCCGGGTGGTTATTCTCCGCTATGAGAATTGGGGACAACTTCCTTCGAGTGGGAGCATACCCTATTGCCTTACTAGTGAACCATTTGCTTATCAAAGTCAGGCATGGCAGATTGCACTTGCAGTGGTATCATCACCTCCAGAGATGAAGTGTGTCCATACCATCGAAAAAATTGAGAACAATGCAGATCCGCCTCAAGTGGTCATCTATGACAATGCCATTGGAGCTAAAAGGATCGACACAACAGGATTCATTGCTAAACCCATTGATCGAGTTGTGGGTTTAGTTTTCAGGCATCGAGACATCAAGCCGTTGTGAGCAACCTCAAATAATCTAGGTGAAACAAGGTGAAACTCCGCACTGACGAACAGTCAGGCATCAGCATCTCATCATCTTCTTCCTTATGCATTGTATGCCACCGGTTCGCATCTCAGAGCGCTGTCGATGATGCAACTTGAATTTGGCCGCGCTGTCACGGCTAAGCGTGAGAGCACCTAGACTGGCACAGGACCTCGAAAAATTCACAGACCCATGAAGAACTGGAACTTACGTCACATGACGTGTGAAAAATGTACGTTACCTTGACGTAACAAGGGCAAGCCTCAAACTGGATTCGTTCTACAGACATAAATTATGTTGAAGGCTACTATTGCATTTTTTATATCGCTATCACTTTGATTAATTGCCTTATTAATACATAAGCATATAAGTTCTTTTAAATATATATATATATATAGATATATCCTTTTATTTAAAATAGCCTTTCTTCTTCCAAAGAAAGTGACAGCTTCGCACTCGGATTTATTTAATCTTCTTTTTCACTTGCTGGAATTTATTTGTTGTCAGCCGTGCAACAACAGCCAAAGGTATTTCAGCTGATGGAACAGAAACCCCCTGGCGCCGGTCTTTGGGTCGGTGCCCGCTTGGTAGCAAAAGTGGAATGATGCCATGCAGAAACATAGCAAAGTAGCGTGACGCAAAAGATGATGTGGAATGTATCATCAAGTTTCCGGTCTTAAGGTCGGTGCCTCTATCAACCCGGTCTTTAGGACGGCGCCTCTTCGCAGGGCGCCCTGCGGGAGTAGCCGGTCTTTAGGACGGTGCCTCTTCGCACCTTTGGCGCAGCAAAAAGAGCCCAAGGAGGCTCCTGAAAAGGATGGGAAAGTGAAGGTGAAAATGAATTACTGGTATGTGTTTGTTGTTGGTAGGGTGGGTTTTTTGAAATGCAGCTATGCAATGTTGCCTTCAACATGAAGCATCCTTGATCCAAAATGTGACAACAAATTTTGATCAATGTAAAACACACATGAACAAGTACATGTACCGTTCTACAGACATAAATTATGCTGAAGGCTACTATTGCATTTTTTATATCGCTATCACTTTGATTAATTGCCTTATTAATACATAAGCATATAAGTTCTTTTAAGTATATATATATAGATATATCCTTTTATTTAAAATAGCCTTTCTTCTTCCAAAGAAAGTGACAGCTTCGCACTCGGATTTATTTAATCTTCTTTTTCACTTGCTGGAATTTATTTGTTGTCAGCCGTGCAACAACAGCCAAAGGTATTTCAGCTGATGGGACAGAAACCCCTAATAAAACTATCAGTGGAAATACCTATCGACTAACCTACCCCCAAATGTAATTGAGAGGGATTTCCAGCAAGTGAATCAAGAAGGAAGAGACCAGGGCACACGCAAATCGCTGGGAATGAAGCTTGGCTTCAAAGGAGAAACCCAGAGGTCAGCTAACTCGAATCGGATGCGGTCAGTCTGGTCAAAGCCGTGCGGAATTGGAAGGTTACCGGACCACCTGCTGAGATCATCTGCTATGTAGTTACTATGTCCGGGAATGTGTCCAACATCGATTTCCATGCCAGTGATTGCAGAAATCAAGCAAAGCTTCTCTATGAAGAAACACAAGGGTTGAGACATGGTAAAGAGCTTGTTACGGGATGCTTCAGCTCCAGAATTATCAGAAAGTGATTTCAAACAAATCGGGAAACGGTGGCTGGGGAAAAACTTGGAAGCAATCCAAAGGAGAGCAATCTGTGCAAGAGTCTCCAAAGATGCGATGATTTTTTGTAAATCCGCTGGCACTGGCAACTTGATTGATTCAAAGTCGGCATAAGAAAATTTTTCTGAGAACCATTTGGTGTGACCCTTGTCGTCCGTAACAAATCCACCGATTTGGCAATTCTTCCCCGAGGCCATGGCGTCGGCTGCAGCTTGGCCTTGCCAGTACGGTCGTGGGCGAAGTGTGCGGATCGGACACAATCCTGATAACCAATCTTGAAAAAGTTGGATGACTCGACGGGAATCCTCAGAAATTTTTCTTCTAGATGATGCTGGGTCTCGAATCCTAAGCCAGATTCTATCTCGCAATCGTATGGTGTGAAGATCTTCTAGTCGGGAAATGGTATGGTGTCCAACTGAAACCAGTGTACCACCTAGGGGGATCCCTGTGTGAGGGGGAATGGCTACAAACTTGAGTCTATCATCCAAGGATTGGACTATTGAAGACCAATTATCAAGTGATACACTGAACAATGAAGCTGGAATGGCATACAGATCTCGATACAAGTGATGCATCCAAATCCGCATATATGGCCATAGTTGGGTGATCCACATGGTGATGCCGATGGCTTTCTCCAGGCGCTTGCGTGAGGTGCGGTTCCCATGAGTGAGATCTTGAAGGAGTTGAAGAACTTTGGCAACCTTTTCGGCCGGAATGGTGAGAAAACCAGCCTTGATATGGAAGTTCCATCCAATCCATTTCAAAGAATTTCCCATTTCGCATTTTTTCCATGAAACCGGGACTTGGGTGAGGAGGCAAAAAATGCATACCATGCAAGCGGAAATGGGCATGATCTGGGCGTCTTGGTAGATGAAAAAGTCATCAACGTACAGCATGCCAACATGTGAAAGCCAAATGAGTCTGTGGAAGACCCGGAGTAAGAAGGCTCCCAACCTACTCCACCATGCTGCTGAGAAGGAAGCTCCAAAGGGGCATACGCGATAAAAGCAGAGCTCACTATCCAAGGTGAAGGCAGCTAAACCCTGTTCCGAAGGTTTGAGAACAATTCTTTTGTGAGCACTCTTGATGTCCAATGAGAATCCCATTAGATCCTGTTGTGTTTCTCTAATTGGGTATGAACGGATGACCTCTTTTGCTGAGGGCAGAGTACTACGTTCTGGAATGCGACATCTGCTGTTGAGTCCACAAATCGAGTTATCCACGACCAATCTGGGAGGACGTTGTTCGGAGGTGGCAATCCCCAGGCGTCCAAGGGCGAGACCACATGGAAAGGCCACCTGGGCATCGGCTGCAGTACCGGGGAACTCATACACCCAACCTTTATCTATTTCCTCTTGGACTAGTTCTCTGGTGAGTTCAAGATCGTCTTCCGCTGAGTTCCAATTGGTGAAGTGGATAGACAGCGGGGAATTGTCGAAGTTATCGAATTCATTTTTGGGAAAGATACCAGATGGTGGGATATCATCTAAAAAACCAGCGCTAACACCTTCCAGAAGAGAGGGAAACAAGGCGGTATCATCATCGTCCATGATGGTACCCAAAGATTGTAATATCTTGAGGTGCATGGGTTGATGTTCCCGAATAGACCAATCAATGGGTTGCCCATGGGATTGCAAAAACCGTTGCAGGATTTCCCGAAAGGGGCGCAAGGTCGCCGCATCAAAAGGGGGTTCCGATGTTGCTGATTGGCAAAATGCAAAAAGCTTGCGATCCAATCTATGTTGAATGATCAGTTGCATCCATGATTTCCTGAGTTCTTCGAAAGAGTCCGGCAGAGCTCTATCTGCTCGACTCCAATCCGGCTGCGATCTGAGACCCCCACCATCTTCCCAACTATGGGGGAAGGATGATCTAGATTTGACCGGGATGATTTGGGTCCTACAATCCCATGCTATATCGCCCACATGACCGGACAACAGAGGTGCAACTAACTCGGCGAAACGAGAGGCCAACTGTTCGGGGTAGCAAGCCGTGTCGCGACTAAGAAAATCACCTGCTGAGTTGGTCCTACCAGCCACTTGCTCATGGTACCCGGCCGGATGGGGACATGTGCAACCTAGTTGACTCAATGAGGGGAGGCTACTAGCAAACATCCAGTTTTTATGCCAATTTTTTCCAAAATGACAAGCTGCGAGGTTTATGCAATGATGCCCAATAGAACGGATGAAGGATTGGGTTTCCGATTCTAACCAAGACATGGCTGACGAAGGTTGTTCTAAATGAACATGCCCCCCCGCACTATAGATCACTGTGAGGCAGGTGAGGCAGCGAGAGAGTGTGGTGAAGCTCTCCTGCACCTTAGCGAGGTCTGACGCACTCAGTCCCGGAACTCCTTGCAAGAATTCCGGAGTCCGAAGTGCCGGTGGGCCTGAATCGTTCCGAAGTTTCAAACGACTATATTGAGAGCATGATGGGCTTGCAGCCCCGTATGCTACTGCGCCGCTAGCACACAGTTTCAATAGGGCTTCATAACTGGAATCATCAAGCAAATCCATGTGGTGATCCAACAATATGTCGAAGGAAATGACATCTGCATGAAGTGCTATCAGAGCTCTGGACAACGGTCGAGTAGAACCTGCACAAATGTCCAGGAAAATTCGAAAGGATCGAACCTGCTGAGATAACGATGCCATGGTGGGGGATGCAATGGGTGGAGTAGGATCTATAGGAGGTGGTGGTGTTGAAAGGGGTTCGCCATCCAAATTTGTATCTGTACTATGCATGGATTCCCCATCAAGGTCGGTAAGGTCTATGGGGGAGATAGGCTCCGTGAAGGATGGTACATTGCCATCTGTGAGGGAAACACTCGCTGAGTCCTGATCATGCAAAAACTGAGATGCAGCTGCTGGCTCCTCCGTGTCAAGAACCTGAATACTGTAAGCTGCTACTGAATTATTGGCTGAGGAATCCGGGGGGCCCAAAATGGGATCCTCGAGTCCATGACTGGATTGTCAGTGTGGTGTCGTCGCGTGTTGAAAGAATGTATGGTTCTTCCCGCATGCGTTGCCATCAGGAAGTGGATAGCTGCATCCATGCATGAACTTGCAATCTGATCGGCTACAGCGGCCATGTTGCCAGTTGATGCAAAGCTGCTTGGTGGTGCCATCTGGTTGGCGATACTCCGTAATCATGATAGGTTTCCCTTTGCCCATATTTTTGCCCTTCTGCTTGCCGCCACCTTTCGATTTGCCCTTACCCCCTTTGGGTTGCCAACTCGAAGATGCTGCGGATGTCGTGTTGGCCTTGGGGATCTTCGGCCTCAATTGCAACAAAACCGACAAGTCCGATCTGACGTGGGTCATCTCATGGAGAGCTTGATCAAAGGACCATTTCCTGTCATTTACCAAGTCTGCGATGATGTTCCAAATCTGTCTGTCAGCTGCCTGTGCCTCAAGGACATTGGCCGTACGTAATCCTGTATCTGCAGTCACGCGCTGTGTCAAAAGGGATAGGAACTTCTGGGAGTATTCCTTCAGGTTTGCCAAGTGGGCCCCATTGCACATAGCCAATGCTGTGTTGAAGAGATCCATAGAGCTACGAATTGCATTGATCCCCATGTTATCATTGCTCACCTCCAATGCTGGGACCTCATCCATCAGTAACGACGTGAGGGTCATCCCTTCCAATTTCGGCAACTTGGAGGCTCTCTGTGACTGGATCTCCTCGCACTTGGAAACGCTCAATCTGTAGCGCCATGGGACCCACTTCCAATCACCTTTGGCTACCTGATGATGTACCAAACTGAGAAGGCGGGTGCTGGGAGTTGTTTCCGAGTTCAGAAGTTCGGATGGATAATTCTTCAGAAACTGCTGTTTCATAGTGTGTATGATCTGATGATCCAATTTCGGTGCAAAGCTCTCGGCCCAGGAATTCGAAGTGCTGGAATCTTTAGCTGAGGCAGGATCTGTCGCTGGAGCTGGTGATGAAGAGCTGAACTGCTGGCATCTTTTGAAAGCTGCTTTGATCTGTGATTTCTGTAAAAGATTCAAGGTCTCATGGGGAAACAGTTCGGGTAGAGCCGCCTCAAAACCACTGAGGTCCGTAGCAATGACACCAAAAGATTCGGCAGTCCACCCTTCCTGAATGAGGGTGCTACTAAGCGTAGGGTCTACCCCTGCTGCTGCACAGATCTCTTCCAATGAGGAAGAAGGCACCGCCATGGCGCAATCCCAGAGCTCTGGGAGGATCCAAGAAGGATCAAGGTTGACAAGCTCTGTCAATCCTAAAGAAGGGAATATCCCTTTGCACTGGCCAGCCCGAAAGGAGGGAATACCCCTGCGCATGCAAACCAAAGGTTTAAAGCGATGTAGCCATCCAATATGTAAGCAATATCCAAAGTGGATGAAACCAAGAAGAATCATAGGGGTATGACCTGGACTCCCATGTGGGGGGAGATGATGCAAAGAAGATTGGGCGTCAACCGGATGAATGGAATCGGGTGTTTCCAAGATCATGACATCACGCCACTGAGGCCCTGGCACCTGAAGCCCAAGTGCTAGGTCGGGGACATGCGGATCCAGACAAGTCATCCAAAGACTCTCTACCGTCAATCAAAATGAAGGTAAAGTTGGCAACAGCTAAACCGCGAAATTGGCCCAACCAACCTCCAAAAACGAACTCAGACATAAGGAATCGCTACGTCTGGGTTGAAATTGGCCCCAACAGAACCGCAACATACGAACTCAGACCCAAGGAATCGCTGGGTCTGGGTTGAAATTGGCCCAACCGAACCTCCAAAAACGAACTCAGACCTAAGGAATCGCTGGGTCTGGGTTGAAATTGGCCTCAACAGAACCCCAACAAACGAACTCGGACCTAAGGAATTGCTAGGTCTGGGTTGAAATTGGCCTGACATGAGCATTGTGAAAGCTGTGATCCATAGTCCCCCAGTTTACCTGACCCCCAATCCAGCTGACTAAAATTGCCGCTACTGTTTTCTGCCTATGATGCGCTAGACCATGGCTCCGATTGCAATCCAGCCCTTACGACACCCTGGGTGAGTGCAAAGGGTCTTGCCGGAATGGATGGACCACTCCGAGTGTTTGCTTATATTGGCAGCTGGGAAGAGTCTCCCGCATGCTGTGCGAATGCGGCGATGGTGCTCCGGGGTGTCGGTTGCGCCCCAGTTCATAATCACATGAATGGTGTTCCTATATGACCCCATCTCCAATTCATCCACATCTCCCAGGTCCGGAGTCGATCCTTTGGCTCCCGTGGATGGTCTGGCCTGGGCGAGTTGCGAAGATGATGAGGATTCGCTGGAGGAGTCACTAGATGAGTCACTAGATGAAGGAGGATCATTCATGGCAGGATCAACTTCTGGCATGATAATGACTTCGGAAGGATGATTAAATGCAAAGAACTTCCAATCATGACTCGGTGCATTTTTCTTGAATGATTCCAAGACTACGATCGGCTCCTGCAGGGGAAGCTGACCCCCTCTAGCTAAAGGAGTGTGCGGTCGCCAGCCTCCCAAGACTTGTTCGATGATCGACTGCTGCACAAACAGTGAACCATGGATGTCATCCCGGCTATACAACCGAGTGGATTGAAGGGGATCCTTGTGGTGTCCCTGAAGTCTGCGAGATTCCGGGTCCAACCGAAGCTGTGAGGCCCAGGACAAGAGGGTGCTCTTCAGTCCATGCACAGTGTAATGGACTGCGTTGTCAAAAACCAATGGGGCGCTACGCCAAGGAAGGTGCATGAATTCTCTCAGGTAGAAAAGTGCTTCAGCATAACACATGGCTTCAACCGGATGATGAACTTTACCATCAGGACAGCTAGGTAGCAAAAAATCAATGCTATCGGAGTCCTCACCTGCGAGGACCTCATCCAGCACGAGCAAGAACTTGTGAGCCCAATGAAAGCTGCCCTTACTCAAGAATCCATCGCACACGATACCGAATGGAACCCCGGAATTGCAAGTTTTGGTTTTCCAAGACACTCCCCTTATAGTTTTATGATCGTACTGCAAACGATTCATCACCACTCGTTGAATGTCCCCAAATCGCATGCCAGAAAAAGCCATGACCAAGAATGTGCCCAAGATGATGACCTCTGCTTCCGTGGCAGCACTCTGCAAGATTCGTCGTTCCCATTGAATCAGAACCAACAGAGGAAGTGGCAAGGATTCTTTGCGTTCGGCAATGAACTTAGTTTTGCAAAAGCTAGATACGATCGGTTCGAAACATGCTTTGAAACACGACAACTGCAACTGTTTCCAACTCCACCGGATGGCCTTGAGAGTCATGCTGCTAAACTTGCCCGCCTCAGAGGCACCTGTCATTAACAAGTCTGCCAGTCCGATATCATCCAATGTATGAAGGTCCACGTGCATGTGACGACATGTCTCAAACAAAGTCAGGAGGCAAGTTAAATATCGAAGGATGGTGGTAGGTGCAGAGCCATCTAAAATGCGAAACAGGTGATCATTACCATTGGGGCTATCTTGCAATCTCATGAGGATGTCTGAATAGCTAGCATAGCAAATCAAAAAGCGAGGAAGCAAGGCTTGAATAGCTGATGATTCACTAGGTTTCCGAACCCGATTGATGGGAACTGAGTGCTGAGCTGGTGCGACACGAGGACGCTTGGCAACCGATTGCAATCGATTGCTCACTTTGGCCGGAGGGCTGGACTTGGCCCACGGAACAGCATGCGGGGTACCTACCACTATATCATCATCATCATACTCCCGGGGAAGGAGCAAGCTACTGGCAATGGGATTAGTAGGCAACGGTCTAGCCAACCCATCGGGTTGCATGGTTCCCACATCCTGGACAAAACCACACGAATGCGAAGGCGGATCCGAAGGTCGTGGCAATGCGGCACCTGAGGGGCGAGGCAGTGAGGCACATGGGGATGATTTGGAAATGGTCACAGGCTTGCTAGCAATCAACTGATGGCGAGGATTGATGCGGGGGCCGACATGCTGTGGAGGTCGCTCAAGAGGATGACTAGCAATCTGTAGGGGATCAGCTGTGCCCAGCAAGGCATCTACCACTTCAAACAGGTCACTGTCTGCAGATTCCGAAGGTTGACTAGGCTCCATCACACCGCTCACCAACGGTACGAATTTGCCACCAAGCGATTTGAAGCTGAGGCCCCCATGTGATGGCTCCGACTACTCGAAGTTCATGGCTCGAAATCCGCCCCAGGTGCTACGAAAAAGCAAGGTGTTAGATGCATGCCCATGCACGTGAAAACAGCAAAAAGAGCCCAAGGAGGCTCCTGAAAAGGATGGGAAAGTGAAGGTGAAAATGAATCACTGGTATGTGTTTGTTGTTGGTTTGGTTTTTTGTTTTTTTTTGAAATGCAGCTATGCAATGTTGCCTTCAACATGAAGCATCCTTGATCCAAAATGCGACAACAAATTTTGATCAATGTAAAACACACATGAACAAGTACATGTACCGTTTGATGGTGTCATCTGCATAGTGGTTACGCAGAGAAGTTGTGAGGCGGGGAATTCATTGCATGTAAATTTTTTCGCAGTTTTATTGCCTTTGCTTCTGTTGCTTCCTAGCTTCGGAGCTTCGTTTCGTTTCACTTTGTTTCACCTGGTTTCACTGCTTCCTATCGACCTTAGCGTAGTGCTACCTAGGCGATGCAGGGGAGCAAAAAAAGGCAAGCCTCAAACTGGATCGTCCCAAATGAAGTCGAAGGACTAGAACCTCTCAAACTGTACTGTTTCGAAAAGCTGGGTAAAGACCTGGTAAGAAAAACCAATCACTTGATTGAGGACCCTAGGCGAGTGGACACTTGTCCAAGAAAGAATTCCCCTATCACTTGATCGAAGAGTGGAAGAGGTAGAGACGAAAAAGAACATGTTACTGGACATGCAACATGTAATTCCACCACATGATGTGTATCTTAGCTATTCACTGTGTGCACTTCAAGAATTGAAACTCTGTCATCTGTCTTGTCTTTTGTACAAACTTCCATCATACGAGCTACGGCTTATTTCCTTTGACAAAGCGGCTCACAGAAAGCAGCGCTTCTTTTCTTTTGGAAGAATTGGAGTTAAGCTTTGGCCGAGCTGTCACCCTATGCTCTTGGCCGCTTTTGACCCGAATATCTGTGATCGACTGGACGGTTCGTCAGCCGATTTGACTGACTGGAGACTTGCTTTGACCCTGTCTGGCAATGAGACTGCTCTTCAAAGAGACAGTTTTTTCCTTGCTGCAGGCACCGTTGCATCCTATCTTGGTCGAGGCATTTCGGTTTGCAACTCCTTGCTTGTCCGGATCGTGTCAGTCACAGCCTTTTCTAAAGCCGATCGACCATCATTCATTGATGTCTGTGTGGACAAGTGCGAAGATCCAGTCAGACGAGCAAAAGTCCTCATCTGTACAACAGGCGTTGCAGACAGAGCAATAGATAACTATAAGCAAGACCTTGCGAACCACCTTCCTAACAGCTCTCTCTGTGTGCACGAAGAGGCACAACAACAGGGTGACGTTAAGAGTGCTCACGTACAGGCAGTCCCCAACCCAGGTTGCCTCCAAGTTGAAGTCGGTGACGTGCATCAAGGGCAGGGAGGAATGGAAGATAAAACTAAAGCAACACAAGCCATTCGACGGCGGATCACAACCTCCAAGATCGGCCTCCGAGGAGACCATAAATGGATCGAACCACGTCGCTTAGTTGCTGCCTTCAGCCAGCTGATTAACACTCAGCACACTGTCGGACAAACTTTCTCGCATAGCAGTTCCTTGGAATTTCAAGACATTACTGCAGCCTGGCGGATGGATCCCCCGAACAAATTGTCTCTTCTACCCAACCCGGGTTATCCATGTGACCCTCAAGGGCCGCCTGACCCTCAACGCCGTGCGTTTGATGTATACTTATGGATCAATGAGCATAGCACTGATCTACAAAAGATCAGAACTGACACACCCATTGGGGTCCTGTTAGCCATTAGTCTCTTAACGGCAATGCCTGGATCCCCCTTCGAAATAGACACGGCCACCAACACGATGGAAGCCGCTGGATTAGCTGGTGGCC
>VSDK01002676.1:107207-124485 GCA_009767595.1 Symbiodinium kawagutii | reverse complement strand
CTTCAAAGAGTTTTTGCCACTCCATTTTCCGTGTTTATTGCCACGTTAGGGTGAAACTCTGCGCTGAACAGCTCTGCGGCTTCTGTACCGGCTGCTCACCGATTGTTTGTGGCAAGTTGCCTCTCCAGCTCGATTTTTTCCAGTTTAATATGAATGTTTATACCAGTATCCAGGAATGGAAAGTAAAATCACACAATCACAAAACCAAAGCGCAAAGCTTGCCACAACAAAACATAAAACATATACGCATCTTCCAATGGAGAAGATGCACATGCATGGACGAAAAGAAAGTCAGAATTTGATAGTGAAACTGTCGAATGCTCACAGTCAGGTCGCCAAGAAGAGCCTCACAAAGCGAAACTGTTGCAAGATGCACCATCTAGAAAGAGAAGCATTGCCGCACTGCGCACACGTTGCTCACAAACAAGCCAGCCTCTATGGAATGAAGTATCCATAGCAGTCCGACCTGAATGATTGGTTGAAACAAGACGTCTGAAACAAACAGTATGCTCACAGAATTAACATGGATTTTCTGAGGGGAGGACTTGGATGCACCGCGTTCAACGGAAGCTTCTTCGCCTTCCTTGCTCCACTTGCCGTCCTGCAGAGAAGGCATTCAAACTAGAAAGAACTCACCAAACACAAACTGGCAGGTCATTGACGCAACTGCAACTAGCAAAGAAGTTGCTGGCACAGAAAATGGCAGTCCTCTTGGCTAAATATGTCTATCTCATCCGCATCGCATTGGACTTTGTTTGGCTTCTCTTTCTTGATCGCCTCAGAGCGAAACAAACTTTCAATTAAACATGTTCTGGTTTTCATCACTCACTACTTTGTTTGTCTACTCAACGTCAACTAAGGCACAGCATAGCGCATGTTGTAGATGCGGACGCTCTGCTTTACATGTGTCACTTCTCTTCTGAAGAATGTTCCACAACAAAATGAAAGAAATTCTGTTTGGGGTCTGCACCTTCTTCAAATATGCCTGACGACGTTCAAGTTGAGATACACAACATCTTATCAAAATCCAAATTCAGACCAAGCATGCACTCAAAAGCATGCAACAAATACATGTCGGGAATGCAATGTTCTCGGGCACTGGGTCGATTGGGAAGGCATTACCGGCAAACTCAAAGCCACCCTTGCCGTCCTGCAAGGTCAGCAGCCGAGAGATTCAAACTCAACCCCCACTCGCATTTACTTACCAAAGGGCGCAGCAGAGGAACAAGGGCATGGCAAAAAATCTTACAAAGTCTTTAGTCCAAATCCTCTCTATCAAATTTTCCAAAGGGGATAGCAAAGGAACAAAGGCATAGCAGAGGAACAAGGGCATGGCAGAAAATCATACAAAGTCTTTAGTCTAAATCCGCTTTATCAAATTGAGGAAGATGTTGGGAAGATATCATTCAACAAATCCTGAGGAGTAAATATGCTAGTGTTTTATGCAAAAAAACATTTCCTTCTCTCAAAAGAACATGGCAAAGCAACACGCAAAGGGCAGAGAAACAACATCTTGCGTCTAAGTCCTTTCGAAGTTGAATATTGGAAGACATCCAAATTGGTCCAAATAAACAACCATGCAATCGCCCCAACAGTTCTGAAACAAAACGTGACAAGGCAAAGGATGCCAGAAAGAAATCTCTTGATGAAGTTTCAGCTGAACAAACCACTTGTATTTTTAACCTAACACTAGTCAGAGGAACTTCGTAAAGGAACAACGGCATAAACTGTGCCAGTGGCTCTTGCAAATAACAATGCCTTTAACGCTTGAGTGGGAGAAGTGATGGAAAACAACCCTTAATTTATCAACATGACCAATCCATTTTAGCACACGAACCATGCAAAGCAACACATGAAAGAAACATATAGAGATGTAAAAACAAGGCTGCTTGTTCAACACTTGCTGTAATACTCAAAAGGTGAGATGTTGAGGTGGGAACAGTCAAACAGACATAGCAAAGAAACAAGGGCACGGCTGAAAAACATACAAAGTCTTCAGTCTAAATCCTCTCTATCAATTTAAGGAAGATTATATATTGGAATACATGCTTAATAAAACTTGAGGAATGAACAACCCTCTAATCATTACTGAAATCTTCCGCCTGAAAAGTTCTGAGCCCTACCAAGAAGATACAACGTCAAGGCAGCGTCTTGCGCAGCGGACTTACCCTTAATCACGTTTTTAGTCTGGGGCATGGTTTTTCGTCAACAAAAATTCTTCCTGCGCCTGTCAACAGGGCACGGCAAAGGAACAAGGGCATGGCAGAAAATCCCACAAACGTCTGTAATCTAAATCATCTCTATCAATTTGAGGAAGATGTTGGGAAGATATCATTCAACAAATCCTGAAATATGAACAACCCTGCAATCTTCCCCCTAAAAAAATCCTGAGCAGTGTCAAGAACATAAAATGACACGGTATTATTGTTCGGCTTGGGAGCAAAGTTACATTGACACCATCAATCCATGTAGCTTGCTTCTTTGTGAGTTGGCATGGACATGATTGTTTAAATCCTAGAACTCAATACAATAGTGCGTCCTTGGTGGAGCAACTGACTGGCACCGGTCACTCCTGTCCTCCTGTAGTTGCCTCACCCACACTGCTCCAGCTTGTGGTCTGGTGATGCCTTGCGTTCAACATGTTCAACCGAGAAATGGATGGAGAAACAAAGGTTCGCGTTTCCGATAAATCCTCCTGAAAGATTGAGAAACAAATTGCAGAATGACTGGGGCTCATAGTGACGAGTGGTTGCTCCAAAAAAAAAGTCTTTCTTTGAAGTCCAAGTTGCTTGGTTTCACCGTGTCCACCATCCGCTGGATGCACTTGCGTGCGTATGTAGTTGGTGGAATGAGAACCCGCACAGTGTCTGGGTCTCTGAACATATCTTCCTTCAAGGCTTCGTCAAAGAAAGTAGTGGTCTCACAGTCGATGATGCCGCCGAAGTTCTTCTTGGCGATGATGCGAGCGCCCTCCTGGCTCTCCGTCTCCTCTTTTGCATCGCCATCCTCTATTGGCGACCATCCTTTCTGAGCCAAGTTCTCCATGTGCTTCCGAGTGAGCGGGTCGCCCACGAGGTCTCCTAACCCGGCACTGCCTCGGACTCTGAAGGGGTCGAAGAGCCTCTCCTGACCCAACTCGAATTGTTCACCGAGCTTGTCGACTGCCTGGAAGCACAGAAAAACATTTCCACCGAAGGTCTCATAGAACTCCTGCCAGCCCACAACACAAAATCATTTGCAATAAGCAGCTTTGACATGACGTTACACGCACACAGTTCCGACCCATATATCCTGTGATGAGCTGATTACAAGAAATTCAACCAAACAAAGAACGCCAAAGTTCGACCCTGTTTTTGCAGGAGCATGAGCTAACAAAAGCAAGCTTTAGGAAAAAAAACACTGCGCAAAGTTGATCATAGCTCCTGTGCCAAGTCTTGAGACAAACCCCACTCTTGCAGCAAAGAAAGCATAGGCTTCTCTTCAACCTCCGGAGCGACAATCGTATTGAGGGCATCATACTTGTTGAAACCAAGAGCTTGTAGTCCCAATGGGAAATCATAGTCAGAGGCAACCAGAATAACAGACGCCTTCCTTTGCTCCTTTGTCAGCGCCACAAAGGTTGCGAGCGCTCTGCAAGCTGCTTCTCTTCTGCCATTCCCATTCCCACCATTACCATTGGGAAAGGCGATGTTGGCTTCATCAACAATCATGACTGGAAGCTGCTCTGCAGCCACTGTTGCCACAACAAAAGTGTTGATGAAATCCTCGGGTTTGTTGATGTTGAGAAACGAAGAGAGAAGAGTTTCCACTGCACCCTCCACATCATCACCCTTCCTTAAGTCCGCTTTGCCAAGTGCTCCAGCAACCGCAGAAAGGCCGGCAGTCAGCTGTTTTGCTCCAAAAGGCAAATTCTTTGCCGTCCATCTTCGCTTAGCTTCTTCTTGCAAACATTCCAATGTATCCGTTGACTGGGCTTTGCTCGGGAGACGCATATTCACGTAGAGCAAAGGAGCTCCATCGCCAGCATTCTCAACAACGGTCTGCACAATTTTAGTCTTTCCGAGGGACTTGCCCCCGATGACAAGGTGCAAACCAGGCTTTTCCATAGCCTGACGAAGTTGCGTGACGTCTTGAACTGTATCACAATTATGTTGAGCTGAAGTCCTTACACATCCAATCAAAAATGCAGAGGAAAAACAGTCTAATAACCGCATAAACTTACTTAACCATACTGAACCTTTAAACTCCAAACAGAATTAAAACAAGTTCATGAGAAACAACGCTGCCTGATTCAATTTATTCACGAACTTCTCTCGCCCAGCAATCGCGTTGCTCTTCAGGTAAAGAAGAGCTCTGTTGCTCACATCTTTCAAATATTGGGCGGGACTGATGCCTTCTTTTTGGGCAGTTTCCTGTATCCGCTTTGGGATGCTGAAGGTCAAAATCTGGAAGCCGCAGACCAGCAAACAACCAATTGCAGCAAGTCGCACACAAGAAGCTGAAGTGCTTCTCTTGCAAGCCATTGCGCTGAAAAAAGGGTCGCTGTCAACTTCTTTGGAATAGTTCTTCGTTTGTTGGTTCAACAATAGTGCTACCCAACACTGTTTGTTCGATGCGTTCTGAATTGAACCCTCTAAGACTGAGCTGCGACCCACCTGCAAGCTCCACGAGCGGATTGCGGGCTGGAAATCCCTCATTGTTTTTGTGTTTTGAGCCCAATGCGTTTGCAATGCCTACGTTGAAAGCACATAATTAGTTAAAAGAGAGTCCCACCACAACCAGGTCCTCAACCAAACACAACCAGAACCTTGATTCCTGGTGCCTGCTCCAGGTCGAGCTTGTGCTCAAGGGCCCAATGGTGTGTCGAGGATTCCAGATTAAGAAGATAAAGATAAAGATAGATCAAATCATACATCATCAGCATCATCACCATGAACATCAGAAACTAATCCTCTCATCATAATCATTTCACACTTTCACTTTCGCGTTCCCTCGGCCATGTCGAGCTATTCAACTAGCTCGTCATGCAGATCTCGATCCCGGAGCTGTGGATCAACCAGCAGCAGCAGCAGCAGCAGCTATTCTGGATCTGATGACTGTTGCTCTTCTTACTCTTCTGGTTCGTTCCTTTGCTTTGCTAGTGTTTTTGTTAGATGGCAGTTTTTTTTTTAAGCCAAGCAACCCACCCACCCACCCCCAAGCTTTGAGATGCTGTTCCTATGTTGTTCCTATGTTCTCCCAGCATACTTGCAAAGGACAGTGGTGGATGAGGACCTGATCAACGTTGAGCTCTCGCGGCATCAGCGTGGGTATCTGCATGGCTGGGCAGAGACTTTTGTTCGAGCTGCAGGCCAAGAATTTGGTCAAACCGTGTTTTAAAAGTTCAATTATGATCAAGGCTTGGGATCTTGGTGCTGTCGTGTTGCATCCCTTTAGGTCTGGTTGGGTTCTTCGCGCAACTGGCAGTTCCGATTAAGCTTATCAGCGACTGTCGCCTGGCACATCTACACCTGGCAAATTTTTAGCCCACACCCCCACTGACCATACCCCATCGCACCGCCAGAACATATTATATGTTTCATGGGGGTGATTCAGGCACCAATTCGATACACCAGTCTTCTTGAGGCTCTGGGGCAGAAGGTGGCTGGTTTGGGTTGCAAAAGATCTGCGGGGTGCGCCACTGCCGCTTGATCTCCAGCTGTGACAATGGCACTGGTCCTGCAAAGTTTGTCAAGAAGAACTTGAAGCCGCGTCAGTTTCTGAGCAGGGGTTGGCAGATTGTATTTTGAAGAAACCCCACATGGTGTTGGCATAACAACCTTTGTTGTTGAACTTGCTTTGTTGTACATTTGCCATCCAAACCCCACTAAGGTTCTTCACCGATATCTTGGAAGACCGAGATTTTTCATTGATTGCTGACCTCGCTGCATATTGTGCAGGTTTTCCATGCACACCGTTCCTTGCAGGATTAGTTCCAAAGTTTTTTCTTGTGTAGGCGCTCCCCCTGGAACCCCATGGGAACCTTTCATATGGAGGGAATTCATGTTGGACCATCCCTTCAGGTTTTCGAAGCTGCGACGTTCATCCCGTTTCCTTCGTGAGGAAGCTGCCCGGGTGTTTTTCAAAGTTCTTGCATCGATCAAAAGGACAGGGAGGGAAACCACTAAAGCCCAAAGAGATTCCGAATGTTCTGCTATTTCAATTCTTCTACGCACTTTCATGTGTTCCAATCCTGCATTTGATCCATCTGGGTTTTAGATGTTTTAGTTTTCATTCAAGGACAGCTCCATTGCTGGCGATACTGGAGAATGTCCAGGGTATTTACCAAGTGTGGGAAGATGTGATGAAACATATCAAACGATTTTCATCACAGTACTACATTGGCACCTTGAACATCAATGTCACCAAGCTGGGGGATTGTCACAGTCGTACTCGGGTGTACTTTTTTTGTTGCGAAAAGATATGGCTAGAGTTCATTCGCACCGTGAATTTCAAGCTCTTCTCTCGAAAACATTGCAAAAAATCTATGCTGAGTTCAAAGGGAGAAAGTGTTCCCGGAAACTTTCTTACATTTAACAACCTTTTCCTCTGCTGTTTCTTGTTGCCTTGTTTTTAGGGGGGGGTCTCCTAGCTTTTCATTTCCTGAGTGTGCCTTTCTGGGTGGGTGCTTCCAACTACCCCGGGCCAAGGCATCAGCTTCTCTTTGCAGATGATCACCCACTTATTTTGGCAGACAACCGCCGACGTTTGTCGAAAGGGCGAGGTGAAGGCTATACCCCTCAGTTTGACTTTTCTGGTCCTGCACCTGCCAAGCCTAAGTGGATCCGTAAGAACTTGAAAATGATGAAGCTGCTGAAGGCAAGGGTTTCAGAACCAAGATAACAAACAAGTTTTCAATAAAGGGAGTTGTTCCAAAGAACCTTCCTCAGAACCCCTTAGGTGACCCAGCTGCCATCTGCACTCAAAGCCGAGCGACTTTTGAAGCAACAAAGACCTGTGCATGCTCCTTGTTGTGGTTTCAATCTTTTGCTTTTACTGTATAAGTATAGACACTTTTTATCACCTTTTTGTATGGTGCAGCCACTGGGTGATTTATGAAACTCAGCAGGGCAATGTCAATCTTGACTTTAGCCAGCCCAGGCGATACAGATCTTCAAAGCTGCTGGAATCAAGGATGTGGTCAATGTATCGCAGCAGATTGATCGAATGCGTATACGAAAGCCTGGGGTCATTCCCTGCATAACTCCAAAGAGCTTACTCTATGATCTAAGCCGTGACAGGCTATTGGCTCCGATTGAGAAGTTTATGCTCATGGGGTTCCCAGTTGACACTCTGGACATGAGGGCGCTGTCACCGCGAGACTCTCAGTTAGAAACACTAAATCTTTGTTCTTTAAGTCAACTAGGTTCCATTAATGATTGCCAACAAACACCTGAAATAAAACAATGCGACAATGGGTTTCCAGGGGCATACATCCCAAACAATCTATATATTGCAAAGCCTGACTAAAGATTCGTTTCTGGAACTTAGGAACTTGGTGACCTCGCGGGGAATGTCCCTGGACCGGCACTTATGTCCCCCATTTTTTATTTGGGGTGTTTACTCCCTCCACTTTTTGGCCCACCTTCCTCCCATCACACTGGCTGCTGGATTTCCACTGCAGGCGATGGCAATCCGTGCGGTCGCTGCAGCTTGGTGCTGTGGATTCGCTTGTGTTGATGTCAACCAATGGAATGCGAAAGTGAGTGAAAGGGCTTAATTCTTTTCTTGGGGATTTCAACCAGCACCGTAACCGGGGTGGTGCTTTGCAATGGCAAAAAAGGTGGGGTTGCAAATGGGGTAGCACTTAGGTGCCTGAAGCTGAAGCTGCACGCTGACGCTGAACGCCTGGAATCGTTGACGCCCTGCCACTTGACGCTGCACGCTGCCCTGACGCTGCACGAAGTTGCGACGCCGCACGGTGACGCTGCACTGGATGACGCTGCACGCTGCCCTGACGCTGCACGAAGCTGTGACGCTGCACGGTGGCGCTGCACGGGATGACGCCGTAGAGTCTTACGCGTACCCCGCATGGGAATGTTGAAACGGGCCCGTTGAAACGGGCCCTTTATTGTACATGGGGCCCGTTTGGGAGCCTGTCGGTGAGGTTCATAAATCCGAAGACGCACCCCAAGCCGAATGCGCACGACCCGCGAAGCCGGACCCCGACGACGAACAGAGCAAGACCTTCAAACGGGCCCTTAACTGAAGGGGCCTTTTGATGTTTTTTCCCTTCCTTCTTCGCCCTGTCCGGGGAAAGCCGTGCGCGGTGATAAACTATTGGGCGTCAGCCCTCATGACCTTCGGAGATTCGTGGCATCAGCTGCATTTGCAAATTCACATGGATGGTGCCGTGCCTCCCGACCCACCCTGCCCCACCCTACGCGCGTGCTTTCGCATCAGCGCCCCAGCTTGGTGACCCCACGGCCACAATGCATTTATACGTGTGTATGCATGTGTTTGTAAATATCTTTAGAAATGTATGTATGGCATTGTCGGGCGCGAACTAGATAGAGCTCAAAAGTGTTATGGCTCATATACCGGTTTTCTGTGTGAATCGATTACAGGTTCAGACCCATAAAGAGGCATCCGAAGAAACAAACCGCCTGTCTGGATAGTTTACTAAGGATGGCTACTTGATGAATCTATGTTCCCAAATCCTGAAAAAAGGTCCCTTGGGCAAAGGTTAGCATTGTTTGGCTCTAATGGTTGGTAAGACATGCCCATTGGAGAATGATGGGTTTCTTTTACTTTCTCACTTTGGGAAATCGAGTTCGTAATCAAGCACCTTGCAATGCAGGTTCTTTGATGAACCAGTGCAGCTCACCGAGTATACAATGCACGCAGACAACCACAAACACATGCACACAAATACATCCAAAATAGTTTTGTAAAAAAATCAACTGAAATATACACTTAAAAATAAATACATAAATTTGAAAGATATGTGAAAACACATGCATACACACGTATAAATGCATTGTGGCCGTGGGCGCGCGTAGGGTGGGGCAGGGTGGGTCGGGAGGCATGGCACCGTCCATGTGAACTTGCAAATGCAGCTGATGCCACGAATCTCCGAAGGTCATGAGGGCTGACGCCCAATAGTTTATCACCGCGCCCGGCTTTCCCCGGACAGGGCGAAGAAAGAAGGGAAAAAACATCAAAAGGCCCCTTCAGTTAAGGGCCCGTTTCAAGGTCTTGCTCTGTTCGTCTTCGGGGTGCAGCTCCGCGGGCCGTGCGGCTTCGGGTTCCGGTGCGTCTTCAGGGCGTTCGTCTTCGGGGTGCGGCTTCGCGGGTCGTGCGGCTTCACGTTCGGGTGCGTCTCCGGGGCGTTCGTCTTCGGGGTGCGGCTTCGCGGGTCGTGCGGCTTCAGGGTCGGTTGCATCTTCGGGATGTTCGTCTTCAGGGTCCGGCTTCGCGGCTTCGAGTGGGATAGGCATTTGGCTGGCGTGCGTCTTCGGTGTGCGGCTTCGGCTGCGGGGGGAAAAGTGCTACCCCCCCAGCGACCACAATGCACAGTTAGGCAGCAAATATCTTTTGTAAGAGAGCATCGGTTGTTGGGATGTGGTATGGTCAGAAGCTGTGGTTAATTGTGGAAACTAGTGGTTTGGCGATGCCACTTGACTAGTGATTCACGTGCAATATGGGTTGGCATTGTGGCTGATATACCCTAGTAATTGATGATTCAGCATGGGTGACTATGCCTCCGACCATGTGCTGAAGCTGTTCTCTGGAGCCGAGGCCAGCTGGTTCAGCGATTCCAAGGTCATGACTTGCACCCCAGCTCCGTACAAAATTGAGAAAAAACATGCCATTTGCACCCAACTTTAGGGCCATCGCTACATGGAAACCAAGCAGCATCCAAGGTCATCCTGCCATAGGGGTGCCAATCAAAATAATGAACAGTTGGAATTTGCAAAACACAGAAATGTCGGCCAACAGCTACGGCCTGAGGTCCCACAACAAGCAGCCCACCCACAATTGTCATCCTAAGATTTTCCTAGCCTATACTGTCTCACCATCGCCACGTGCGGCGGCCCAGTTGTCCCTATGTTAAGTGACATCGCCTGAAGTCAGGCTGTCAGCAAGTACCCTGACTAAACATGGACGGTTGGCTCAGGCGATATGGCGGCAACCAGGCAACCACTAGCACCAGAGTCCTGCGCTGCGCTGCTTTCCTGACTCTTTTTCACCTCCAATTTCAAGGCTCCCAATGATTGGCTGATCTCTCAGGCTCCAGATTTCATGAATTTCCAGCCCCACCAGGTAGCAGGTGGCTCTTGCTGGTGGAGGAATTTGTACTCATCCACACGCTGAGTCATATTGAAACCGCATTTCGAACAGCCACCATCCTGCCTCTCATATGTCGCAAGATCAAATCTGGGCGCTGGCTGGAGCACTTGCTGCACTTTTGGATTGCTCACGAAGTCGGTCATTGCTTTCATCTCCGGATCTGTTCCAGGGAACCTCCATCGATATGCGCTTGATGAGTCCAAGTCACATGGCTGGACATCAGGGTGCGAGTGAACCCAATGCTCCAAGGCAAACCTTCCCACGCCCACGCAACTTTTTCTCGACGTGGGGCATTGGAGGCCCTCAAACCTGGCCGGATGTCGATAGTACCTCACCATCTCCAGTGGGAATGCTGTGGGATCAAGCAACTTGGAAACGTAGCCACAACGCGCAGCCCACATATTGCCTGGTGTGTGTGGGTGAGGGATTGGCGAAAATCTGGCAGAGCATACGTTACAGGTTTCAGGCATAGACAGGCATTCAGGTGCAAGAGCACCCGCAGTATTGTAGTCCCGAATTTGGTCCTGCCCAGGAATGTCAGGATGGAAAGATCCTTTGGAATGCAGATAAGCCACCACCTGAGAAGGATTGGCGGTTTGGCAGTAAGACCAAACTTCATGTAAAGTCACATCTTCACGCCCTGATTCAACATGACGAAAGGTCGCGGACTTTGACACTTCTGGATTCAGGCCAAGTTGGGAGATATCTGTGACAGCTGCGATGGAAGTAATTTGAAGCTGGTGCTGCGTTGGATCTAGTGAGGAGAGCTGCTCCCGAACCAATGCTGAAACCCTTGGGATGTCTTCGCTGCTGGCGGTGTAGAGATTGTAAAAGATGACAGCTTTCCAAGGAGCCTCTGAAGTGCGTGACATCTCCTGAAAACTCTGAAGCATCCCTGTGGCGTCGCACTCGGTGTCACATTCTGCCAGCGCGGCCAGGACCCCCACTGAGATCACCCAACGAATCATGTTGCAAAACGTAGGTTACAGATACCGAATTTGAGCCGACATGGCTTTAAGTCAGACTCTGATTGAACCGACCTGAACCTTTCACCACAAGTTTGAATAGAACACTTCCTAGAAACATTAGACTCGACGACAAGATCTTTGTCTCCGTTCACCATTCATCAGCATTCATCAGAATCAGCACAGAATGTCAGGGCCGTCGAGCTCGCTTTTTTCGGTGCCGCGATGCCGTACTGTTGGAGCAGCACCTGATTCCTCTGCTCGGCAGTGTAAGGGGAGCCCTGGAGATAGTCGATGCACAACCTGGGCGTTGGCACAACGTGCCAGGGGCCCGTGGCTGGGTGAAGCAACGATGTGAAGCCGCGAGCATCGAAAAAAGGAGCAGGAAATGAAAAGACCTGTGCTAGAACCTCTTGAAATTCTAGAAGCATCACCCAGATTCAGCAGGCCAAACAGGCTGTCATGAAGCTTCCGTAAACTGATTCCTTTCGGGAGGGACTTAGAGGGCTGGCACCCCTGGCCGATGTTCCTCTTGGGCAACTGAACTGGACTCAACAGGTAGGGTCCCAGTGACAGCAGACATGATCAACTGTGAACCAACGTGGGTGCTTCTTAAGACATTTTTACCAACATATCATCCAATATCATTTTGAGCAATAGATCCACTATGTTTGGAGCCCCCTATCGCTTGAGAAAGCATCCTATTGACTGATTGGATCTGATTGGTGGTAGCCTTTGGTCACACCTCGGCCGCCCCTTTTCTGCCGCTCAAGAGCTCTTCCTCCGGCTTGATCGGCCGCAAGGTTCGCACCAAGCACCGTTGAGGCTCTGCAGGATCGCTACACACGTAGCCTAGGGACTCAGGGGATGCTGTGGACCCCCCGGCTTTCGTCCCTCCGGCATTGCTAACTTACACCGGCTAAAACTCGACCAACGTGAAAAACATATTCTGCACACGAAAAGGAACACCTGTCAAGTTGGAGCCGTCTTATGCGTGAAACATGCAAAGAATTGCGATGACTTTGTCCCAGCCCAACTTGCCCCACTGCAGCGATGATGTGAGCACTGAACCTGGAAGACACACAAACGCACATTCTTCGCATGAAAGACATATCCTGTTCGCGCTCTATGTTTGAGACTGTGCGTGTGCGCAGATGTGGGAATAACTTTACAATAAGTTAAAATGAGGATGTTTGACAGGAGAATCCTCAGGGTTCCAGCGATAAATCCTGATAAACCTAAAGATGAAAGAGGTTTGCAAACACAGACATTCACATAGAAACACATAGATACACAACAAAACCAAGAGAAAAGTTGCCATGCAAGTTTGCTGAAAGGGAACCTTTGGGCTCTTTTCATATGCTCCGAACCAATTTTTCGGGGAGCCACAGCTATTGGAACTTCACCGTCCTCAAGTCAAGAAGCAGTTGGCCGATGAGTCGTGGTTCATTGCCGAGGTGACCTGATGCTGGGGATGAAACTGGCACAGTGAGGTCAAAGACTCCCAGCCCGCAAGCAAAGACCCGAGCAAGTCGTACACATCGGCGGATCGCAGAGGGTACAACAGCTTCTGCGACACACCCAAGTCATCCCGAAAGCTCTAACCCATGTGGTGGATGACTCGCACCGTAGCGCATTCAATTTTGGCTTGCTGTCATTCCCACCTCCAACAACTTCTGAAGGATCAGGCCCTCTTGACTGCAAGCGAGCAGCACTGTAGATAGCCATCCCTTTGACTAGATCTTCAGGTGCGGCCTCGTGTTCGATTGCAATCTCAGGATGAAGCAACAACATCTTTTCGTCGATGGTCACGCACCTTCTTTCATTCTGCTTGTGTCCGCTTCTCTGTGGACTTGCGTAAGAGCAGAAATAAACACACATAGCAACAGGCGAGAACATACCCTGTGCTTGCAACTGGGAATTTTTGGGGTTGCTTACCTACGAAAATGGCACCTGGAAGCAGAGGGATACAGATCCGGACCTCCGGGGATCGAAAGGCGTGCAGCGCCATGGCGTTCACCCGTAGCAAGCCCATCAGCCGGCCGAAGGCCTCCGGCCCACGCAGCAAGGCCTCTGCCAAGGCGCCTCATGGCGTGAAACCAGTTGCTCTGGGCCTAAAGGATTGTAGAGATGTTTGTAGACTATAGCTTTGATGTTTGTAGACTATAGTTTGTAAACAAGATGCAGTAACTTTTGAAAGGGCTTTCTTTTTACAGATTAAGGCTCAAAAATCTTTCGAACATTTGGGATTGGCACGAAGACAACCGGCCATCAATGCCGGCAGGGTGCAGGTCTTGCCCTCCAATGCGGATAGCAACACCTCAGCCATCTCCGTGGTCTGGTTGCGCACCGTGGATTGGAAGAAACGATCCAAGGATGCCTGAGGCAAAACTGGTTGGCCCCGGGTGCCCCCATTCATGCTAGAAGAAAATGATGAGAAGCTTGGCGAATCAGAAGTGGTTCACCAATGGTCAATAATCAACCATCTAGTCAACCAATGGTTGATAACCAACCAATTAACTACAAGTTAAGCATACCAAGGCTGAAGATATAGTCAACCCTCCTACAAAACTAACCGAAAATCCGAAACGAAAAAGTCGATCAGTGCTAAATCCATCCATGCCATTTCTCCAATAGTTCCCCTTTATCTTCGCCTTGCCCCCTTGGTTGAAGCAGGAAATCGGCGCGGCATCCGCGGCGGGGCATCCACGGCCTCGTCCTCTGAATCGAAGGCAGGATGATCCTCGGAGTCTGAATCCTGTGATCCAAAGGCCAGCAGCTTCTACCAGGGGATGAAATGAGATCCCTAAACATCCACTGAACTAAGGAGAAGACCCCTGGGATCATAGGGACCTATGCTTACAAACACTGATCCCATACATTTTCCAGCCTCTGCTGACATTCCTTTCCAAAAGGTGAACTGGCCACTGTCAGAAAGGCAACAAGGATCCTCCGCCACCAATGCGATCCAAAAATTCAGTGATGTCCCCCCATGCGCCTGCTCACATCAGTTGGGGAACGACACATTGGCGATAAGACTTCTATTCGTTGGGATGTTCCATCACCAGCCATTGATTTGACATGGTACTGGAAGATGGCGCGATTTTGATGTTGGCACTGGGACATTGTCAAAGAGCCCCTGCTGTTGGGATAGCTCCAAGATATCTCACCACAGGAAACCCTCTTGCACAAATCTCGCCTCATAGGTGGGTCTCTTCATTGTCTCCCACCAGCAGGGCGAGGCATATCCGGACCAAGGGCTTTGGGCCCTGCAGTGCAGGGTGACAAATCCCTTAGCCGTAAAGATTCCCTGAGGGTTCCTCAAGAATCGACCGCACATTGTCTTTTTGAGGGATGCGATCTTCATGGGGATGCCCCTTCCTATTTTTACACACCGTTGCTGCTTTCTCAGACTTCTTCATCCCACATCGCATGAGAGGACGCAACTGTCTGTGACAATTTGGAAACTTTGATGGCCGCCAAACCCGGGCCCAATTCCAAAAGCGCTATAATTGAAACAAACAATTGGGCGTTTCTCAAAGTATGGGACCCCCAAATCGTCCAATGTTAACCAATCATACTGATGAGTAAAATACCAATACATTTCATGTCAGGGGATCCCAATTTTGAGACGTCGCCATATTGGCACCTTGAACACCTCAACCAAGGTGCCAGGGATCCTCGTCAGCATCAGATCTCAATTGCGCCAGAGCGCGGGCGGCCAGGATGTAGTACTCGTTGCAACAATCGCGCCTTGGAACAGCGAAGAAAACGATGCAACAACTGGATCAACTGGTTGTCATCATTGGTGGGATCGACATTAATATTGAATAACCAACCTTAACAACGGTCAATCATGGTAAAAGTGATTGCTGTTAAGTGTTCTCATTGTTGGTGTTTTCATTGGTAAATGGTTCGAACAGTTCATAAGCAAGATCAAACCCTATTGATGACCCCAACCATAATTGCCATGCACTATGGGTTACTGGGAACCATTCTCATGCGAGCCAGTGGCAAACGTCAACCATGGAGCATGATTGGCCTTTTTTTGACTGCGCCGCCCTTACTGGCCACTATTAACCCCCATTTTACCTGACTAACAATTCTTCACCAAGCGTTCGCACTTAGCGTTTCGTTTGAAGGTCCACGGCTTCCCCAGCAGTTTGAAGCTGAGAAAGTTTCAGGCAACCTTTCCTAGCCTTTTCTCATGTAGTTCTTTCTGGTGACCAAGAATTTCCACAGGGCACCAGCCCAACCACCAGGGGATTTCTGTTTGGCCCGGCACTCCCCAAGTCTGCGGGGCCCGACTTGAGCTTCCCCACGCCTGTTGCTCGTAGACTGCCCACTGAGGGTTGGAGGAGGCACAGAGCACCGAATGATACGACCATGAGGCGTCCTCTCGGCAGGCCTTGCATTCGAGGTACCCTGTGGCAAACTCACCTGGCAATGAAAAATCACCATGTTTGGAGGAAATCCGCGGAGATCAGCTACAGATGGGGAAATCAGATTACCCCATCTTTCAATCATCCCCAATATTTTCACAACTTGCGGTACCGTGAAAACCGTGTCCCACCGAAGGTTGTTGAACTGCTGGAACAGGAAATACTAGAAATTACACCGGCATAGACCCCAGATAGAACATGTATGGACAACAAGGTTGGGGTAGGGAATCAAGTAGGTTCTAATGTTTGATCAAAAATTGTTGTCAATGATTTCGATGAAAATGTCAAATGCCATGCTCTCAAGTCTGAAGGCATCTTCTGAATCTTGACCTGAAATTTTCCGATTTCCATTTCTTTTTGGAATAGAACTCTTCTTTCTCCTTGGAATGGAACCCTTCTTTCTCCTTGCAATAGAACTCTTCTTTCTCTTTGGAATGGAATTCTTCTTTGACCTTGGAATAAAACTCTTGCTTCTCTTGGAATAGAACTCTTCTTTCTCTTTGGAACCATCCACCGAGATCAAAATCCAAACGGATAATCCAAAGATTCCAGGAAGCAAGGCGTATACACGATATGAAAAGTATAAGTGCAGCACCAGCATTGAGGAGGCAACTTCCCGAGGAGCTAATTGGCAAGACCTGTGCGGAGACTTTGAAAAGGGATGGCTGGTGCTTTCGGCATGCCCAATGGCCGAGGACCCCCCAACCACAACAACAAAACGAGGACCTCAAGAAGGAACGCCAGACAGGGAGGCATCGGCTCGAGCAAAGGCAGCAAAGGAGGTGGCCCCCAGAGCTTTGAGTAGTAGCGGGTTTGGGGCAACAAGCAACCAAGTTGAAACCACCAGGGTTGACATGAGCGCAGCTACCATTGCTGCACTGAGATCAATGATGCGGGAAGAATTGAGCAGCTCGCTGAGGGATCTCGAGGCAAACTTAGGTGGTAGAATCGAAGGTTTGCAGAAGGAATTGTGTGAAGAAAGGGAGGCAAGGCAGAAGTTGGAGCAGAGGATTCATGTGCTTGAATTGTCCAAGCAAAGCACTACCAGTCAGGTTGGCGAAGGCCAAGTGGACAAGGAAAAAATAGTTGTTGGAGGATTCACCGATTTAGACAACGAGGAAGCTGAAAAATTGGTCAGCGAGGTTTTGTGTGAGGTCCCTGGCTTCCAGCTGGCCTACACCACAAGTCCTACGCCTACGGTAGCTTTTGCTCAGTTTGACAACCCGACCAACGCCATGAAATTCATCCGCACTCAAAAGTTCAACCAGAAGATGAAGGACAACAAGTTGTGGGCGTCCGAGAACAGATCCCCAATGGAACGCAAAAAATGCAAATTGGTTAGCCGATTGAAAAAGATGTTGATTGAATTTGATCACCATGATGCTCAGAATGTGGTCGTCAGCTACAAATGGTTCCATGTGCGTGTCAAGAAGGAGAAACGCTTCCAGAACATTGCGACGGTTGGTGATGATGGCACGGTGCAGTGGGTTGAAGACAAGGACCTTGTCAGCGATGAGGTTCGGGCGGCGATGGCGGAGT
>VSDK01002676.1:64386-80583 GCA_009767595.1 Symbiodinium kawagutii | reverse complement strand
TGAACAACATGGTTTTCGCAAACAACGTCGTATTGAGGAACATTTGCTCACAGCTACTTTGGTGTTGGATAAGGCGACAAACGCTGGTTTGCCAGTGTGGATTGTGAGCTTGGACCTGTCCAAAGCATTTGACAGGGTGAAGTGGGAGGCGCTGTGGGATGCCTTGGCTGCAGACGGCATATCCGAACATTTGATTTGGGTCCTCCGGTTGTATCGCCATCAATGCGGGGAAGTTATTGGAGATTGGGGTCGCAGCCGTGGATTTCATATCCGTGCTGGCGTGAGACAAGGGTGTGTGCTCAGTCCGAAATTGCTTTGTTCAGTTTTACAATTTGCCATGAGAAAATGGAGAGACCACATTGGTCTTGTTGGCTTCGACTTGCTAGATGGTTTGCCGTGGCTTGTGGATTTGCGTTTTGCTGATGATATTCTTCTTTTTGTCCGGGACCGTGCAGAAGTATATTCGATTTTAGATTCCTTGGTTAGTCATCTGGAAGAAGTGGGGCTGATGGTCAATGCACACAAAACTGTTGTGCTGACAAGTGAAGCGCGGCCGCCGGAGTTCTTGAGCACACCAGGTGGTTTATCCTTGAAAGTGTTTCACGGAAACATGTGCCACAAATGGTTGGGTTGCATGCTCACTGCCACTGCTTCTGCCAACCCAAGTGTGGATGTACGGCATCATTTGCAACAGGCATGTAAAGCTTACCATGCCAACAAATGGGCTTTGCAGGACAAACAGGTCTCCATCAGCCTTCGCGTACATTATTTTCAAGCAATAATTACTTCCGTCGCTTGCTTTGGAAGTGCGCATCGGTCCATTCGACGATGTGATCTTCGAACTTTGAACGTTGAATTTCGAAAACTCCTTCGGTCGGTGGTCGGGCCACCGGCAAGCATTTCTTGGGACAACCCATGGCATGAGACTTTGCATTCATGGTATGCACGCGTCCAACACTTTTGTGATACAGCCGGGGTGACAAATTGGGCAATTTCTTCGTTACAACAATCTTGGAAACTGGCTGAGTACCTAGCGAATCTACCAAATCATCGCTGCTTGATTCGGGTGATTGAATGGCATCCGCCGACTGGTGGCCGGAGAAAGATTGGACGTCCATTGAACACGTGGTGCACAAAGCTGGCCGACTTTTGCAGATACAAAGGCTTTGAGAATTGGATGGCGGTTGCTGCACAACGACAAGTTTGGAATGACCTTCTGGATGAATTTGTTCAATTCTGTCGCGGAGCCGGTGTGTGAGAAGAGGTCCCCATTGTAACAAATGCACATGTTGTTTCACCGCCTGTGCCCTAAACGGGCTGCCTTTGTGGGCATACAGGTTTCCGACTCCGAGTCCGACTCCTTCTTGGGATTTCCATTTTGGAAAGAATTCACCGTATTTGTATCCTTCAACGCCGCAATCTGCTCATGAGACAACGGCATGGCGCAAAAGAAAACACGAGCCGACACCTTGAGCCGACACCCTTGCGCCAAACAAATCGTCTGCAAAGCGAGGGTCCCAAAATGAAGGAAAGCCGGAAGGCCGTCAAACCAATGCTTGCATGTTGCACAACCTGGTGCCACCGGCGCATAACCCATTCCAAAACTGGCGCGAACAAGCGGGGACTCAGAACGCACCCTTGCCGCACGCCGCCGGAAATTGACAAATTCCCGGCTGTTTCCATGAGCGCCCTCTATTTCACCTTGCTGTTGGAAATACAGGGATTTTGTTCCCGCAATGCGGTCCATAATTTGTTCAATCAGCTTCCTGTCAAATGCCTTTGGCAAGTCAAAACTGAGAATCCACAATGGCAAGGAAGAGCCGCGTCGAGTCGAGTTCCTGCATGCCCGGAGGCAGCCCATTTGGGCGCAGGTGAGGTAGTGAAACCAAAAAAAAAACAAAATATCAAATCGCAGCAAGTCCAAAGCATCAATCTCGCGCACCACAAAAAACAAATCATTGATATGTCTCATCCACATTGCATTGTCAACAGCCAAAGTGTCCCAACCTCCAGGTCCCTTGTCACGACAATACGCAATAGCTTCGGTCAACCAGTTGTGTCGTGGATTACCTGGACCACGTTGCCCCGGCGGGTACTCTCGGCCAACGATACGCCCAACCCACGCCCTGATCAGCAGAATCTTGTGCAGTCAGCATGCATCCGCGCCATCTTTGACCTTTTTCAGCTCGAGAAATTCTAATGGAGAAACCCTTTTGTGTAATGAGTTGCTCAAGTGGTCGCGCTTCGTTTCTCAAAATCTTGGCCTTCTCCGGATTGAACACCGCGCCGACCTCCAAGAGGGCATCCACCAATGCACCTATAACAATTCCAGCTTCATGTCGTGTGGCCTTTTTGTTTTTTTTCGCCCATCCGAATCACCTCGATCCCAAAACGGACATTGGCTCCCTACGCGGCTCCAGCATAAGCCATTCTGGCCCTCCACAAGCTGGGTGGACCCACGGTTTTTTTTTTCACGTCTTGTCTTGTAGAAGGTTGTCCTGCCTTTTTGCTGTGGGGGCCCAGAGGAACGTGGAACTCAAATTGTGGGATAATTTTTTTTCCAAAGGACTGGCCACAATCTACACTAAAGTGAAACGTGTATGCCCGCTGTGCGGGCGGCCCACGGAAGGCACAGGCAAAATAACTAACCACATTGAAGTCAGTCTATCGAAGGCGGAATTCCACAAAAGTTCCTTGAAGGCGGAATTCCACAAAAGTTCCTTCATGACTGGCCCAGGCATCCTTGTCCAATGCAACTTCACGCCAGGAACCAGGATTGCATAAGGACAATATTTTTGCAATTTGTCACTCCAATGTTGTCGAGGTCTGCACATTCTGCGGTTGCTATCAACGTTCCAGTTCAGCACGCGTTTGGCCCAGCGATCCAGTGGTAGTTTGGCAATATACGCCCCGAACCACCAATATTGTTCGCACCATTGATGCGCCTAATCTTAGATGCCTGCTGTCTCCATGCATGTGCCCGCACGGTGGCCACATCATGTGAAGTGCGCCATTTTCAAACTACAAAAACTATTCCCGCTTGTAACATCAGCCCGACTTGCCATTGGATCCCTTTTACCATGGGTAACACGGTAACACATTTTACTTTGTCTGCTGTTGTTTTTCTCCCTCGCTTTGCTACTGCCAGGTTTGGTTTGGCAGCCACCGATTCCACCATGAGGATACCCAAGGAAATTTTTGTTCGCCGCCATTTTTTTGTTCGCCTCCATTCAAAACACAACCGCGACGAACACTAGCTGAAATTTCAGGGTTACCATTCGTTTCGCCAACGGTTTGCCCAACTTGGTGAGTGAACCTTTATAAAGATCAATGACCAAACTAAATGATCCGAAATGCCCTGTTTGCACAACCCGCATTATAAGGCATGCCAAAGACTTTTGTGGCATGCCTTTGACAAAACCAAATTGATTATCTGAAATAGGGTGTTCACCATCAAGGCCTTGTGCACCACCAAATTTGCACTCAACAGGTGTTCCCCTAAGCGCGTCCCAGGGCAAAAACCATATTGTTTTTCCGGTTGGACGATTTCCGGTGTTTCCCATTCGCAAGTGTGCTGCAAAACAATCTGGTACCAGGTATATGGGCCGGAAGTCTGTTACAAATACCGCATCGCATTTTTTGCAAGCATTCCCACATAAAAATTGTTCCACATCTTTGGCGGCATGCCTTGTAATATTTTTTCGTTAAATCAATCCAGCATGAGAGCCAAAATTGGCCAGGAACATGAATAAACAATTCGGTGACCCAAACCGCGCTGGTCAGCAGCATCCGCCAAAGTCACTATCATCCGGACGCGGTGCCATGAAATACATGTTGTAAAATAAAATGCAAATTCATGGGAAGAAGGTCGTTCCTCTCCAGCTGGTCCCACTGTCTTAGCCTTGGTTTTTTATTGTAAGCGGGTGCACCGAAATCTTTGCCGCAATTACAATGTGCTGAAAATTGGGTTTGCCAAAGTATGGGGAACAAAATGCAGGCGCAGCTGTCTTGCAAAGGGCAAATGGAAATGCAAAATGGAAACTTTGCACACTGGTAGCACTGTCAAGGCGGCTTACCCAATTTTTGCAGTTTGTGGTTTGCTGACATTTGCGGACGGTTTCTTTCAATTCGCGGGCGCGAACGATGAGGCAATGTTTGCGTTCAATTCATTGATGAAATTGTTTCCTTTTGTTGGTCTATGTTTGGACGAAAAAAGGGTTGATTGTGACAAACGAGGCCTGACCCGCAGCGAATGTCACAACATCAAGTGAGCGGCGAATACACAAATGGTTGCATGCCATTTTCTCTTGGATTGCTATGTTCGAACTTCGCCGAACGTCTCGTACAACCTTCGAACTGTTTCACGGGCGTTTTTCACTCATAAGGGATTGATCCGAGAGGAAAATTTGCGTTGGGTCATCACTTCAAGCGTTGTGTTTGGGTCATGGCACCGAACCCTTCACGAACTGGACCTCAACCGCTTGACATTGTTTCAGGAAACCGCTATGCATGGTTGTCAGGTTTCCTCGCAATTCGCCATGCCCGCGGCATCGAATCTTAAATGTTTGGAACGTGAAATTTGCAAGATCTGATCCACCTGTGGTTTGAATACCTGATCCCATCGATGGTTGGTAATGTTTTGGAAGTTGAGTTCGTACATGGGAATTTGGATGGCAACAAATGGGTGCAGCGCTGCCTTCATCGGTCACCGCCACATGCCCGCAATGCAGAAAACACGCGATAAATGGGTCTGTCAAACTCAAAGATCTTGGTGACTGATCTAGCACGCCCTCAATTGTGGATGACGCATAAAAATGGTCTTGTGGCATTTCGAGCGGTTGCCTTCACCCTTTCCCTGCGCCTGCCGGTTGCCTATTGGCACGCAGGATGACCACCATATTTGCAGAGTGATGATCATGCGCAGTGGCCGCCAAAGCGGTGGCGAACATGACGAATACCCGAAGCATTGCGTGATGACCGAATCCCAATGTTACAAGCAATTATCGAAATTGATATAAATCCTGGAACGATGGATAAAGAAACATTTTAAAAAATTGGTGTTTTCTCCACGATCCTTCAGATATAGCACCAGGTAACATTTGATAACAATGAAGAAATGTAAAGAAGCGAATACGGCTTAAGCATGCTGGCGGTGCAAGGTTCCATCATGTCAATTTTATACTGTTATACAATCATGTTATGCATGTCACACACCCGATTCAAAAGCATCAAGTCCACACCACAAAATCTAATTTACCAAAGTGCATTTGTACAAAATGTTGTCTTGTCTTGTGCCAGGATAGGGGGCACTGCCAGGACCTCCAATCAAAAGCAGCTGTCGTGGCAAAAGAGGTTGCAGGAAGGGGTCTGCGTTGGAAGCGTGGCGACCGCATGGTCAGGGCTGTTCTGTGCAAACGTTGTTGTCAAAACCGCCAGCTGTGATTCCAAATTGATGAAGTTTGCAGAGAGAATCTGGACGAAACGTCAGAAAAACAACAAAAAGAAGGCCGAACCTTGGAGTTTGCAGAGATGGGATGATTGGATGAGTAAGTTCACAGTCCGAAGGACTGGAACTGTAGGACTATCGAGTTCATAAACAACAAATACTCGACATCAATACCCAAGAAGACCAAGACACAACTTCCAAAGAAGCGTCTGTTCTGATTTTTGCGTCGGAGCCTGGCTGGGAGTTGGTGTTTCACAACTGGCATGCACACAAGTGAACCTAGGATGGTGGGACCTTGGCGTTTGGGAGAGAGTGGGGTCACTACCTGTTTGCGTGCAAAACTTTGTCACCAAGTTCCCAACATCATTTGTTGCTGCGCTGCGCCTTCGCCATCTCTTACAGTTGTGGCATGTGCCACCTGGGTTTGGTTGAATTTGCAAGCAAACATCTACAAATTTGCATGACGGAGACCATGTTACCTTGGCAAAAAATGCAACAAATGGTTGAGGCATTCACGCATGTCAGCAAAACACTCAGCAAGAGCATGCTGTACCAACTCAGCATACAAATCACGTGCATCACCTGTTTCCTTCGATTCTGATTTTGAGCACTGCCAATTGCAAAGGTTCAACAAGAACCGCGCCGAACTGAAATGTGTGATTTCATAGCATTCACATCATGTGTTTTTTTCGTTGGATTATCTGGTGGAAAAATAAAGATACTGAATTTCACAAATTTTGACCTGGCGACAAATATTTTCAAACACGAATTTGTTTGGGTCTGTAGAGTAATCGCAGTTTCACAAGACTGATTTTGCAATCTCGCCATTGAAACCAACAGGTACATTCCGAAAAATGATCGAGCACCCTCTCCAATCTTTGCCAGAAACCAGCTCAAATGAGTTTTTGTCGCGAAACTTTCCGTTGAGAAAAAACAAGCAAAGTTTTCATTGGAACAGTTTGGAGTGTTTCTTCGTCTCTGAAAGTGTGCCTGTTGGTAGAGCACGGCTGGTACAACATTTATGATATCACACTTTTGCAAAACACTTCGGATGAGATTCTGGTAGGTGGGACTGTATTGGCGTGACAATCTTTGACTGACACTATTGGTAACGCGTTCTTGGTATGACACCTCGGGTATGACAAGTTTGGACTGAAATTTGAGGAACCATATTTTGATAAGACACACTTGTGACAGTGTTGCAAGACACTCTGTTATGCAGCAGTTTACTGATTGTTTGTTGCAGCCAGACCTGGTATGATATTACTATTACGAAAGCAGTTTTGGTATGACATTCTTGTGACACTCTTGTGAGGCACTGATTCGGAGGTACACGGTGTCAAGCAAACTTGGAGTGGCACTTTTGTGGGACACTTGCGGGACCCCCTTGTAGGACACCTGTGGAACATTTTTGTGAATCCTCATGTGGGAGACCCTTGCGTGACATATTTTGTCCAAAACTCTTGCCATGGGCCATTTTGTAGGAAACTCTTTTGAGACACGTTTGACTTTGTGGAGGGAAACAGTCTTGTAAAACATTTTTGTGGATTTTTTTTAGTGGGAGGCTCTTGTGCGACATTTTGTCGGATATTTTGGGGGTAGTTTTCCAGAAAACCTTGAAAAACGCGCCACCACCAAAACAGCACCACCAGAACAGCACCACCAGCTTATTCATTTGGTCTGAACGGCACACTGTACAAAACACTGAACAAAGCAGCAATTTGTTTTTTTGATGATTGGGGTCAATCTTCGGCCGCGCTGTCTCGACTGTAGGGTGGGGCGCATAGACCGTGACACGAAGTAAGTGAAGTTAATTTGTCGAAACATGAAGGTCACTTGACCTTGTAACAGGTCACTTGAGGGAGATGGGTTTGCCTCAAAAGTGATTATCGGTTGGTGTGAATTGGGTGGAACTCATTGACCAAGCCGAAAGGATAAAGGTCACTTGACCTGTCCCCACACCTTGAAAATTAGCAAAGGTCACTTGGTCACTTGGCCAGAGATACGGCAAGGGTGGGAGAGGTAGGGACGAGAAAAAAAACGAATGTCGCATGACATACAAATGCGTTACCATCACTAGATTTGCATATTTGCCTGGCCACTTGACATGTTGTTGCTATCAACACATGAAGCGCGGAGGATGGACAAGCACACACATGGAACCATGCACATGGAATCATGCACCCATGGACATACAATCGTACAAAAATGCACATACAAGTTTGCACAAACGATCATACAAACATGCAAGTACAATCATACACGGACAACCATGTTCATACTATCATGTTCATACAATCATACATTACAATCATGCAACACAATCATGCACATACAAGTGCACAATCACACACACAGAATTTTACATTTACGATCATACAACCATGCCCGTACAATCATACAACCATGCACATACAATCACGCACATTCAATGATGCAATCATACAATCATACAACCAAGCCATGATACACGTACCACCAACAATCATTCACACACCATCACGCAGATACAATCATACCAGCATGCACATACAATCAGACACATACAATCATGCAATGATACACTTACAATCGCAGCCATATGATCATACAATGATACACATACAACCATACACATACGATCATACAATCACTAACAACCCATCACGCAGCCATACCCACGCACTCAGACAACCACACACACAAACATACAACCACGCACATACAAGCAAACAATCATGCACGTACAATCATACATCCACACATAAGAGCAAACAATCATGCACATACAACCCTGTTTGATGAGCCTGATGATGACGAAGATAACGATGAAAATTTTGCTGACAATGATGATCAGGATGAAGGCAATATTTTCTCATAACCACGACGACAATGATGATGAAGATGATGATATGGATGATGATGACGATGACAATGTTATTGAAGACGACGATGATGATGGTGATGATGGTATTGACAATGATTTGCTCTGTTCGTCCCAGAACCTCCAAAAATGAGCGAAACCCGTAACTTTTCATGATTTCGACTTGGAAAAGCCAGTTTCGCCAGAGCACGTCACATTTTTCGCGCGTCTCATCTTCCGGAACTTGTACGCTTTTTGACGCGCAGCCGAGCGGTTGGCCACAGCCACGTCACGTCCAATTTTTGCAAGTTTCATCTTCAAAGCATCTCTAGAGACCAGCGGGCATATGTTCCCCAAAGCGCGCGAGACCAGCGTTTCTCTTGACGTATCTTCTTCATGGTCTTCATCTTTTTCATCTTCTTCCTCTTCATTCTCTTCATCTTTTTCATCTTCTTCAACTTCTTCATCCTCTGCGCATCCTCCTCGTTCTGTTCATCCTCTCCATCGTCTTCATCGCCTTGATCCTCCCCATCGTCTTCATCGCGTTCATCGCGTTCATTGCCTTTCCTTTTTAACCTTCGCGATCGACTTCATAAACTTCATCCTCTGCATCCTCTGCATCCTCGTCATCCCCTGCATTTTCTGCATCACTTTAACCCTCTTCATCCTCTTTATCGTCTTCGCAATCTTCTTCATCTTCATCGTCTTCTGCGTCTTCTTCGTCTTATGGCCTTCATTCATGGTCTTCATGGCCTTCATGGTCTTCATCGCCTTCATCCTCCTCATCCTCTTTTCATGATTTTGCGTTTTTTCTTCTTCAACATCTTCGTTGACTTCATCGACTTCATTCTCTGCATCCTTTGCATCCCCTTCATCCTTTGCGTCGCCTATTCATCCTCTTCATCGTCTGAATCCTCTGCATCCTCGGCATCCTCGTCATCCTGTGCTTCCGCGCAGCCTCTTCATCCTCTTCATCCTCTTCATTTTCTTCATTCTCTTCATCCTCTCCACCCCCTCCATCTTCTCCATCTCCCTCCGTTCCACGCTCCCCATCATGTCCGTCTTCATCTGCTCCATCCGCTCCACACTCCCCATCATGTCCATCTTCTGCATTTTTTTCATCTTTTTCATCCCCTTCATCTTCTCCTCATCTTTCCTTCATTCTCTCCTCACCTTCATGTTCTCCTTATCTTCTCCTTATCTTCGATTCATCTTCTACACGTTCTTCATCTTCGTCACCTTCTCCCCATTTTCTTCATCTTCCAATTTTTCTTCTTATCTTCACCTCATTTTCGCCTCATCTTCTTTTCAACTTCTCCACAGCTTCGCTTGATCTTCTCCTCAAGTCCTCTTGAAGAAGACCTCTTCATCTTGCGCATCTTCGTTTTCTCCTCTTCATCTTGCCCCCATCTCCTCTCCATTGTCCCCCCCTCCTTTCCCCATCGTGTCCTCATCTTCTCCTCATTTCCTCCCCAATTTCTTCTAACTTTCTCCTGATCTTTTTTCATTTTTTCTTCATCTCCCCGTCATCTTCTTCGCATCTCTTCTGTCCATTTTCTCCTACGTTCTCCTCATTTTTTCCTGGCCTTCTCTTCATCTTCTCTTCATCTTCTCCTCAAATTTTATTCAACTCCTCCTCCTCCTCTTCTCTTCAATCTTCCCTCCATCTTCTCCCGATCTTCTCTTCATCTTCTGATGATTTTCTCTACATCTTCGGCAGCTTCTTCCTCTTCTTCATGTTCTTCATCTCCTTCATCTTCGTCATCTTATACCCATCTGCTCTTCATCTTCCCCCCGTCCTCCCCCAATTTTCTCATCTTTCTTCGCGCGTTCTCCCTATCTTCTGCGCATCTTCTCTTGCCCTTCTCTTCATCTTCTCTTCCTCTTGTTTTCATACATATTCTTTCCATCTTCTCCTCATCTTGTCTTCGTCTTCTCCCCATTTTTTCTTGGCCATCTCCTCTTCCCTTGATCTTCTTCTCATCTTCTCTCCATCCTTTTTTCATCTTATCTTCATCTTCCCTTCCTCTTGCGTTCATATTCTCGACATCCTCTCCTCATCTTCTTTTCATCTTCTCCCCATTTTCCGTCAACCATCTCATCTTCCCGCAGTCTGGTCTCTTATCTTCCGTCCATCTTCTCCTCACGTTCTCCTCATCTTCTCCTCACCATCTCTTCATCCTCTCATCGTCTTCTCCTCGTCTTCTCTTCATCTTGCCCCTGTCTCTCCTCCTTTTCATCTCATCTTCTTTGCATGTTCTCCTGCGTTCTCGTCATCTTCGCTTCATCTTTTTTTATCTCGCCCTCATCTTGTCTTCAGCTTATTTTTTTAAGCCTCTGTTCCTCTTCCTTCATCTTATCTTCATCTTATCCGCGTCTTCTCTTCGTCTTCTCTCTTTTTTTCTTGACCATCTCCCCTTCCCTTGATCTTCTTCTCATCTTCTCTTTGTCTTTTTTCTCTCCCGAAACACCACATGATCACAAAACTCTGGTCGCTAGTTGTCCGACTAGAGAAAGTGGCTGAACTAGGTTGACGAAGCACTGCGGCGCAAAACACACACAAACAAAAAACCAGACCAAACAAACCAAGCAAACAGACAGCACCAAACCACAAACACCCGAACCAAACACCACAGACATAACCAATCTCATTACAATGCTTTCATAAACACCACAACCAATCTCCGCACTCTTTTTTTTGTTCTCGAAGCGGCAAAGATCAAAGCACTGAACTCAAAAAATCTCAGTTGCCAGCATTAAACCAAACCCAACCAAGCAAACAAGCTTTTTTTTTTGCCAGGTAGTGCCCATTGCACAGAATGCAGGTTACCAGTTGTCCAGGAAGCCTATCTCAAAGATTGCAGGATCTTTAATTGATGTAAAATGACCATTGGGGAAAACCACCAAGAACTAAGCAAACAATCAATACCACCCACAACCGAACAAAACACCCAAACAACCAAGAAACACAATCACCTGAGCAGTGATAGTTCATGTTAAGCCATCCCATTTTTTTTTTCCGCGAGAGCGCCGCTTGTGCACTGGTGGCAGCGGTCACATGTGACAACTAGAACAACAAAACTGTATACTGTCGGAGACAAAGTCAGACTAACTCGAAAAGTGTGTAGCTCTGATCCATTGAGCAGCAGCCACAAAAACCGAGAGAAACGCAATGCTACTTGCTTCAAATGTGAAGCATAGGTTCGAACAGAAGAATAAATATTGATTTACAACCCTGAAGAGATGTTGTCATCAAGCCACCCTTCCAATGCGTTCAGCCATGTTTGTTGCGAAACACTAGTATGTCTGTGAAGCCATTCCATGGAGTCGAAACGAACTTTGTCATTGCAATGGGAAAAATAAGATGCTGGGGACCTGGAGTATTCCAGGTGGAGTCTTAAGTCGTTGATGTTTCCAAAGCGCAAGGTAAGACGATTGGAAGATGACGGGAAGATGATGCAAAGATGACGAAAAGCGACTTTGCTCCCGAAAATGAAACTATGGCAAGAATCTAATGATGCAAGAAGATGCGTAAGTGCGGAGTTTCACACGTTTCGCAAAATCAAATAATGCAAGGATGATGCGAGAACATGATGGATGATGTATGGCATGATATGAAAATGACGAAGATGATGCCAGAAGATGGTACGAAGTCCGCAAGGATGCTATGAAGTCCGCAAGGATGTTACGAAGTCCGCAAGGATGCTACGAAGTCCGCAAGGATCATGCGAAGATGATGGGAAGATGATGCGAAGATGATGACAAGGATGCGAAGATGATGCGAAGATGATGCGAAGATGATGCGAAGATGGTGCGAAGATGATGCGAGAAGATGATGTGAAGAGGACAAAGATGGTGCGAAGATGGCAAGGATGATGGGGAGGTGGCGAAGATGATGCGAGAAGATGATGTGAAGAGGGCAAGGATGATGCGAAAAGCTGATGTGCAGATGGCGGAGATGATGCAGATGAGGAAGATGAGTAAGACGAGGGAGATGACAAAGACGACGAAGATGAGGAAGATGCGGAAACTGAGAAAGATGACGAAGACGACGAAGATGCTTCCGATCATGCGAGATGACGCAGATGACGCAGATGCGCAGATGACGCAGGTGATAAGATGACACAGATGACGCAGAAAAGAATGCTGATGAGGAGGATGAGGATGATGAAAATGATGAAGACGATGAAGTGAGACGATGAAGTTATCATGCAAAGAAGATTCAATATACAAATAACATTGATGAAGGCTTGAGAAAGAAAAAGCAAATTTTCGCGAAAAGAGATAAAAAACAAATGTTTCAAAAAACGGGAAGACATCCGCAATTTTGATAATAAATGTAGGAATTAAAAAATCGACTCAATCCTCGTGAAAAAATTTGAAAGGGAAAACCTAATTGCAAGAACAATTAGAGACGAATTTTGTTCGGACAAAAAATTGAAAAACAATTGTACATGAAAATTAAAGCCAAGGATTCAAAAACAAAAAATCAGGGAATTTGACAACTTGGAAGAGAGACATGTTGTGAAAGAAAAATTGAACAAATAAAGAAGGTAGCTGCAGACAAAATTTGAAAAAAACAGATAGAGAGGGTTTTGAAGATAAACAAAATTCAACAAAGAAAAAATGGAAAAAACAATCATTGAAGGTGTGAAAAAATTGAATAGGATTTGAAAAAGGCTATCTTTGAAGGAAATGCCAAAAAAGGTTCACGTATTCTTGTTCTCTTCTTTGGATCTCGCAGCCTTTGTCGAGCGTAAATTTGCTTTGTTTGATGATGGTCAAACATGGAAGGGTTGAAGAGTTTGAAGATGTTTTTTTTTGCCAGGTGGTGCCTATTGCACGCGGAATGCAGGTCACCGTGTATCCCATAAGCTGCAAAAGGGATCAGAAGATCACCAACTGGATCCAGATGACCAAGCCACGAACCAAACCAAGAAACCAAGCAGACCAGCAACCAAACAAACCAGCAAAAACACCAAACAAAAACCACACCACGAACCAGCCGAACAATCACTAGTCATCTGGAGCCCAAGTGAAAAGAAACTACCTAACTGTGCTAAGTGAAACGGGTGACAATCCGCTCTCACGCATCTCAGTAGTCAAGGAGCCAGGCATCAGCATCTCAAGTCATCCTTGCAAGATTCTCAGGCAAGCTCCCATCACGGGGGTTGAAGAGTTTGAAGATGGCATTGATGCAGTCTGTTATTTGTCATCGTGGCGGAAAGCGAGCCGTGAAATTTTGCGCAGCCCAGCACAGTGATGGATGCCAATATTTAATTTCTCGACTCGTGAAAGCAAGTGAGAGCGGCCGTTTCATTTTACTTTTACTAGTGCTTGGACGCGCGTCTTTGTTACGTGAGATCCAAATGTTTTCTTTGCTTTTCCTTCCGTTGGGGTGTCGCCGCGCGCTTTCTGCGTTACGAATCAGGGGGGGATTGGGGTTTCGGGGACCGTTTTTGCTGACCTGCGCGCGGGATCGTGACGGTGGTCTGTGCGCTGTGCTCTGTCGTTGTGTTTCTGTTGGGACAGAATCGATGGTCGTGTGACTGATGGAGTGGGAGGGTGTGGGGTGGGGTGGGATTGGAATCTGTTGATGTTCAGTGCAACTTGCGCAGTGCGTGCAAACCACGCGAAAGTACGTTGGAAGGTGTGTCTCTGCACGTTGAGGTTGCGTTGCTCGTTGGTTGGGACAGAGTTGATGGTCGTGTGACGGATGGCATGGAGTGGAATGTTGTTGGGGTCTGTTGATGTTCAATGCAATTTGCGCACTGCCTGCATACCATGCGAATGCACGATGGAGAATGTTGCGGAGCTTGTGTGTTTGTGCACGTTGAGGTTACGTTGCTTGTTTTGATTGGGACAGAGTCGATGGTCGTGTGACTGGGGTGGGGTGGGATCTGTTGATGTTTGCAACTTGCGCAGTAAGCATGGAACTAAATACACGTAGAAATGCAAATACGTTCCCCCCACAGAACTGGCGTATTTTTTGAACCTCCACAATTTTCATAATTTCAATTGGAGTAGTCGCAGCAACGCGCTCAGAATGAAACAACAATGTTTAGCTTGAATTGGTGTGTGGTTTGGTTCGTGATAAATGATTTTCTGACATGAATTGGGATTTTGTCCCGAGGACACGCAAACCCATTGGAAAACGCATCAGTATTTTGGCGCCATGTGCTTATCGCGGTTGTGGTTGCGTTTTTTTCCCGAGAGCGCCTGCGAAGGATTCGAAAAAAATCAGCTGTATGTCAACATCTGTACATCATCACATTAGCATCATCAACATCTGTACATCACATCACATCAGCATCAACATCTGCACATCATCACATCAGCATCAACATCTGCAGATCCAGATCTTCTCATCCTCACATCTGCAGATCTAGATCTCCACAACCTCACATCTGCAGATCTAGATCTTCACAACTCCCATCTGCAGATCTAGATCTTTACAACTCACATCTGCAGATCTAGATCTTTACAACTCACATCTGCAGATCTAGATCTTCACAACTTACATCTGCAGATCTGGATCCTTACAACTTACATCTGGAGATCTGGATCTTCACAACTCACATCTGCAGATCTAGATCTTCACAACTCACATCTGCAGATCTAGATCTTCACAACCTCACATGCAGATCTAGATCTTCAAACTTTTTACATCTGCAGATCTAGACCTTCACAACCTCACATCTGCAGATCTAGATCTTCAAACTTTTACATATGCAGATCTAGACCTTCACAGTTGACGTCTGCGGATCTCGATCTTCAAACGCTGCCATCTGCAGATCTTTCTCTCTCTCGCTCTTCTTTCTTCTTCTCTCCAAGGCCGGGTGGTGCCGCCGGACCGCCACGAAACGTGACACATGCGCCGTTTCGTGCGTTTCGGACGTCCAAAAACTGAGGTAAAATTGCGATTTTGAGTTGTCCGTCGCAGCCGTTTCGCGTTTTCTTGACATTGAACGTCAAAACTGAGGTAAAATTGCGATTTTGAGTTGTCCGTCGCAGCCGTTTCGCGTTTTCTTGACATTGAACGTCAAAACTGAGGTAAAATTGCGATTTTGAGTTGTCGGTCGCAACCGTTTCGCGTTTTCTCAACATTGAACGTCAAAAACTGAGGTAAAATTGCGGTTTTGAAGCGTCACCGGTGACCGTTTCGCATTTTCTCGATAGAACGTCAAAAACTAAGGTAAAAAGGCGATTTTGAGTTGTCGGTCCCAACCGTTTCGCGTTTTCTCAACATTGAACGTCAAAAACTAAGATAAAATTGCGGTTTTGAACCTTGTTTCGGCACCGCGCACGTTTTGCTGTGGTACGTTTTGATTTCGTTCGCTTTGCTGTGGTACGTTTGGTCTTGGTACGTTTTGCTGTGGTACGTTTTAATTTGGTCGTTTTGATTTGGTACGTGTTGCTGTGGTACGTTAGGTTGTGGTACGGTTTGGTGTGGTACGTTTGGATTTGGGGCGTTTTGCTGTCTGGTACGTTACATGGCGGTCCAAGCCGGTGGTCTTGGGTATTCCCTCGCAACTGTCTACTTCTCCATACGTTAACCACAAGCATGGTGAATTGCTGGAGAGCCTCCGACTCCTGCTCAACATGCTCATCACGAGGAACCCCCCCAGAGAGGTGGACCAGCATCGTGCATTCTGCACCCAGATCATGAACGAGGCGGATAGAAACAGTGGACACCTGATAGTACTGGCAGTTAGCCTGGTAGTAAGCCTCCTGACGGGACGGGGCACCCTGCTTGTAGAAGGACTCTTTGGGGCTGGCAAGACCACTTCTGTGGTTTTCCTTCTAGCTTGGCTGGTCCTTACTACACCAGACAATGCAAAGTTCACAGTGGCAAGTAGAGAAAACCCTGCAGGACAGGCCATCGCTGCCATGATAGTGCGACTCACCC
>VSDK01002676.1:30841-43551 GCA_009767595.1 Symbiodinium kawagutii | reverse complement strand
TGTTGTTGTTGTTGTTGGTGTTGGTGTTGTTGTTGTTGTTGTTGTTGTTGTTGTTGTTGTTGTTGTTGTTGTTCTTGTTGTTCTTGTTGTTCTTGTTGTTGTTGTGGTCGTCGTTGTCGTCACCGTCGTCGCCGTCGTATTGTAGTGGTGTTGTTGTTATGTTGGAATTTGTGTATGGTGCCGGGTTTTTTTGTTTGAAAAAATGCACCGTGTGGTGTGCAATTTATGGTTGTGTAATGATAAAAACACATGGGTTCTCGAAATTTCGGGGACTGGCATTTTGTTTCATCGTTCCTGCATTTTTTTGATGAATTTGGGCATGAGGTGCTAAACATTCAAATGCATTCAAAGGCAACCGTTTTGGACAAGGATAAGGAAAAATCGTGGGGAAAAAACATAGTCTTTGAAACCCCTGGTGGTTGAAAACCAAAATCACCGGCTGGCTTTTGTCGTTGCCATTTCTTTTTGTTTTTCCTTTATTTTTTATTGAATGGTTTTTAGTTCTTTTTGTTTGCATGCATCTTTTTGTTTGCATGCATCTTTTGTTTTCCTTCTTCCCTCAAATTGTGTTTGTCCTTCTGTTCAAAAATTGTTCAATTTCAATTTTGACATTCGCATCGTTCGTGTTGTTCAGCTTGTTCAGGAACGTGGCCTGGAATGTTGAATGCCCAAAACGAGGATTTGAAAAATTATAGCCAATTGGAGGTTGGTTTTGAAGGAAACATGCAATTGTTTTTTGGACAGCACCTGAACATGTGGATGTCCTGTCCATCGAACCAACTGCACATCAAACACGACTGATGCACCTGCCGTTCCCGTCCTCGACCACGCATTTGGCTGCAGCGCTGGGGAAGCCGTGTGCAGACCTGGCCAGTGCGAAACCCAATTGGATCATCGAGTGCTCTTCGTTGATTTCAATTAGAACGTGGGACGTTGTCCATTCATCGTTTGTGCACTTGTTGATGCTTGGTATGAAGTGAAGTCGGCAATGCCCAAACTCTTGTGTTCTAATGGGTTTGGGCGTTTCTGAACCAACTCATTGTAAAAAATGAAATATCTTTTGAGACCAAACTACTGATCGCATGTTCATTCCAAAAATTTCGCTGGGGAGTGAAGTCCAATTGCGATCTGCAGTTTTCCATTCCAAACAAGATTTACGATGAATTCAACATAGATCAATGATCCAGAAATACGGGTACTTGGACAAAAAAATTATCCCCAAGAACATCACGATGAGCAAACCTTCTGTGATTTCGTCGTGGGGTACCTTTTGTGATCTCCAAATGCTTTGAGTACCGAGGCTGCGCCAAAATGAAGTGTGCCAGGCCAGCTATCACGCAGAGTCTGTTTTGTTTTTGCGAAATTCCATTTCTGAAAAGCAGAAGCAGACATATGAAATCATGAAAGTGCATAGTTTGTGATACATCATTGCCTATCGGGCTATCCATCAATGGTGGACAGGCGTCCCAGTCGTGCGATTCATCATTGCCTTGTGACAAAAACCCCGAAGAGATCAGCTGTTCAGGCCCGGCTTGTTGCTGGTGCTCTCGTACCTGGCTGCTGCCGTCAAGGCGCCTTGGCAACGGCTGTCAGAAGCAGAAGCCGGTGGCATCGGACTGGGCCCAGGTGAAGACTGTGCAGTCTGAACATCCCATCCGCCGGGTCATTCGCCTGGTCGAGGAGAGGGAGCTGGTCGAAGAAACCACGAGAAATCACGACGCATCAAAGATTCTCGTCCAGGAGAGAATTTGAATCGCGGTTGTGGTAATAGCCACTAGAAATAGTCATGGAAGAACCACCATGAACCACCATGAACCACCATCAACCAGCATGAATCACCAGCACTCTCGTGATTTATGAATCGGGTGCACCATTTATCACCAGCACAGTTCATTGTTTTGTTGTTGGGGTAGGAACTTGCGGAGAAATCGGTGGAAGAAGGGAAAGAAGAGCAGCTCACGCCTGGATCTTGGAGGGCGACCAGTGAAAATAGCGACCAGTTGCATCGCTGCGAGCCACGGCTTGGTGGTCAAAAACAACCATTTGTTTTGATGCTGGTGGATGCTTGCTGGTACAGTCACCATGGTCACCAACATTTTTCCTATATCCTTTTGCCATTTTTTTCCCATTTCAATGCACCCGTGGCAGCCAATGCAAAGTTACGAAACCCGGGTCTCTGAGGATTGGTGCCATTAGCGACATCAAGCATCATGGACTGACCTTCTGTGACTATCATTGACCATTATCATCCATCACTATTGGCAATGATTGAACATCAATCATTGACCGTTAAAATCAGTAGCCGTTCTCGAACATTGTGAAATTAAAAAATCATTACTGTGGCCATTTGCACACGGACCTGCAGCCTAAGCTGGGACGCAGGATCTGGTGGCTGACTTGAGGATATGATGAAAGTATGACCCACCAAAAACACAACTGGCGTTGTCATTATGATTGTTATGTGTAGAACCCAAGAAAGGAACAGAACTGGCAATGTCATGTTGTAAGAGCTCATGAAATCTTAGCAAGGTGTCTATTGGTTTGAGGGTTTTAGATACCATGCCGTCATGGCACTGTTCACATGGCATCTTTTCCGCAACGTTGAGTGACCGAGGTATGACAAGTTTGTCGCTTGGTGTGAGAAGTCCAGCAAGGGCCTCAACAAGGTGCAGCTGCTGGGCTGAGCTGCTGGAAAGGCGCTGGCCGAGACAGTCGTTTTGAGATCATGGGAATCGAATGGATCGATGGGGATCGATGGGGATCGATGGGGATTGATCTGGATTGATCTGGATGGGATTCTTGTAGATCAAGAAAGGGATTACTTTATAGAAGCTTCGGGTTGCTTGGAGTGAGATCTGCACAACGTGGAATTCCAGTGGTCTGAGACAAAATGATTCTAAAGACAATTGTTTGACTTTGATGGTGGGGAAATCCATGTCGTATCTTTTTTTCTCCAGAAAATCAGATGAGTTCTTTGTTTTGCTGCTTTGGAGAATTTCATTTTCCATGGCAGCCAGGCAATTGGAAAAGAGACAGAGGTTGTAGAGAAGACCTCTGGCAAGGTAAGGACAGGGCGAGATTGCCACCGCAAATAATTGGCTTGGGCAGTTGGCAGATGACGGACACCCGCAATGGGCACTAAAAGCCGATAATTGTCAATGGGGGAGGTGCCGGTTATGTGTGGCGACTTTTGTGGGGATTCAAGCTTGATGTTGTTACAATTTGAAGAGAGGCTCGCAATAGGAACATATTGCTTGTAATGGACAAGGCTGCGCCGTATGGACCAGAGGTCATGATTGCGTGGATCATTTGGGACACACATACACCGATGCATGCATGCGTCACTGTAAACGGGAAGATAAGCGATATCTGGAGTATCCACCTACGGGGAAGAGGTAAGGAACGTGTCAGCCCCAGCAAGGTTGCCTGAGTTTGGCTATGGTCGAAGATGGTGGCAGCCCTCAAACACTAGCGCATCAGACCCGGCTTGAACAATTCATCTGCCGTCATGACCGAAGGGCGGATGGGTCGAATAGACCTGCTTGAAAAATCAGTGCACAGATGCGAAGCATCTAAACGTAAACCACTTGATTTGATGTTTGAAAAACACTCTGCACAGGTACACGCCCCACCAGGACCCTGCACCGGACACCCCATTGCTGCTGTGGCAAAAAGCAATGAGAAATCCCAAAGTAAGTGTGCTTACACTACATATGTACATTGATTCTTCAAAAAGTACTGTGTATACAAGCATTTACATCTATCCAAGTAGGTATGTAGATGTTGAAATGTGTAAATACATGGGTCTCATCATAGATGTTATACACACAATATATATATATATATATTTTATTTATATTATAGATTTGCATATCTGTCTAAACATCTGCCAGATCGAAGCGAAGACCTTGGAGAAAGAACAGCTCACCGAGTCCATTGAGGCGCGGCGCGTGGCAAGCAGGGAAGGTAGCGAGTTGTACCGCGGGCGTTTCAGGTGCCAATCGCCGCTAGTTGGAAGCCACCAAGCATGCATAGGCGGTATGTTGGTAGCCGTCTTTGGGTGTCAAGAAACATCCATCTTCACCGTTCTTTTAAGATTTGCTCTGAATCACCATGGGTCCACAAATACTTGGGGATTGGTACTTTGATATCTGGGTACATGTGATTTATTGTACTTAATCATATGAGGTTATATAGTTCGTTGGGCTTATTCAACTGTCATCAGTTGTGTTCTCCGTACGTGCTGGTGTTTGCAAATTTTAATTAGTGCAATGTCACGTAGTAGATCAAGTTATTCTCACATATTGCGCTCCGGATTTGCTGCTTTCATCGGGGCTTGAAATGATTTTGTTTGTTTTCAACCCTTTGTTTATAGGTTTAATTAAAGTGTTGCTAATCATAACATTCTATATGTTGTTATGCTTGACACTGAGTATCAATCCCACACATAACCTCCTCAATCAAGAACTTGTATTTGTGGGTTATTGCCGGAAATCAATCCAGATCATATACGATCATCACAGTTCATGAAAGCGATCACCCTGCTGGGATTTCACTACAGATGTGTCAACCAATGATTGCAAGGGGTGATTAGCCATTTGATAGTCATTAGTCATTTTGATGGGAATTTCCTCATCATCATTCATTGCGGAGGTCTAGATCCAATGAGTCATAAATGCCATTGCATTACAAGCTTGCACGGCAGACAATTGGACTATCCAGTATATACAATGGCTCAATATAGGTCATCAATCAATCACTGAAAGATGAACATTTTCTAACCAATCAGTTTAAGATGAACATTTTCCAACCCCAGCCGGGAGCATGAACCCAATTTGACCCCCTCTTCATCCCATGATTTTCTGGGGCTGAGCGTCACCGTGGCACTGCAGGGGCTCACCAAGGAGCTCAGTGAACTCGAGGTCCGTCCCGTGGGGTCCTGGGATGAAGGATGGTGGCCCTGACATACCATGATACCATCTGGTTGGGGTGGGTTTCATAGGGGTTATAACCACCATTAACAATTGTTAATAGGGGATGATAAGCAACCATAGTGGTCAAACACCTACTGGTTTTCTGGTTTGATTCACTTTTTTTCTTTTCCCCAGTAATCGTTAACAAATGGTTGGTTGACTAATACTCATCATAGGGGTGGTTCAACCACAAACCAGCAATCACCATCAACTGTCACCGAAAAACATCCAAAAGTGGGTTGATGTGGTGGGTAAAATCGCAAAAAACAGCATTGCTGTTGGATTTATATGGTTTTTTTGCCGATTATTCGGCTGGTTGAAGCCCTCGAAAAGCATCAACAACCAGAGGTCTCTGTTGGTGATTGACATCCTACTCTATTTCCCCAGCATCCATTGCGTATCATGACCAGCACTAGATCAATCATCACCAATAGCTTGTGAGTCCTCACTAAGGCTGGTGGTATAGCTTGGAAGGCATATGCCACTGCTGTTGATGTTGTTGGGCAAACTATGAACATGAACATGGTGCAGGATCTATCGGTGGTGTTGCTGGTACAGAGCGTTTGGACACGGGGGAAATGTCGTGGTTCAACGACCTCAGCGGGTGACCGTTTTTCCCATGAGAAATCGTAGCTCTGGGGATGCTGGCCAGGCCTCTGCCAGCGCCGCGGCGGATGACAGGGCAGAGCAGAAGAAGCAGAGCGAGCAAAGTGTCAAGGAGCACCACGGGCAGCGCCCCCTATGCGGTTTGGCAGCTGGATTCCACTGGTTGCTGTTGAAGAACAATGACCGACCAATCTATTGGAGCTGTCTCCATGACAAGGCTCGCAACACTTTTTGCTTTCCTGCGGCCAAAATATGTTCGGTGGACGAGTTGACACGATTGTAGACCTTTCTATAAATCGGTGCTCTATCACCTCCTAACTGTGTATCAGAAGCATTTGATTGTGTAGAACATGAATCTGTGGGGCAGAGACTGGCTTGACGACGCCATGTGGCCGTGGCCCATCACCGGCCCTACAATCATCTGACGGGTAGGACTTGAAGCTCACCATCGAGTCTCTAGGAACCGTGGGGAACCTCAGGGGGCGCAGTTCACCACACTGACTCGCTGGTGGAATTCACTGCATGGGCGGTTGAATTCACCCTACCACTGAAGGGATGAGTTTTTTCCAAGCTGCTCACTTGGTCGAAGCAGAGGGATATGGCTGTGATGAAGCTTCTGTGTGTCAGAGAGATGTGAGCTTTGCCCCGCACATGCACACTAGAGTTCAAAGAGGTGCCTCATTGTCACATCTACAAACCTATGAGATGCCTTCAGACCATCCAAAAACTTCCCTGATGTCTCCTGGGTATCGGTGTGGCTCGCAGGCTGTCACATCTTTGGAGGCAGGGTACCCTCCCCAGAACTGGCTCATATACCAGTCGTTCTCGGTTCTCATGCATGATCCCCAAGTAGTTGGTTCCTTGGTTTGGCAAGAGGATCATAGCTGCGTGGCTATGGTTTTGGGAGCCTCCCCACTACAGTGTCATGTAAACACATCAGGTGTGTGAGTCCAGATGCTTGGTATGTGCACACCCAAGATGTCACAGATGCATTGGGCCAGACATTGCTGTTTCAGCACTAGCTCAATGGGTTGCTCTCCTTGCGGCCAAGCTACCTAGCAACGATGCTATATAGAATCCCTACTCACCAGAGAATCAAATTACTGTAGGCTTTCAAAACTTGGTGTTGGACCCGGTTTGGACGGATTTCTGCGTGGTTGAGGCATATTGTTGGTGGATAAGGCGCTGTTGGAACCAACTGAATGCGAGAAATCATGGGAGAAGCACCAACTGTTGCAGTTCATTCTTAGCAAGATCTGGGATCCCAGTTACAGGTCAGGAGAAGTTTGCAGTTCATGTTCACGATAATCCGAAGCCCCAAAAGTCGAATGCGTTTGCAGGTCAGGTCATTATCCCCAGACATTATCAACCACTGCTAACCACCTTTGTGGTGTACATACGCCATTGGCTGATGTATGCCATGGCTCCCCAGACATTACCCAGGTCTGGTCATTTCGTCCCCCCGAAAAGAGATGGTTCCAGTCATGCGACCTGTGGCCTTTGAAGGCGTCGCAGGTGACCCAGGACGTGGCGCTTCTCAGCAAGGCCGTGCTGAGACAGAGCTGTGGTCGTCCCCAAATGTCCCCAGTGATTTCCATGTGATTTTCCATAGGGCTTCTGGAGGATTTCCGATAGATGTAGTTCTGGATTCGTTGGCATAGACGTGGCATCACTGATTTCAAGGCCTTCAATTAAGACGCAAAACCATGGGCTGACTGATGACTTGACATGAGCTGAGAATCTTGGCTGGGAAATTGAGATTGCAAGTCCACAAGTAGCTGAAGGTCCCCAATCTGCCGCTGATGGAACGCTGCGCACTGGATGATTTGAACATGGACCTGATTTACTAAAACGGGTTTCCAACACGATATGAACACATTTCATATTACTCATGATTATAGTTGTTGGACAATAGCCTACGGTTGAAAGCAATTGTCAAAGTTGTTATTAAAGACAAACCAACATGACAATATGAAAATTCATATTACCTATGAACAGATACTTCAATCTATTTCAAATTTGGACAAAATGCTGTATTATTTCAATAATATTTCATGAACATTTTTCAACATGATATTGTTTTCATCTTTGGACATGGCCTACAGTCGGCCTTTTTTGTTTGGAGCGTGCACCTGTGAGGTCATGCAGATGCCGCTGGTGCTGGTGGCTCTGTCAAAAGAGGAACAGGTCCGAGAACCTAAAGGTGCTGAGGTGGCGGGGAGCTGGGCCGGGCTGAGATTCTTCGGCCAAGCTTCAGGGACATGTTGGTTGGTTTATTGTTGATCTGGCTGGTGGGAAGTTTTAGTACCAAATAGTTACTAAATAGTTGGTTGCTTGGTTTCAGTGCCAAATGGGAAAAGATCTGGCTGGTGGTTTTAGACATAACTTTTATGTTCCCTACTAGTGCCAAATAGTTGGTTGGTTGACGAATATTGTTCGTGGGGGTTGAAACCACCAACCATTTATTGATTCGGTTCATAGATGTAAGGTCAACATGTTTGAAGGTTGAGATATGATGAACCCAATGATTCGGATTCAGTGTTGACATTAAAACAAAAAGCAGCCTGACAGCGGCCTGGTGGCTCTTGCGATGGCTGGGACTGGCGTGCTATGGACAGTACTGTCGACCTTGCTGGGAACTCTTGGAAGAAATCTGTGAAGAAAACAACAGCTTTCCTCTCATGACCCCTGCCAAGACGCCACTCCCTCGGTGAATGCATGATTTCGGCTCTCAGCTTCTAAGTGCATAGATGTACATGGAGAAACGCAATGTGTGCCTAGGCAAGCCAGACAAGCCAAGCAAGCCAACCTTGAATGGAATCTCTGGAAGCACTGCATTTGTTTCCACACTTGAGGCATGGTAGGACTCAACCATGGTGTTTCAGTACCCAGCCGAGCTGACCAGTGACACAAAAGGTTAATTGCAGCGCTGCGGCAATGGATCCCATAAAGCCCTTTGCCAATTTTGTGGACGCTTTCGATCACTGGGCCAAGGCTTTCCGGTGAAAAAGCTCATGCCTTTTTAGTGAGGAAGCCACTGGTTGCATTGGGATATGCGAACTATGAGAAGAAACCACCGTTGCCGGAGCAGAAATGCCGTGAACTCGGACGTTTTTTTACCAATCTAAAAACACCTCTCCCAGTTTCTTCGCAATCGCAGCTTTGGTTCCTGGGGAAATTCCACAGATATTAACTATCATATAAAGTAACTAACCATAGCCAGTATCCGTGTATTACCCATAGCTGGTGGCATTAGGAAAGCATTGATTGGTTTCCCAAAAGCTTAATGCGCAGGAAACCCATGAGAATCCGAGTTGCTTAGAGCACCTCGGAGAGGAAACCCTTCAGAATCAGAGTTTCCCCAAACAATTCTGGAGGTCAGTGTGGGAGTGTTATCCCTGGTTGGTGGTTTCAAATCTTTTTGACTTCCCCAAATATTGGGTGTGGTCGAAGGATGAGCTCATATTTTTTGACAGGGGTTGAAACCACCAACCATGCAGTTCCTATAGCAACAGCATTTGGAGGTTCTCTGGTTCCTTTCAGGTGCGACCCGAAAGCTGCGCCGTGGCAGACGGCAAGGAGCAGTTCACCTGGCAGCAGCTGCAAGCAACGTCGCTGGTGGTGGCCAGCCATGTGCAGCGTGAGGTGGAGGAGCTCCGGGTGGTTGACATGAGAGAAGCACTTCCCATTTGGCCATGGGTGTGCCATGCAAAACTGCTTGGCACCTTAAAGTCTTGCCGCTAAACTCATGTAGAGGTGAGGTGGAAAATCTGGGTAAACGCCTTACACACCAATTTTTCGTGAAATCTTGCCGTTGACACATCCCCACTCTTGTCGCAAGACTCCACTCTTGTCGCAAGACAATCAACAAGAAGTGGTTGTTCCCGTGTTTTTTTCCGTTTTCCCCATACAGCTATGCTTGGGATGGAAATAGTCACGAGTTGCTCCTTGGGGAGGCTGAAGCGGTGGAGGTGGCTGCCATCTTCTCGCGGAGGGACTGCCTGTGGCTGGCGGCCACACTGGCCCTGGTGCGGCAGGGGGTGCCCTTCGTGTGGATGGGCTGCGAACTTGTCAAGGGCCGAGAGAAGGAGCCGCTGCAGGGTTGTCGTCCACTTGACCTGGGAACTGCCTAGTGATTACACTGGCCGTGCAGACGGAGAGGGAAGGATGGAGCTTGGGAGGAAGATCAGGGGGATCGCAAAATCCGATGTGTCTGTGGTGTGATGATGATGATGATGATGATGATGATGATGATGATGATGATGATGATGATGAGTTTGCTTCGCACTGTCTGAAATTGTCCTTTTAAAATGCATACCTGACATCAGCTTCAACCTTTCACACGAAAATCGGAATTGCACCAATTACAGGGACAAAACATCGAAGATATTCCTGCATATGTTTGTCAGTATGCATCTATGTATGTACACAGTTTATTTCAAGTTCTTTGTTCCCACCGCCTTTCCAACAGCTGGACGGCAGGAGATGCTGCAGAACAAGGCCATTCTGGAACTCCTGCGCCCTCAGCTGCTCCTGTTAGGGCAAGATCTGCCGGAGGAGCTGCTAGAGCTGCTGGCACGCCCGGGCTGCCGGCAGCTGCGCTTGGAAAAGGCGCAGGCGCCAGTCGTGGAGGGCCAGGGATTCATCGGATTCATCCATTTTTTGGGGCTGGGAGGGGAGTTTGGGAGGCTGGGGACCTCCTAATGGAGCTTGGGAGGTGTTGGAGGCCACCAACATCGCAGCCAGGTGCCTGCGCAGAGGATCCTCCCGCATTCCGCGGATGCTCAAGGGCTGCTGTGCTTTCAGCTGACGGGCGGCACCACCGGGTCCTCCAAGTGTGTGGAGGTGCGGCAGCACATGGCGCTGCATGAGCTCCAGGCCTATCCCAAAGCCTTCCCGGAGCTGAGCTGCGAGGTGAAGCGCTGTTTGGGAAGCGATGGATGGGTTGGATGGGGGGTGCGTTCGTTTCTTTTTTGTGGTGGATCCTTGAAGATCAATTTGTTCTCGGCCTCTTGCTCCCCAAACGTGGACACGTGTGCAAGGGTGGTGAAGTGAAAAAGTGAAGTGAAGTGAAGTGTTGTTCTGGGATCTAGAGGATATGATTTGTTTGGAGTGCACCACCCTTGCTGGTGCTGCGTCTCTCCTGGGTCTGAATTCGGACTGAATTCTTGGGAAACCACCCTGATCGTTGGTGGTATCATGTCTCATCCTTTCCAGGAGCCTGGGCTGCGTCTCCAATTATATATTCAATGATTTATTGATTCATATTATGTAACACCCTTTGGTAAACTAACCTCGACGTGAAAAATCCAACACCTATAGCCAGTGGGAGATCCATCTACCCAAGTCTATGGGTCAGCCCTGGATGCTTGGTTGTTTCCACCCCTTATCGTCCCATCAAGCCCAACTTGGTGTCCAAGAATTTGTCAGGCTGCCACACTCCACACTAGCTTGTTTTATTCTAGAAATCCTGCAAAAAATGACGATAAACCCACCGGATCCAGAGATGGGTGCTGCTGCTCTTCGTGGTCGAAAAATGATGGTCAACGATTGATTGTCCATGGTCACCCAGGCCACCAAATAGGAGTCATTCCACATTTCCATGTGGTGGTTTCTCAAGCCATAGGGGTACCCCAAAATGGTTGGTTTACTATTACAGATAGGTTGATATTGGTTGATTCAACTGGTTGATTTTGGTTGATTCAAATTTGGTTAATATTGAATCAGTGGATCAATGAATTTGATTCAACTGATATTGGTTAGTATTGAAAATGATCAGTGGATGACAACTGGGGGGGTCCCCTACGGCTTGAGAACCGCTGCGGAAATCGCCACTGCCAGGATCGAGTGCTGCAACACACGCCGGTGCTGTGGGCTGCCAGTGCCATCGGACAGATCAACATCGCAGCCAGCTGTGGTGCCACGCTGTGCATCAGTCAGGAGTTGGACCAGGCGTTGTGGACGGTGGCGCTGATGCTTCAAAGGTTGGTTCAGTGGCTTGTGGTGAATCAATTCATGGTGAATAGCAATGGTGAGTTTATAGTGAATCACCATGGTTAGTTGATGTTTCATGAAAGCTTGGGAATGATGAATGGCAAATAAAAGATAAAAGGAGGGAATGGCCAAGGACCTTGAACAAGTAGTTGATAATGAAGGGCGTGGAAGGTGTGAATCATGTGATAAATAAGAGGGAGACCATTGTGGAGAAATGTCAAGAACAATGGGTTTGGTCATTGAATGGCCAATGATGGCCTACAATGGTTTGTTTCGGGGCAATTCGTGGCCAACGAGTGATGATGGTTGTTCAACCAGTGGTTCCAATCAATCACTGGGACTGGTTGGGAATCATAAATGATGGGTGTTCCTGAAGTCATAGGGGACCCCAAATCATGCTTTATAGTATAATCATGGCGATTTCTAGATTTTGTCCTTTATATGAATCATATTACATATGAATCATTCATAGTAATCATATATTTCTTTATATATTTAGATAGATAGATAAGTAAATAAATAAATAGATAATTATATATATATATATATAGATAAATATTTGTTTAGTAAATGGAAATCGCCATCTGCTGCCAGGCCTCCATCCAGCGCCATGGCGCCACCGTGTTGGGCCTGGTGCCCAGCTCCTTGGAGGCGCTGCAGCCGTCGGAGCTGCCCACGGTGCGGTGGATCTTCACGTGGGGCGAGGCCCTGGGAGGCGCCCTGGCGCAGCGCTGGCGCGGCGCGGGCAAACGCGTGGTGGAGCTGTTGATCAGCGCCTCGGTAGGGAGGGACGGGGGGTTGGGATGGGGGGGGATGGAGGGATGGATCCATGGGAGATGGGATGGGGATGGAGGGATGGGATGGCGGAGGGATGTGTGTTAATGTACAAGTCTCTACAATAGTGAGTTCATTGTGAAGTTGTACAATATACAGGGCTACGGTTACGCAGACATTGTACAGACACTGCAGAGTCAATGCATACAATGCTTTGGCTCAAGGCCACAAAACAGTCGACAAGTCAAGGAGAGACAAAAAGGACAGAGTACAAGTGCGTGCGGGGACAGCAGGCGGTACAATAAGCAAAGCCACCCAAGTGATACAAGCAGGGTGCAAAGAACAGTGAAACTTTACACGTCC
>VSDK01002676.1:0-24722 GCA_009767595.1 Symbiodinium kawagutii | reverse complement strand
TCTAAAAAAAAGGGGAGGAGAAAATGGCAGATGAAGTGGCAGCCATGCCACAATCCCTGCCATCCACCTGATTGCGCAATGGAGAGAGCAACATGCCAGTTGAACAATCCTGGCAACGAAGCGCAATGCTCAGGGACGGCTTCCGACAATGAAGCAAAAGCTCGTGAGTGCGCAATGTGCAGGACTGCGCCACGAGTCGACAACAAGAAGCCGAGCCAAGGATGAGATGACAATTAGATGCCACAATACAATTTCAATGTACAGATTATCATCAAAGATGAGACAATTCCAGTGAACAAAACAATGCTGATGACAAGTTCTCCGGTTTTGTTTAATGGGCCGCCAAACAATGTGAATAGTTGACAATTTAAATGATGCTACAATTGTCGGAAGGACAATGGTAGCAAGGGACGGTGTTAATGTACAAGTCTCTACAATAGTGGTGTTCATTGTGAAGTTGTACAATATACATGGCTACGGTTACGCAGACATTGTACAGACACTGCAGAGTCAATGCATACAATGCTTTGGCTCAAGGCCACAAAACAGTCGACAAGTCAAGGAGAGACAAAAAGGACAGAGTACAAGTGCGTGCGGGGACAGCAGGTGGTACAATAAGCAAAGCCACCCAAGTGATACAATCAGAGTGCAAAGAACAGTGAAACTTTACAATGTGGATGGATGGATTGGGTTGGAGGAAGAGATTGCTGGTGACCTGGTGACGCGGTCTTTTTAAGGGATTGAGAAGCAGTTGTGGTTGATTTTGCATGGTGATTTGGTGGTGAGAATGATGCTAATTATGGTGACGTTCAGAGTAGATCTGAGTTTCATCATTCTGGGATCTTGGGTCGTTTTTGCCATCCTGATCATCGTTGCTCCTATGATGTTGTTTGACGATTGTATATCCCTGTTGGTTATGAGATGGTCAAACAGAAAGAATAAATTATTGTATAGATCCATATCATATTAAAATTCCCTGCATAGTAAATGGCAAGCTATTTGAGGTCACGCGGCGCTGGTTTATAGGTTTGGATCTACCATTACTGATCACTGCTGATCATTGATGCTCATTATCCCTATTATTAATCATTAATTCTGGAATCAGGAAATGGTTGATCCCATTATTCCCTATTATTCATAAACCCATTCTTCCCTATTATGAACTGTTAATCGTTGCTTGTTCACCCAGAAAGTTGATCATCCTCGTTGCTGGTCGAGGCACGGAGTATTGGCTGAGCCTTTACAGCGAGGGCCGCAACCTTCGCAGCGGGCGCAGCGTCTTCGTGGCAGTGCCGGGTGCGGAGGTGGCGGTGTATCGCCAGGGGCAGCTTTGCAAGGCGAGATGCGCTCGGAATGTCAGCGCTGGTGGGAGTTGGGAGCGGTTGGGAGCCACCAGGAGTGCCCTGATCAGATGGTATCGTCATGGTTGATGGTTGTTGGTGATGGTTGATTCTTGTGAAAAATCAATGATTTTTTCAGGGTTGATAATGGTTAGGGGTTCAAGAAGGGTTGGTTGTAGGAGCTAATCACCATGTCCAACAGCACTGGTTGGATGGTTGTTTTTTTGATCACTACTGGTTGGGAACACGATGGCTGAGCAACATCAAGTGTCGGAAAGATCCCACGAAAATTTCCTGTTTGATCGACCACCAAAGCCGACTGGCTGGTAGTCGACATTGTTCTTAAAACGCATCACTCGCAGTATGGTTGGTTATTGTCGGATATTCTCCCCTCTTCTAGTATCCCTTGGGTGTCTAGTCTTATTTATTCTTGATCATGATTGTGTAACCTGGTCGGTTATTGTCTGTCATTTGGCTGGCTATTGTTGAAAACATCCTGAATGTTGCTTATTATGTTCTGATTGGTGGTTCTAGTTTATCATTTACCTGATTGGTGTCCCTGAGAATCACAAAATAACCAACCATATGCAAAACGAAAGAGTAGCGAAGAAGACATTACACAATTACAAATAACAATAGGACAAATATTGATAAAGACAATCCCACCTGCACGTGGTGACCAGTTCCCCAACCGCGACCACTTCCGCCTGTGTAGGAGGGGACTGGCGAGTTGTGCCTTCGTGGGCCCATGGTGACTACAGGGTGCGCCGCAAGTGCTTCAACCCAGGGTGGACGGCTACCAACTAAGAGGACCAAGTTGGGACATGGTGATAGTAAGCATGTTGGTGGCATCCAGGGCAGCAACCCCTGAGGAGCTACTGAAGTGGCGACGATCCGGGGGTTTGGGAACCAGTGAGTATAGCGTTTTCTTGTAATGAACTACATCGTACGACATCCCAATGATTGGAAGCAAGGTGAACATCAGTCGTTGAACGATCATCCCGGTTGAGACGGGTCTTCGCCAGCATGGGGATTGTTCACACACTTCCAAGGGGTTACAACGGTAAAACCGGAGTTGGGTCAAGTTCACCATGGTCGCTGAGCTGCTGAGTACCAAGCACCAACTCATGGAACGGCAGCCCCACACAGGTCCCGCGGCGGGGAGACAGCTTTCGTGGAAGCCGATGACGGTCAAGTGCGGCTCCCAGGGCGCCGAACCGTTTTCCTGCACCGGACTGATCGAGGGCATGGTTCCAGACCAATTCTGATCTACGTGAATTTTTCCAACATGGTAATGTTGGATACACTTGGATACCAATTATGGCTTGATAGATCAATTGTGGTTAACCAACATGAACTGCGAAGCGTCACACACCTCTATCATTAATTGATGGTGCAACAATCGTATCACTATAGCTCTTGGAAACGCAAAAAGCATGAGCTAGAGGTTTCCCACAGCCTTTGGTTGCAGTCCAAGAGGCCCGGCTGGACCGCTGTTGTTGTGTGAGGCGGGTAAATTTCAGGGGGTCAATTGTGGGATCATCAACCATCAATATTCATCATTGAACTGTCAAGAACCATCGTCGCGCCTCCGGAAATTTCGAAGCTAACCAGCATTATCGGAATTTGCAAGAGGTTTTTGACCACTTCTCAGAATGTTCCCTCAACGATTGCTTGGAGGGACCAACCAAGTTGGTCTCAGCATAGTCTGAGTTTCTATTTGCGAAAGTGAAGTCTTCACTACCTTCAGTACACCAAGAGCAACTCGCCAAAACATTTCCGGTGGTCAAAACCATACCCGAAGACTCTCAACATAGGTGAGCTGATTGTTCCACAATCCTTCAGCTCAATCTCCGAAAGTGCACCCCTCTGAACTATTGGCTAAGGGAACCTAAGTTGCACCCCTCTGAACCATCGGTTCAACCTCCGAAAGGCAGTGCCAGTGCAGCCCTTTGAACCAATGGTGAAAGGAACCTCCGAAGTTGCACCCCTTTGAACCATTGGTGAAGGGAAACCCCAGGGGGACTGGACGGTCGAATCGATGAGTTGTGCACTGGGCGAAGTCTCGAGTCTCAGGGAGCCTTCTTCAAAACCTGCGACACGGTTGGGAAGCACAGCTGGGCGGTGGAGATAGCCGTCATTTCGAGTCATTTAACGCTGATTCTTAAGGTTATTCCAACATGTTTCAACATGTTCCAACATTTCATTGCAAATTGTCATTTCCATTCATTTCCAATTTTTTCGACCCTTTCGCTGGGAGGACTGAAATCAATCCTGCTTTCTCGATGGTGTTTCGATAGCGGGAAGCTGTAACAGTGATGGCTCCAGTGTGAAGCAGCGACTGTTCCAAGAATTGATTTTCTTTTTTGGGTACACGATTGGTGGGCAACACCTGGATATGTAAGACGAAATGATTCAAAGACATGAAATTACATCCCCAAATATAATGAGTCGATGATTCAACCATCATAAAAGTACACCAATTTGCATTTGAGTAAATGATGATGATAGGCGCTGTTTCCCTTTTGCCCGACCAACTGGGATCCAGAATTTGCAAGGTGACGCTGCTGGGCAGCCAACCTGAATCCTTGGAATTCAAGGGTCGCAGCGATATGCTGATCAAGGCAAGCGGATGGCAGGGTCATGCAGGGTCCATGCTTTGCCTCAGGATCATGGATTTGATAGGCATACCCTTGATGAATAGAATCATGAATAGTACCTACAAGTTGATCACCAAAAGATTGTGTCGCAAGACTGATTATGGCCATGAATGATTAACTTGTACATACCACCAGGTGATAATCAAACAATTTTGTTTTTCAATCAATGACTATTAGTCCTGCTATAAGATTTGTGTAGCAAAACCTCTACAGTACGATTGTCATTAAGTTGCCTTGCAGCTCTGTGCGCTGCTAGAGGTGGCTGGACAGTTCCATTACCTCAGTGACATTGAGGAACGTCGGGCGCTCAAGGGACGGCGCCAAGCCATTCTAGTTGGGATGCTGCACCAGCGATCCCGTTTGGAGAGCACAAATTTTGCACCAGCGATCCCGTTTGGAGAGCACAAATTTTGCACCAGCGATCCCGTTTGGAGAGCACAAATTTTGCACCAGCGATCCCGTTTGGAGAGCACAAATTTTGCACCAGCGATCCCGTTTGGAGAGCACAAATTTTGCACCAGCGATCCCGTTTGGAGAGCACAAATTTTGCACCAGCGATCCCGTTTGGAGAGCACAAATTTTGCACCAGCGATCCCGTTTGGAGAGCACAAATTTTGCACCAGCGATCCCGTTTGGAGAGCACAAATTTTGCACCAGCGATCCCGTTTGGAGAGCACAAATTTTGCACCAGCGATCCCGTTTGGAGAGCACAAATTTTGCACCAGCGATCCCGTTTGGAGAGCACAAATTTTGCACCAGCGATCCCGTTTGGAGAGCACAAATTTTGCACCAGCGATCCCGTTTGGAGAGCACAAATTTTGCACCAGCGATCCCGTTTGGAGAGCACAAATTTTGCACCAGCGATCCCGTTTGGAGAGCACAAATTTTGCACCAGCGATCCCGTTTGGAGAGCACAAATTTTGCACCAGCGATCCCGTTTGGAGAGCACAAATTTTGCACCAGCGATCCCGTTTGGAGAGCACAAATTTTGCACCAGCGATCCCGTTTGGAGAGCACAAATTTTGCACCAGCGATCCCGTTTGGAGAGCACAAATTTTGCACCAGCGATCCCGTTTGGAGAGCACAAATTTTGCACCAGCGATCCCGTTTGGAGAGCACAAATTTTGCACCAGCGATCCCGTTTGGAGAGCACAAATTTTGCACCAGCGATCCCGTTTGGAGAGCACAAATTTTGCACCAGCGATCCCGTTTGGAGAGCACAAATTTTGCACCAGCGATCCCGTTTGGAGAGCACAAATTTTGCACCAGCGATCCCGTTTGGAGAGCACAAATTTTGCACCAGCGATCCCGTTTGGAGAGCACAAATTTTGCACCAGCGATCCCGTTTGGAGAGCACAAATTTTGCACCAGCGATCCCGTTTGGAGAGCACAAATTTTGCACCAGCGATCCCGTTTGGAGAGCACAAATTTTGCACCAGCGATCCCGTTTGGAGAGCACAAATTTTGCACCAGCGATCCCGTTTGGAGAGCACAAATTTTGCACCAGCGATCCCGTTTGGAGAGCACAAATTTTGCACCAGCGATCCCGTTTGGAGAGCACAAATTTTGCACCAGCGATCCCGTTTGGAGAGCACAAATTTTGCACCAGCGATCCCGTTTGGAGAGCACAAATTTTGCACCAGCGATCCCGTTTGGAGAGCACAAATTTTGCACCAGCGATCCCGTTTGGAGAGCACAAATTTTGCACCAGCGATCCCGTTTGGAGAGCACAAATTTTGCACCAGCGATCCCGTTTGGAGAGCACAAATTTTGCACCAGCGATCCCGTTTGGAGAGCACAAATTTTGCACCAGCGATCCCGTTTGGAGAGCACAAATTTTGCACCAGCGATCCCGTTTGGAGAGCACAAATTTTGCACCAGCGATCCCGTTTGGAGAGCACAAATTTTGCACCAGCGATCCCGTTTGGAGAGCACAAATTTTGCACCAGCGATCCCGTTTGGAGAGCACAAATTTTGCACCAGCGATCCCGTTTGGAGAGCACAAATTTTGCACCAGCGATCCCGTTTGGAGAGCACAAATTTTGCACCAGCGATCCCGTTTGGAGAGCACAAATTTTGCACCAGCGATCCCGTTTGGAGAGCACAAATTTTGCACCAGCGATCCCGTTTGGAGAGCACAAATTTTGCACCAGCGATCCCGTTTGGAGAGCACAAATTTTGCACCAGCGATCCCGTTTGGAGAGCACAAATTTTGCACCAGCGATCCCGTTTGGAGAGCACAAATTTTGCACCAGCGATCCCGTTTGGAGAGCACAAATTTTGCACCAGCGATCCCGTTTGGAGAGCACAAATTTTGCACCAGCGATCTCGTTTGGAGAGCACAAATTTTGCACCAGCGATCTCGTTTGGAGAGCACAAATTTTGCACCAGCGATCCCGTTTGGAGAGCACAAATTTTGCACCAGCGATCCCGCTTGGAGAGCACAAATTTTGCACCAGCGATTTTGTGTTTCCGTTACTGCAGCGCAAAACAATTTTTTACATTTTTTGCCGAAGTCGCCTGTTTTAGATTAGTTTTAACTACGGGAGCCAGGGGCCAGACCCAGGGCCCGACCCAGGGCCAGACCCAGGGCCAGACCTAGCTGTGGCCTAGTAGTGCAGCCCGCAAGCAAAATTCCAAATGTCTAGCAAAATTAATTTTAATGCCAGGCCAAGGACCAGATCCTGGGGACAAAGGCAGCAGCCAAACACTCCCATTTGGAGTGCTTGCAACCAAAGACAGCAGCAGACACAATGTGATTTTTTCCTGGTGTAACCCTAGGAGATGAAATCGATCATAAGTCATAAGTCAGCATTGGCATTGCGAGCATTTTTTCTAGAATTTTCAAATTCATATCATAACGAAGTCAAGATTCTTGACTATTTGACTATAGACTATGACTATGATTCTGCCTATGGCCCTGACCCTGTTTCAATACCAGTACCTTAAATCATTTCATCATCATCCATTTTAACCCAGAGATTACAGCCAATTTGCACACCAGTTGTTTCTGTTGGCTTGCAGTTCTACTCAACGGTGCGAATAATATATAGGTAACTCGATGAAATATTTCCAACAAATCTTGTGCGCAGGCAGCAGCATAGTCATCGAGTGAAGGATTGTGTTTACGTTTACGCTCTGAGCACAGCAGCACAGCCAAAGATCAGATTTTCCCTTCCAATTTGTGGTTGAAACCAGCAGGACAGCCAACTAGTTGCTGCTTCTCGTTTGCATTGAAATGGAAAACGTTTTCTATTGAGCCAGCAGGTACAAGCATAAGTCCGTTTAAACTATAGCAAATGATCAATCAGATGATATATTTCTCTATTTATATAAATATAAATATATATATATATATATATATCTTTATTTTTTGATTAAATGGTCAACTCATTGTTATGTGTGCAAATGAGATTGCAAGATAATCATACAAGGATATGTGAGGTTGTCATTCAAAGATCAACAACTACAAGTCTGTAAATGAGATCTCTTTCCAATGAGGTCCTTAGATCACAGGTTGTAAATAGGATCCCTTACCAGAAAGGGCTTTCCATTTGGAGCCAAACTCATTTTTGGCCATTTTCTTGGTGCAAAATTTGTGCTCTCCATTTGTGGTGACTGTTAGTGGGCCGGGGGTACACTCAAGTGATAGGGTTTCTCAAGCCAGTGTGGGGACCCCAAAACTGGTGGATTTATTACTGTAAATAGTTAGTCAACAAAGGATATTTAGAGGTACCCCCTATATTGAGAAGCAGTTATATTAGTAAGAGACCCTCCTTTTCATTGGATTGTAAATGACATAGGATATTTGCGGGTAAAATGATGGTGGTTCGTTCATATGACTCTAGCTTTGAAGGTACTGAAATAGTACCACCATTTTGGATGGCCTCATGGCTCCTCTGATTTCTTGGCTTGGTGACGCTGCTGTTTTCGCCGCAGGTCTCAAGGAAGCTTTGCTGCCAACTCCCGAGAATACCGACAGTGCAGTTGTACAGGAGGCGCAGAGTTTCCCTGACAGGGTGTTGCCTATGCTGGCGTGAAACGCTTCAAAAGGTTGCATTTGAGGCTTGTTGATGCTCAGGCTGTTCTTGGATATGGAAAGACGTGTATTTTGCGCAAAATTCTTTTCAGTTTGAGTTGCCCCCTACACATCAGTCTTTTTGCTTGAATCTTGAGTAGCCCATGGTTGTTTCACTTTCAACTTCGAAGAGTTCGCAATCCCTATTTTTCTATGTGAACAGACCAGCGTATGAGATACATGTTCTGCACGGGTGCATGCCATGCATTTCTTGAAACCCACGTACTTTGCGCTGGTATAGCTAGTGTAGGACCTGCGGGGCTGCATTTTGCATAGATGCACGAATAGATGACCAAGGTACATATGTCTCTATGCCATATCTACGAACATGCACGCAAGTTTTCGTTCTGCAACAATATCTTAGATTTGACTTGAACGCTTGCTTGCGCAGCTTCCATGTGCATAGCGGTTCTCAAACAAGGGCACCTGAAAATTTAATCGAAAATAAGTTAGGGTATTTTTGTTGATTTCTTCACCAACTCGACCAATTTCAAGGCTTGAGGAGACACTGATGTGGCATTGGAATGAGAAAGACAATGCTGTCAGTTTGATTTACACCAGGCTCACATGGTGGTTTCTTACAATAGGGGACCCAAAAAATGGTTGGTTTATTACTATAAATGGTTGATTAAGGATGATTTGCAGTAACAAACTCGATAAACCAAGCATTTGGTTGGTACCCTGATAATTAATGAACCACTTTAAGGATTTAGAGGTACCCCTATGACTTGAGAAAGCACTGAATCTTCCAAGATTAGATCAGTGGCTCCTTCCTTTGGCATCGCAGGTGGCTGTGCTGCCTCCGGCACAAAATTCATTGAAGGATGCTCCAGCGAATCTTGGTGGCACGCAGTCGTTGCAGCCTGAAGACCGGTAAAGGCTACAGTAGATGGTTGGGTTTTTGACCTAGATTCTACTAAACCAAGCACCAATCCACAGCAAGGGCAGCTTATTTGCGCCAAATTCAAGTGCGGCTAAAAGCCAATTTGTTCCAGAACCGCCTTGTTGGAAAATTGCTTGGGCTAGCAAATATGTAAGCTGTTTTTGTTTGACAACAACACTGCATCAAAGCCAGCAGGACCTGTCGCCCATTGGATGAGGCGTTGGATTTCTGATGCATCCAGGATTGATCAGCCAAGACTTTGGAGGTTCGAATCCTCTCAGGTCCGTTTCTTTTCCACTCGCTCCTTTGTTGAGAATCATCCAAGCAGCAGTTGGTCATTGCTCGCTTGCCACCATGGCTTGTCAATCGAACAGTTCTTTCCTTTTTCATTGCCATGCAACCCCCGAGACGGTGAATCTAACGCCCGGAATGTGTTGAGAATGCTATGTTATTTTGCGTTTCTCATCATCATTCTTTCTTCCAGTTTCTTGCGAAGATTACTTCACAATGATGATAAAAGTACCCCTCATGATGAACCCCATGAGTTCTCACCTACCATTGGATCAACCATGAAAAACTACCAGTACTAGCCGTCAGTAGTGGTTAACCGCCATTTCGAACCCATCATCAATCGTTCAGTTCTCATTAAGTATTATTCACCATCGCTCAACCACCATTCTTCGCCATCATTGGCCGTTCGGCAACACCGATTGGTTATCATTGACCACCATAGCAACCATCGTTAACCACCATTGGTTAACCACCATTGGTTGACCACCATGGGTTAACCACATCGAACACCTCCCTTTCCATGGCTTGGCAGTCCTTAGGCACGTTTTCATCTCGGTGCTGGGAGCTGGACATCGAGCCTCTGCTGCCAGGCGATCGCGGAACATGGGACGACTTGTTGGATTCAAAACGAAGGGTGGTGGATTTTGGATTTTTTGGGATTTTTGGATGGTGAAGTACTTGATGTGGGTTTTTTGGGATTCGATCATTTGGATTGTTATTTGACTGATATTTTTTTGGAGTTTTTGGTCCTTTTTTCCGCCTTCGTTGCTTCGCGGATTACTTGGTCGGAAAGCAGGCAGGGAAGGTTTGGTTGGCAGTTTGTCGGTGCATGTGTCAATTTACTTATTGATTTCTTCTAGCTGGTTGTTCTTGCTTTCTTGCTTTCTTGCTTGCTTGCCTGCCTGCCTGTTTATTCATTTATTTATTTGTTTGTTTGTTTGTTTGTTTGTTTGTTTGTCCAACTAGCCAGCTTAGTCATGTTGGAGCTGTCCAGGTTGCTGGAGAGGGCCAAGGCAGTGGCGCCCCACGCAGCCGCGCTGCATGTCCTGGGGAAACCTTTGCCCAAGGCGCTGGGCTTAGCAACGGGTGCGGTACCCATGGCCAGCATGTTGTGATCAGCTTGGGGTGCCAGGTTCCACTGGCCTCAGCAAGTAGTCCACCAAATTGGCCAAATGCTGCGAACTTTCAGGGGGACAGTTGCGAACTGTGAATTCATATTAATGCTCAGGTTGATGGCGTTCAGGATTGGGGTATGGGAACTGCCAACTTTTCTGGCATCGTTGGTATGACGAACCCCCCAAAATAGTTGATTCGAACGGTTTTTTTCGAGAAGGGGTTCGTGGATTTGCGAGTTATCGTGGGATTTTGGTTGGTTTGAATGGGTATTGGATCCCTTGATTGCTGGGCCATGCCGGGCTTCGTCTCAAGAAGTGGGTCTGCACGGGGGTATCTGACACTTAAGTTTTCACACAGATGCATGGTGTTTTGATGGTGGGAATGCCAACTGTCAACGGGGTTGTGATGCGTTTCTTGGAGATTGGTGACCGCATCTAGTTATTTGCATGGGTTTGGAGGGGATGGTAATCGGTTCATCGAGACAGCACATGGTTGTAGTCCTTTGTAGTAGCAAAAGCATGGGATTCTAAAGGGTTGGATGGAATCCTATGGGATACCAATCAGAACCACTCTGCAGCTGAGTGCAACCAACCAAGTCCAATCCAGCTGTGAACAGAAATCTGTGTCTCAGGGGATGTCCAAATGGGCATGGCTCACCGTGGAGATTTGTTGCGAAGTCCCAAGGATTTCCCATGGCTTGGATCCCAAAATCCGCCTGAGGATCCCGTGTCGACCAAAGTTGATCGGCGCGCCTTGCTGCAGAGCCGCCTGGCGACGAGGATCCCACCGCCACGTGACTCCTAAGATCCTTCGGTTCAGTGGCTGATTCTGGGCGTCACCATGTTGTGAACCCTGCATTTGTTATACATGTCGTGCATTGCCACGTGTGTACAGTACTGAGGCTATAGAGGCAAATGTCGGTCTTTCAATGACCAGATACTCAATATCCACAAATTGAATCACACAATGCAAATGTATTTACTGTCTCTACCTAACAAACTAACTGACTAATTTATCCAACTAATCAACATATCTAACTCATTACATCCATCTATCAACTGACTAACTAAGTAACCAACCTAACTAACTAACTAACTGACTAAATAACTAACCAACTAACCAACTAAATAACTCACTAGCTAACCAACTACCTAACTAGCCAACTGACGAACTTAAGAAACGAACTCATCAAGCGATCCATCTCTGCTGAGGTGTGGCCACCTGCGGTGCCTCCGAGCCCATCAGCGCGTTGCCCGCGCTGTGGGCGCGGGTGAAGCCGCAGCCCCGGTGGCTGCTGACCGTAGCCTTGGTGGGAGCACTGAACCTGACGTCGTGGTGCGGCTTCCCAGGGCTGGAGGAATGGCATGGTCAGCATGGCGTGGCGTTTCTTCTTGTGCCCAGCTTTTTGGAGGTTGAAAACCTACTTGCCGCGAGGTTTTGATGAATTTATAAGCATGTTGCTGGGTGAGTGGTTTGCTGCTGAGTTCAGGGCACTTGGGCCCAGAAAAACCCGGTCAGTGGTCAGCACCCTGACATGTTCTGCAAAGGCTTGCCGTTCAAACCTTTACGGTACGCGGATGCACACGTATTGATGATCGATAGACACCTCACACTCAACGGAGTTGTTTGAATTATACTACTCTGTTTGTAAAGGCCTTCAATGGGTCACATTGGGAAATAGATTTGAAGTGTAGGGCTACCAGCATTCACATGGGGAGTAGAACGTAGTAGATCCACATTGATGAATCCAATTTCGATGTTCTTGACCATCAACCATTGTATCAACAACTGGATCTCCTAGCATTGCATTGACTGCTGTTGGCTGACGGCTGTTACTAGCCACCTGAATGAACCATGGATTGACCGCGATCGACCATGAATTAGCCACTTGTCAATGAACCAGTGTCACCTGCTGATGTACCTGAACTATCTACTAACCTGAACCAACTACTACTGCCAATTATGCTTACTGCTTATGTTGGTGATTGGTTCTTATCATTGGAAACTATCTACCAACCTATGAGCCGTTTTTTTCCCAGCAACTAACCATTCCCTGCCAACCTGGCAGTAGCTTTTTTCCCAGGCATTGTCAAGTATTTGGTTGACTTAACATGCTTATTGGAACCACTGGGATTCCCCATTGGAAGGGTTATAAAGTTATAAAACCCTCCCAAAATCATTTTTCACTCCATTACAGCTAACCAGTGGCAGGTTTAAACTACGGGTTACCAAAGCTGGCCAAAGGATACCAGCTAACATGGCTTATTCCTACCCTGCTTAGAAATTATCTCCTAAGCTTAACTCGACCACTGGTTACCCTTATTAAACAGTCATTTCCTAAGCTTCACCACCCATCCACTCACCATTCCTGCACGCCAGGCTCCGAACGGGCCAGGCTTCGAGGCCCTGCGGTCCCGCAGTGGTAGGAATGGAAGGATGCGCTAAGGGCGCTAAGGGCTGGTGGTTTTAAGGATGGTTGGACCAAGTGGTATTGGTTAGTAGTGGTTAGTGGTGGTTCGTGGTGATTAGTGGTGGTTAGTGGTGGTTAGTGGTGGTTAGTGGTGGTTAGTGGTGGTCAGTGGTGGTTTTGCTTGGAGCTGATTTGAAGAAAAAACATGTGGATTTGACTCCTACCTGTAGGGGGAATCAACATCGATGGAAAAATCGACCTGGGAAAGCTTTGGAAGTGCTGGCGGAAACAGCCGGGTTTCCGTTCGTTCCCATCAACCAACCAGGGGGAGGTCATCCACCCGTCACGGGGGAATATTGTCCTCTCAGCTTTACTTGGTTTGCTACTCTGAGGGGGGTTTGCCCATCTACCATACTGGGTTTGTGGGAAAGTGTCAGTCATTTTGGGCAGGGGAATACTTACTCACCAAGGAGACATGCCTCTCGTAAAGCTTATCGATGCATCTCTTTGCACATTCTCTTTACTTTTTCCCCTTCTCCCAATGCGCTATGGGCGAGCGAAAAAGGCATCAAACCATTATCAGCTCGCCTCAGTCGATTGCTTGCGCGCGGGGTGGTCGTAGTTTGAGTGGGTGATGTTGTTCTTGCGGCCAGTTCTTTTTGCTGAAGAGTTTTTACTTTCTTCTCTTCTCCCAGTTGTGCTATAGAATTTTCTTCTTTTCTACTATATGGGCAAGGTATGTAGGTTAAATCGCGCATGTCACCCAGGCAATGCATTTCTGATGAGGCAAAAATTGTTAGATTTGTATGCCAGTCAGTTGAAAGAGGGCTGAAAGTTCGATCAGTTTCGCCCTGGGAATGCATGAGGGAGACCCAGCTCTTTTCATGACCGTTGCATTCTTTCGTTCACTTTCACTCCATAGAGCTATTTGATCACGAGATCTTCTCGCACCCAGTGTTGCAGGCCATCTGTCAAGAACTTGATCCAAATGCTCTTGCACATCACCGCAGCAGCTTGGCGTTGGCGTAGCAGGCGTTAGCACTGGCCCTGAGTTACTGGGTGGCCTTAGAGGAGCAGTTGTTGGGATCGGCCTGCTTTTCAGGATTTAACAACTGCTCTACCAGCATGAGGTTCAGCCAGCCTACCAGAAGAATTCATGCCTAATAATCATGCATGGCTATTACATGATTATTTTCAGGATTTTATGTTTGGCCATTCTTGGTAGTTTACCATGAAGAATCCATGGGGGTTTTGGCCATGACTACCGTCAGGTGCCGTACCTGTGGCTATTGTCACTGCATGTGCCGATCCACCTTTGCAGGCCGCGCGGTGGGGGGGCTTCGTTGGTTGGGAGATTTCTGGTTGTGAACAGGTGACCAGTGGTTGTCAAAATTGCGGGTTTTGTTTGGGTTTCATAACCAGTAAGTTGGTTTTATATGTTTTACCAGTAGTACCCGGGCAAGCCGGGGGCGGAAGTTTCCCAAGGTCAACCACTATAAGATCAAAGAAAACGGTGGCCTATAATTCAGAGGCAAAAGTGCCTATAGTTTGTTGAAATGGTGCTTTCAAAAAATTGTGCTTCCTGTTGCGCGACAAAACCACCACACAAAACCACCAGCACAAAACCAGCAAAACAAGACCACCACACAAAGCCACCAACACAAAGCCACCAACGCAAAACCACCAACACAAAACCACCAACGCAAAACCACCAACGAAGCCACCACACAAAACCACCACACAACACCACCACAGAAAAACCACCAGCGCAAAACCACCAACAGAGCCACCAACAAGCCACCACACAAAACCACCAGCGCAAAACCACCAACACAAAACCACCAACGCAAAACCACCAACACAAAGCCACCACACAAAACCACCAGCGCAAAACCATCAACGCAAAACCAGCAAAACAAGACCACCACACAAAGCCACCAACAGAAAACCACCAACACAAAACCACCACACAAAACTACCAACACAAAGCCACCACACAAAACCACCGGCACAAACCCACCAACAAGCCACCGGCACAAACCCACCAACAAGCCACCACACAAAACCACCAGCGCAAAATCACCAACACAAAACCGCCAGAGCAAAACCAGCAAAACAAAGCCACCACACAAAGCCACCAACACAAAGCCACCCACACAAAGCCACCAACACAAAGCCACCAACACAAAACCACCAACACAAAACCACCAACAAAGCCACCGCACAATACCACCAACGCAAAACCACCACACAAAACCACCAACACAAAACCATCTGTCACTGTCACGAAGCCAGACTTCCAGCGCCAAAGCGGAAAAGTGCGATTTTGAAGCATTTTGATACGCAAAAGCGCACAGGAAACGAAAGCCAGCGAAAATGCGAGAAATCCAAGCCCCAAAACCAGACTCCCAGCGCCAAAGCGGAAAAAGTGCGATTTTGAAGCGTTTTGATAAGAGAGACTGTACAGAAAACGACAGCCTGCCAAAACGGAGCTTTCATGCGAGACTTCCTTCAAAACTGGAAGCTGAGATCTTCAAAAGTGACGACAGTCACACAGATCGTTCTCCAAACGAAGCTGTCGTGTGAGACTTCCTCCATTTTTCAACTTGTCAACTTCAAAAAGTGACAACAGTCACAGAGATCGTCTCCGGCACGAAGCTGTCGTGTGAGACTTCCTCCATTTTTCAACTTGTCAACTTCAAAAAGTGACAACAGTCACAGAGATCGTCTCCGGCACGAAGCTGTCGTGTGAGACTTCCTCCATTTTTCAACTTGTCAACTTCAAAAAGTGACAACAGTCACAGAGATCGTCTCCGGCACGAAGCTGTCGTGTGAGACTTCCTCCATTTTTCAACTTGTCAACTTCAAAAAGTGACAACAGTCACAGAGATCGTCTCCGGCACGAAGCTGTCGTGTGAGACTTCCTCCATTTTTCAACTTGTCAACTTCAAAAAGTGACAACAGTCACAGAGATCGTCTCCGGCACGAAGCTGTCGTGTGAGACTTCCTCCATTTTTCAACTTGTCAACTTCAAAAAGTGACGACAGTCACACAGATCGTTCTGAAAACGAAGCTTTCGTGCGAGACTTCCTTCAAAAATGAACGTTGAACATCGATTTTTGACGACAGTTACACGAGACAAGCCCGAGGCAAGCCCGAGGCAAGCCCGGACCCGCCGTTTCGCAGAGCTTACCTTCGACGTCTCAGCAGCGCACTTTCCATTGCAAAACACAGCATTTCGCGAGCCGGCTATCTACCCAAAACGCATGCCATGCGCACGAAGTACCACGCCTGTCACACAAAATGAACATCGAAGATGACGCATGCGCACGAAGTCGCACGCCTGTCACACAAAATGAAGATAACTGAAAGCTGACAGCTTCAAAAGTGACGACAGTCACACAGATCGTTCTCCAAACGAAGCTGTCGTGTGAGACTTCCTCCATTTTTCAACTTGTCAACTTCAAAAAGTGACAACAGTCACAGAGATCGTCTCCGGCACGAAGCTGTCGTGTGAGACTTCCTCCATTTTTCAACTTGTCAACTTCAAAAAGTGACAACAGTCACAGAGATCGTCTCCGGCACGAAGCTGTCGTGTGAGACTTCCTCCATTTTTCAACTTGTCAACTTCAAAAAGTGACAACAGTCACAGAGATCGTCTCCGGCACGAAGCTGTCGTGTGAGACTTCCTCCATTTTTCAACTTGTCAACTTCAAAAAGTGACAACAGTCACAGAGATCGTCTCCGGCACGAAGCTGTCGTGTGAGACTTCCTCCATTTTTCAACTTGTCAACTTCAAAAAGTGACAACAGTCACAGAGATCGTCTCCGGCACGAAGCTGTCGTGTGAGACTTCCTCCATTTTTCAACTTGTCAACTTCAAAAAGTGACGACAGTCACACAGATCGTTCTGAAAACGAAGCTTTCGCGCGAGACTTCCTTCAAAAATGAACGTTGAACATCGATTTTTGACGACAGTTACACGAGACAAGCCCGAGGCAAGCCCGAGGCAAGCCCGGACCCGCCGTTTCGCAGAGCTTACCTTCGACGTCTCAGCAGCGCACTTTCCATTGCAAAACACAGCATTTCGCGAGCCGGCTATCTACCCAAAACGCATGCCATGCGCACGAAGTACCACGCCTGTCACACAAAATGAACATCGAAGATGACGCATGCGCACGAAGTCGCACGCCTGTCACACAAAATGAAGATAACTGAAAGCTGACAGCTTCAAAAGTGACGACAGTCACACAGATCGTTCTCCAAACGAAGCTGTCGTGTGAGACTTCCTCCATTTTTCAACTTGTCAACTTCAAAAAGTGACAACAGTCACAGAGATCGTCTCCGGCACGAAGCTGTCGTGTGAGACTTCCTCCATTTTTCAACTTGTCAACTTCAAAAAGTGACAACAGTCACAGAGATCGTCTCCGGCACGAAGCTGTCGTGTGAGACTTCCTCCATTTTTCAACTTGTCAACTTCAAAAAGTGACAACAGTCACAGAGATCGTCTCCGGCACGAAGCTGTCGTGTGAGACTTCCTCCATTTTTCAACTTGTCAACTTCAAAAAGTGACAACAGTCACAGAGATCGTCTCCGGCACGAAGCTGTCGTGTGAGACTTCCTCCATTTTTCAACTTGTCAACTTCAAAAAGTGACAACAGTCACAGAGATCGTCTCCGGCACGAAGCTGTCGTGTGAGACTTCCTCCATTTTTCAACTTGTCAACTTCAAAAAGTGACGACAGTCACACAGATCGTTCTCCAAACGAAGCTTTCGTGCGAGACTTCCTTCAAAACTGAAAGCTGACACCTTCAAAAATGACGACATCTCTTGCTCTAGACATCTCTTGCTCTAGACATCTCTTGCTCTAGACATCTCTTGCTCTGGGCATCTCTTGCTTCAGACATCTCTTGCCTCTCTTGCTCTAGACCTCTCTTGCTCTTGACATCTCTTGCTCTAGACATCTCTTGCTCTTGACATCTCTTGCTCTAGACATCTCTTGCTCTTGACATCTCTTGCTCTAGACATCTCTTGCTCTTGACATCTGTTGCTCTAGACATCTCTTGCTCTAGACATCTCTTGCTCTTGACATCTGTTGCTCTAGACATCTCTTGCTCTAGCCATCTCTTGCTCTAGACATCTCTTGCTCTAGCCATCTCTTGCTCTAGACATCTCTTGCTCTAGACATCTCTTGCTTCAGACATCTCTTGCTTCAGACATCTCTTGCTTCAGACATCTCTTGCTTCAGACATCTCTTGCTCTAGACATCTCTTGCTTCAGACATCTCTTGCTTCAGACATCTCTTGCTTCAGACATCTCTTGCTTCAGACATCTCTTGCTTCAGACATCTCTTGCTTCAGACATCTCTTGCTTCAGACATCTCTTGCTTCAGACATCTCTTGCTTCAGACATCTCTTGCTTCAGACATCTCTTACTCTAGACATCTCTTGCTTCAGACATCTCTTGCTTCAGACATCTCTTGCTCTTGACATCTCTTGCTCTTGACATCTCTTGCTTCAGACATCTCTTGCTTCAGACATCTCTTGCTTCAGACATCTCTTGCTTCAGACATCTCTTGCTTCAGACATCTCTTGCTCTAGACATCTCTTGCTTCAGACATCTCTTGCTTCAGACATCTCTTGCTTCAGACATCTCTTGCTTCAGACATCTCTTGCTTCAGACATCTCTTGCTCTAGACATCTCTTGCTTCAGACATCTCTTGCTCTAGACATCTCTTGCTCTAGACATCTGTTGCATTAGCCATCAGTTGCAGTAGTCATTGTGGTTGTTCGTAACACGGAAGTATGCTTCCAAACTTCCTTTGATAAGGGTTGAATAACCACTAAGCTGGTTTTGTAAGGGCTTGATTTCGAACAATTAACTTGGTTTTACAAGGGTTTTATAATCATGAAGTTTGTTAATAAGTGTTTTACAACCATTAAGCTAGTTTTGTAAGGGTTTTATTTACAGCAAATAGTTGGTTTTATAAGGGCTTGATAATCATTCAGTTGGTTAATAAGGGTTTTATAACCATTAAGCTGGTTGTATATGGGGTTTTAAAGCCACTAAGCTAGTTTTATAAGGGTTTTACGACTATTAAGCTGGTCTTATAGGGGTGTTATAGTCATTAAGTTGGTTTTGCAAGGGTGTTTATAACCATTAAGCTGGTTTTGTGAGGGTTCTACAAGGGTTTATAAGAGTTTTGTTAAGCTCGTAACCGTGAACAATGGTTGATTGAATAGGGGAAAACAACTTGCAATAACAGGGGATATTCCAACCATATGGTGGCGTCTCAAACCATAGGGGAACCCCAAAGTTATGGATGGTTTATTCAGAAACATTAATAGTGGATGAGTGGGGGGTACCACCATTTTCAGAAACAATCATACAGGAAATGCTTGATGAAATACAACCAGAGATTGATGGCGCACCATCTATGAACACCCACGTTTTCGAACACAAAAAAAATGAATTTCAACCGTTGAACAAAAGGTTTGTTGAACCTTGAAGCCGGCGATTTATTGGAAATCTTTACATGGTTTTCCTTGCCATCTCACACTGGCAGCAGAGAGATAATGCCAGATGCTTGTTGGAGTTGTTATTGCTCATAGCCACCAACCAGTGAAAAGATGTTTTAAGCTGCTTTATCAATCATCACACGTCCCTCGTTCTTGGTACCTTTCTCTGACCCTGTTGGTGGCCACAAAGCAAGCTTTCTGGCACAACTTCAACGCTGCTTTGAAGGATGTGTTGCTATAGACGCGACCACCCAAGATCATTCGTGGAAACTGCTAGACTTTTGGCATAGACTTCTGGACAAGGTGACATCTCCCCTTGTTAGCCAGTCTTGAACGCCCTTGTGCCACCAACCATTGACCATAAGAACCCTCCAAGAGCAGCCCCGGCCGTGAGGTCTGTGATCAACTACGTGCCCTTTGGGCGCTTGGGACTGTTTCTGGGCCTTGCAGTTTTGGAGTCGTACGCAACCAACTGAGAGATGATCCTTGTCCCCATGGGAGTGTCAACATGGACTGTCCGAGTGGATGAGCATTCTCGGATATGAGCAAACTAGCGGAACCCATCCGATACCTTTTGTGCTGCACCGATCAACACATAAATATGCATTGGAACATGCACAAAACGCAACCCCCCTACGGCCCTGCGCATAGAGTCGTGGATGATTCTACCTTTGCTTCGTGGATCAATCGCTTCTCTTGTCGATCGTCTGGGCGATTCTTCGCGGCGACTCGTCGCCGTCTCAGGCTCTGCCTTTGGTACCACATGGCTCGATCTAAAGGCGGGGGATCCGACAGGATGCGATCCATGCTGGCTGGGAGGGAGCGGTTTGGAGCTACCAGGAGTAGCACAACCCAATGGTAGGATATATACGTGCACTATATATGGTTATGAACGGATCAGTTTTCCACACAAACCGAAATTCGATATAAGCATAGACATGCGATAGTATTGGTAGGTATATGGTGATGTATAAGTCAGGTATTTAGTTAGGTATACCGTAAATGGAAGTAAATGGTTTGGTATACGGTAAGCTGTTCATAGTCACCATGCACAACAAATTGTGCAGGCCCTAGTGTCCACGTAAACCCGAACAAACAATCTTCGCACAGATAAGTTCTTGGTTGGGCTGTTGTCCCCATTACAAAGAATATGAAACCCCTAGAGTTGGCCGAGTTATACTGAGCATTTGTTGACAAGTACTAACCTTTCTCAATCAACAAATAAGCATTAGCCATTGTGAATCCTTAGTAAGTGTCATTGACCTCATTGTGAAACATCATCATCAAGCAGCATTGAGCACCAGTAACTATCACGAGCAAAAAACGAAACGGGCAATCATGAAGCATCAATAGCCACTATGTGCCATCATGCAGCGTCCTAATTACCCACACTAACCGCCATTCACTATCTAACGACCCCCATTCTTAAGCACCAATTAACAACCATCGACTACCATCAAATTGACAATCATTAACCACCCTTAACCATCTAATAACCCTTGTTCGCAACCACCAGAAAACAACCCTTAACTAGCCTTTACCATCTAATAATCATCATCAACCAAATTATTAAGCATCAACATGATTAACCATCATTAACAATCAGGAACCATCATTAATCATTTGATAACTCTCAGTATCAACCACCAATTTTACAACCACTAAGTAGCCTTGACCATGCATCATTGCCCCCCATCATTCCCCACCCTTCACCACGGTTCACCACCCCTCCCCAGGTCTTGCGGCCTGGTCTGCTCGCTTGAGCTTGGTGGCTTGCACAGCACTGGGGGCCTCCACATTGAGGCATGGTGGGGGGCGCGGCTGGGATGCTTCAGGAAGCTGGTAATGAGGGTTTAGTTAGGGTCCAGTGATGCTTTTTATCATGGTTTGATATTGATGATGATGATGATGATGATGATGATGATGATGATGATGATGATGATGATGATGATGCCAAGAGTATTCGGGCTTTCGAAACATTCCGGAACGATCATTTCTTTGGGGTGAAACACACATTTTTCTTGCTAGGAACACAAGCCCAGAGTATCACAGAATGTGTATGCCCGACTTCCTCCATTTTGCCAACTTCTCAGCAGATCAATTGGTACATGTGTTGGATACCTCTAAAATAGAATCAATTAGGATTCAACGTTTTCTTGAGGATTAGAAGTACATACTCTACTTGGTTTCAACTGGTACTTCAGGCAGATTGTTTTGAATCAATCAGGGATACCTCTGAAGTCATCCCTAAAGCGTTTTCGTCTCCGATGGTATGCCCGTGTAAGGACTTGAATTTTGTGTACGACGCTGCTTCCATTTGTTAAGATAGATGCAGAGCAAACCTTTGACCCCAGATTTCAGCAACGAGGAGTTGGGGATGGTCCAATCCAGAATGTGTGCGAGTCCAATTGCTGATTTCGCATGATTCGAACGCTTCATGGAGTTTTTGGTTTGCGTTCGGAGTCAACGGCGACCTGTGCCGGAGTCTATGGTTTTCATTTTTGCACAGTGGGGGTTCTCCCTTGAGGTATAGGAAGGGCTACTGGTTTTTGTTTGTACTAGTTACTATTGTCAACAGAGTGAGTTTGAACCAAGAAGCAAGGTAATGACATTACCGTGGACCACTCCAACAGGACCCTTAGTGCTCATATCCAAAGTAAAATGAGTGATCTTGTCTATTTTCAAGTTGTGCAATTTTCTTGTTATTTTTCAAGTTTGCAAAAATTCGCTTAGGTTCGCGTAACTGTCGTGTAAGCAATGACCCAGTCAAAATGAAATTCATGAAGGCTCGCATAGTCTCTCCTCGAATTCCACCCTGTACACACAGGCAGTAAACACAAGCCAGTTAAATTTTGGTGTTGTATTTCTTGACATCATCTTTCCTCCTCATCCATCATCCATAATCAATCATCCATCATCCATCATACATCACACATCAATCATCCATCATCCATCATCCATCATACATCATACATCATCATCCATCATCCATCATCATCCGTCATCTCCGTCATCCATCATCCATCATCATTGAATCATCATCCATCATCTCCGTCATCCATCATCCATCATCATTGAATCATCATCCATCATCTCCGTCATCCATCATCCATCATCATTGAATCATCATCCATCATCTCCGTCATCCATCATCCATCATCATTGAATCATCATCCATCATCTGCGTCATCCATCATCCATCATCGTTGAATCATCATCCATCACCCATCATCAATCATCCACCATGTTTTTTCTGTTGGACATCGGATTCGTTTCCCTCAGCCAGACGCGAAGCTTTGAAACCCTGGTGGATCGTCTTCTGGTTGGCCATCCCAGATCAGGTGCAGGTGCGCTTTTTGCCCGCGACGGGTTCAGTTGATGACTGGTGAATGATTGGGGAATGGTTGAGAGTGATTGTTCGTGAGATTGTTCAATGACAATTAAGAGGGTGGTTCATGGTGGTTCAGAGCGGTTGAGAGTGGGTCGATGTGGTTCGTGCCTGCTTTCATGGTGCTTGGGAATGGTTGAATCCTCTTGGTGAATCAAGGGCACTGCGTGAAGGGCGGCCGGATGGTGGCCCATGCTGGTTGATAGAGGATAGTTGAGGAACGGATTGCGGCCTGCCTGCAATCTGCAATGTGTTGACAACTTCCAGCTCTGCAGAAATTGCAACGGCTTAGTTTCCAGCCGCTGCTCCAAGCTGCTCCAAGCTCCTCTTCGGAAATGCTTCTGCTGTTGCGGGAAGTTCAGCTGGTGGTTGAAACCATCTCATTAACCTACCGAGTTACAGAGATTGAGATTCCTCGCAGGCCGAGTGCGGCTGGTGGTTGAAGCCCGATGGTTGGAAGTGGTACTTCGTTACTTGGTGAATGGAATGGCTGGCGTGGTCGTTTGGGATGAAAGTGAGGGCTGCTTGGTGTTATCAGCGCCCAATTTCCAACAGCATACTGTGGGGGATCGGGTAGTGGTCAATGAAAGTGCTTGGCTACCTGGTTGCAATGCGTTCTATTCAGCGTGAACCAACGTTCTGAGTCCATGACATTCTTGAGGCAGACCTCAAAGTTGTATACTGTATAGTCTTCCTACATCTCTGGCTTGAACATCCAAGACTTCAAGAATCCTACAAAGACTTACGGAATATCATGATGATGATGATGCTGCTGCTGCTGATGATGATGATGATGATGATGATGCTGGTGGTGGCGGCGGCGGCGGCGGCGGTGGTGGTATAGTTCTTTGTTTTTCTATAGATATGGTCATTCATCAAATCCTCATTTTCTCGTTGATCATCGCCTCCTTGGGAACAGCAGGTCATTGCCGCCGAGGGGCCACAAGCTGCTGGATTGGCCCGATCCTCAGCGGTGGCTGTTGAGGGTGAACCTGACCAGGAAGGTGGATACAACTAAGATGTGGTTGGTGGATGTGGGTGGCTTGATTCCCATTTTGCTGATTTCCTCAGGTATTTTGGATGGTTGCCTGATTAACTAATATAGTTTTGCGAGAGTTTGAACCCACCAGCCAGAAGATGATTCTGGATGCAACAAAAACTTTTTGGTTGCTTGGTTGCTTTGGTGATTTCTGGCTATTTCAGGGACTGCCTGGTTTGGATGAGATTGTTGACTCACCAGGAAGTAGAAGTGGTTCAGAATCCATCAGAATCCTATCTAAACTTACATGTAAGCTGTACATGCATAGCTCTGCCAGGTCTTGACTTGGACTGCCATTTCTGTGGGTGTGGCTTTCAACAAATTCAATGATCTCTGTTGACTGATGTTTGTCCAGATGGTCGGAATGAACAGCAACAACCAAAATGCTTGCCACCCTGGTAATACCTGCATTATTGGCCTCGAGACATTATTGGTACACCTTGGGTATGGTTCCAGAATTGGGTATGCACATCCATCAGCGGTCCCAAAAAAGCACACGGGCAGAATGACACTCAGCAGACCGTTGAGGTATAGATTCCCTGGATCTGTCCGCCGTTCATTTGCACCTCGGATGCAGGGGGGGCGGAAGAAGCCTGGTTGATGACACAACACTGTTCATAGTGCTTGGTGAATGATGGTGGCTAGGAAATTCAAGCAACGCCGGAATATCACCAACAGTGAAAGTTGAATGGACTTCATTAATTGTTTCCCATGTGTATTGAGCATCAACCGTGCAATGTAGCTGATGTAGTTGAAATGATAAGCACCAGGAGCCCTTCATAGATGACCAAGCCCACTTGCAGCAGATGATCCATTCAGAGACGGTAGAGGTGACCCTTCGGAGCTTTCTCCGCCATATCGTGTGTAGTCGAAACATTCACTGGTTGATGCTTTTGAACTTTTTCATTTTCCCTAGTATTACCAAGAGAGTTTAATTACACGGCCACTTTTGAAAAAATTACTTTACTTCGAGTGATCCCCACCATGACATTTCACATCA
>VSDK01002664.1:101150-150455 GCA_009767595.1 Symbiodinium kawagutii | reverse complement strand
GCAGTACCTGCACATCGGCATGAGCCGCATCAGCACTACCTTGCTGGTTTGCATTGGCAGCTTAAATCTCTCCACATAACCGGGGCTATCTCGACAATGGCTCCCGTCTTTACACAACAACCCTCCCAAGGATACCCTGATCGGACAGCCATCCATCAACCAGTGCCTTCATATTCAAGGCTTCTCTGCTGGCAGTTATGCTGCCGCCACTCTCGCCTGCGTAGCCCACTTGCAAGGATTCTCAGTTCGCCTCACTGCGGGAGCCATTGCGATGGCACCCAGCATGCTCCCAGCCTTGGTGCATCTAGGTGCTGTCGAAGACCAGGGCACTCTGAAACACAAACTTACCCTCATCCACCTCAAAGCAGACTCCCTGTGTTTTTGGCATCCGGACTCTCTCTTGACCCTCCTTCAACAGAATCTCAAAATCACCTATATCGCGGGGAAGCCACGGTGGATGGGGCAATCTTTCCATGATTACGCTCATCTACTGGATGAAGATTTGCCACCTGGCCGAGTGCAATTGAACCAACTGCTTCGCACTGTGCCGCACATGCGTCCTTAAGAAGTTCGAATTCATGCACCATTGCGCCTTATATCCTGGTCCAGATTTTCACTCACGTCCACTTATGCTCCTCTGCTGGAGTGCTTAGGTTACAATGATGAGGAGCTCTTGGCATGTGCCAACTCCCTCCCTGGACCGGCCTTCGCTTCTATTGAAGAGCTGCATAGCAAGTTACTTCAGCAAGTGGAAATGCATTTGGACAGTGAATACGATCCACGTGCATTAGAGTGGCTCACGGACTTAGTCAGACAACAACTCGCACTCATCCCTGTTCGGGAAATGCTTGTTATGCTATACATTTACTTGCCGCAAGTTTCGTATAAGTCCTACAACGATGCAAAGTATGCAATTCCTAAAACTAACCCGAACTTGTGGCGTAAAGCAGTGAAGGCTACCCTCCACCCCTATGCACTTAGCGCATACTCCATGCATGAGTTTGACTTGGAATTCTCTGATCCCCATGACAGTCCTGCGCTTTTCTCTCAAAATGAATGGGGCACTGACCATTTTGCTGACTACCGCAGAGATGGCAACTCCGTACAGTTTGGTGCCATGAACGGAAACGCACTGCATCTGAAGTGCACAAGAATGGGAGAAGGGGGGACCTGCTTAGGGAACCCCTTCTCTCTTCTTATCCTTGTGTTACAACAGCATATTCTACCCAAGCGGAAAAAGCAGAAAGAGAGTCATGAAGAACTGCTTGCCAGACGAGCTAAAGCCAAATCATGGCGCATAGCTGTTGTCCCTTGCCCGATGGACATGGGTATGCGGGACAATCCCGATTCCCCTTTTGGCCTCCCGACCGAATTGGTTACCCTACGACAATCTGCTGTTCTCAGCATAACTCATATGGAACTTGTCGGGACTACCATCCCTGGAGCGCATTTGGCACGGCTTGCTGCCATGCCACTCCAGCATCGCCCAATCCAGTTCGGCATTACTCACCCAGTCGAAACACCCACCTATCAAGTACGACGCAAAGAGGATCTTGTGCGAAGTTTATATCAGCTTACCCAGCTTTTGGCTACCGGAGCGGCAGAAACCTATCTTCCGCAAGCCCCTCAGTTTGCACTCCAGTTAATCCAAGAAGCGGATAATGATGCGGGCCATTTCGTGTCTTTTACCGCTGCGCTCATTATGGCCCTCAAGTCCGGCAGGTCTGACCTTGCAGTCGAAGGCGTATTCGGTGCTGGCAAAACCACTTCCCTTGCCTACGTATTAGTGTGGCTCTCTCTCACTACCTCCCATGCCAAAGTAACAGTCATACACAAAGAAAACCCTGCTGGCGAGGCGCTGGCCTCCATGATTCAGCGCATGAAACTTTCACCGCTTCAGCGCAAGTTACTTGTTCGCGTCGTGTCGGTCACGGCCTCTTCCAAAACAGATAGACCATCAGTCATTGATGTCTGTGTGGACAAGTGCGATGCTTCTGTCATGCGAGCCAAAGTCCTCATCTGTACTACAGGCGTTGCTGACAGAGCGATAGATAACTATAAACAAGACCTTGCGAATCATCTTCGTAGCAGCTCTATTTGCGTGCACGAAGAGGCACAACAACAGGGTGACGTCAAGAGTGCTCATGCACAGGCAGTCCCCAAACCAGGTTGCCTTCAAGTTGAAGTTGGTGATGTACATCAAGGGCAGGGTGGCATGGAAGATAAAACACAAACAACGCAAGCCATCCGACGGCGAATTACAACATCCAAGATCGGCCTCCGAGGAGACCATAACTGGACCGAACCTCGCCGTTTAGCCGCTGCCTTCAGCAAGCTGATCAATACTCAGCACACCGTCGGACAAATTTTCTCTCACAGCAGTTCCCTGGAATTCCAAGACATTACTGCAGCCTGGCGGATGGATCCTCCGGACAAATTGTCTCTTTTACCCTCCCCGGGTTATCCATGCAACCCTCAAGGGCCGCCTGACCCTCAACGCCGTGCCTTTGACGTGTACTTATGGATCAATGAATACAGTACTGAGCTCCAGAAGATTAGAACCGACACACCCATTGGGGTCCTGTTAGCCATTAGTCTATTAACGGCAATGCCTGGCTCCCCCTTCGAAATAGACACGGCCACCAACACTCTGGAAGCCGCTGGATTAGCTGGGGGCCATCATTGGTCCTTAATCTTACCTACCAGTTCACGTGTTCCCCAACAAGTTTACGAACCAGTCATCGCGGTGCAATACCCAATGCTTTGTAGAGACTCAGACCAAGGATACTGCATTGGCACAGGGACTCGGCGTCAAAATTATGAGCATCCCACGGGCTTCAGGTATATACATTGGGACCATGACAAATCCGCCAAAGGTGACCGCACTTGGACCGACCCAGCAGAACATGACAATGTCATTCTCCCGGAAGCAAGCCGCCAAGTATGGAAGGCAGTAATGACCCAGCATGAGAAACTCCCGCCCTTTGACACCCAAGACGATGACGTGGCTAATGCCACACCTGGACTCTTGGTGCTTACCAACCGGTCGGGGCTAAAGAGCAATCTCCATGGCGCTCGACCAGTGCCTTGCAAGCCCAATGGACGCGACGTTCCTCTGCGGGTGGACACAGTCGTGACGCTAGCAGGAGCTACCTGCCACACGGGACTTTGCTTTCAAACAGGTGTCAAGTTCCTGAGCAGCAGCCACGATGGTGATCGAGAAGACCACATTGAAGCCTATACCAGAGCGTGTGTTGGCCTCACACGTGCACAAGCTATCACAACCATGATTGCCCCACTCGATATGAGGGGTCTACCTGGAGTCATGCAAGTGCTCAGCACCTTAGTACACGGAGTCAGTTTCATTAAATCAAATCGCCACCAGCTCCTTGATGCATATGGAGAAGTTGACCCCACCGCTTTTGCACCACAGGCCACCAACTACCTAATGCAAGGAGATCAAATAGGTGGTGACCATCTTCCTTTAGCTTTTGGTTTGTGTTTCTGTTTCACTGCACCTAAAACTGGAGCACCTGAAGTTGCCCCCCTCAAGTACACAACTGAGCGCTATCACCTTATGTTAGCTGACTTCTATGAGATGGCTAATAGATATCGCCATGCGTGGCCAGAACAGAGCCGCTATTATCCTCGGCAGCATGAAAAAGGACATCTACTCTGGGCATATGGGCGAGACAACTCCAGAACCCCAGAGTGGATAGTCATCCCTACCGCCACAGGGTGGACACTGTATCACCAGTTCTGGAACCAACGAATATCAAGCAACGACGGCCAATCGCATGTCGCATGGTCACGGCAAAAAACATTTCTACGACAGCTGGCGGGCTGAGCCCCTGCACCGGGCATCAGTTGGTACACATACAATTTCTTCACGGCCACAGGTCCCGTGGCGCAACATTGAACCCCAAATCCCGCCACACCACACGCATAAATGGGCCAGTCGCCATCGCCAAACTTCAGAAGAGCGAGTGTGGAGACCGCGCTCTCGCACTCCCCCGGCCCGTTCACCCAGCCGCTCGGCCAACAAAATGCCTGTCGTCAATGTCCAATCGTCTGACGAAGAAGTTGCACAACGTGCACCGGATTTGCCCTCCCCCCCTCAGAGCGAAGGCTATGGATCGCGCGCGAAAAGCAGTAGTCGCGAGTGTCACTCGCTTCCATCAACACTGCTCACCTCCCCCTGCACCTGAGGCGGAGCCTGCTAAGGATGATTCAATGGGACAACCAGGCCAAAGACGCCCCTCTGGAGTGATCGTGGACCTAGGTCATCTTGCAAGCTTAGGTGACAGCTGGCCACTGGCCTGTCTCCGCTGTGACTGTCAATTCTTTGGGAACTATTACAGAATGCATATCTTTCGAGCGGCTCTACGTGCACTAGGTCGGGGGACAAGCTTCTCTGAGATCCGGGACTCCCTGCCAAACCTCCTCCAGCAAGCAGCCAATCTCACCATTGAAAGCGCAGCAACATTCCTGTCTAGCCTCTTCTCCCTAGTTCCTAAGAACCATACGCTGATGCAGGCGCACAATCGGCAATGGCTACCCTTTCGATGAAAAGAATACTGGCAACAATGCCTGCTGAGTGAAACCCTTCGTGGCTTTCAGGATCTCACACAGAGACTGCAAGGAGCGACCTTCGTGGCAGACAAAGGCGCTGACTGTTTCCTGTCCATTGTTACCCCAGGAGCATCAGTCGATAAACTCCGTGTTAGCACACTGCCATGGAATAAGCTGCATGTGTATTTCCCGGTAGGCTTTGTTCAACTAATTGCCAATAGCATGGCTGCCAAAAAGTTTTCACTCAACCTCCAGCAGCAATTTGTCAAAACGAGCAGCGATACTGCATCCGAGGGGCATATTTTGGAGCTCGCTACGGGCACGATCCCAGCCGATCTTGACCGGCTAGACCCGATGAGTGGCTTTGACACCCTCTTCGTAGAAGGCTATCTTCGTGTCCATATGGCTGCCAAGCTCCTGCCTTCACATGATTCTGTTCGCTTCTCTATCCTGGCCAGAGTTCCCCCTACAGTAAGACCTGAAGACATGCCAGATGGCAAGATCCGGCTAGAACATTGCGTGACCCCTGCTCCCTTCCATTTCGTGGCAGATCCGGAAACTCTTTTCGCCGCCAACGCACGTTTGGCCCCTTGCGAGATCAGCTCCTGGGATGTATACGGCATTACCTCTCCCACTCTAAAATTGACCCCACCACCTCCCTGGCTTCTTTGGACCTATCTTTGCGTCAGATTTCAAAGCCTTCTCTATCTCAAAAAAGCAACTGCAAGTTTGGATTCAAGGTGACCAGAAATGCCCCTATGATGGGGGGGTCGGGGCCATCCCAAGGGCCGTGCTGCCCAAGGAGGAACCACAAAACTTTGTTGCTAAGTTCATACAGCTCAAGAATGAGCATTTCCCTCAAATCCAGTTTCCGAATGGTCAAGATATGTACAAAGCTGACACTTATATCACACAAGAAAACATCCGTCGAATGGCGGCAAGAAAGCGGCGTGGCCAATCCAGACACGAACCGTCTGATGCCACTTAACTTGCCTCCCCCCTTCCTTCCTTTGTCCCCCCTGCCCCCTTCTGTCCCCTCTTCCTTCGTCCTTCTCACTTCTACCGCAGCTGTTTTACTGTAGCCATTTACCTCAGCCCCACGGGCTCGGCCGCGCATGGAAATCGCCCGTGCTGTCTTGCCTGCAGTACGAGGCAACATTCTGCTGTGATATTGGCGAAGCCATTGAAAGGACGTGGGCAAGAGCTCCGGTTCCATGTACCTTCGGGGAGAGACGAAGAGCTCTTCACCTTCTTCCTTTCTGGCTTTTCCAGTCCTTAGTCCAAAAAAGTCACACGGAATCCAAGGCTTGCTCATGACGAATTACTTGCTTCGGACTTTGCCCCGGCATCGAGCGTGTTTCCACAGTTTACCTGCTTTGGTGACCTGTCGTTGCCGCTCCTTATGCTGGCTAGTGCATCTGGAGGCATATGCTGACAAAGAATTAAATCTCCTAATCTCTCAGCTCCCACAAATATCCACTAGCGAAACTTGAGGACGGCACCGTCCTTGGCCAACTCACCTCCACCGTGGGCACCACACGAGAAGTTCCATCGATCACCAGCGTGTTGGTTCCCTTCAGAGCAGAGCATGTAAGTCTCTATCCTGGCAAGAAGCGGTTTCTTGTCAAACTGCTTGCTCTTGTGATTTCCGTGGGAAATGTGCACCTGTTGCTTGGTGCCCCATTTCCTTCAATCGTGCAAGTACTCCAGTTGCGACTGGGCATAAGCAAAGGAATAGCCGCAGCTCTATGTACTTTCCAAGAGCAAGAGGCGCCGGCGAGCTGCGGCATTTCTACACTGAGGGGTGAGATGCCTCGACAAGGCGCTGAGCCCACTAGTTTTCACACCCTAGCCTCAGGTGTTTTCCCGAGCTGTCTGGGCAATAGCAATCCACTGATGTTACAGCAAAGCGGTCTGAACAAGTCCGCTGCCTGGGATGCCTCAGGCAAACCAAGGCCCCCACGAGGGCCAATCCAATTTTTTTTTGTCTTGCTCAACATGCTCATTACAAGAACTCCTCCACAGGAGTTGGAACAACATCAGGCATTCTGTACCCAGATCATGGACGAGGCAGACAGAGACAGCGGCCATCTTATTGCGCTGACAGTAAGTCTGATAGTGAGCCTCCTGACCGGACGAGGTACCCTGCTTGTGGAAGGTCTCTTTGGAGCAGGCAAGACCACTTCAGTGGTGTTCCTCCTTGCGTGGTTGGTCCTCACCACACCGGACAGTGCGAAGTTCACAGTTGCAAGCAGAGAAAACCCGGCAGGACAAGCCATTGCTGCTATGATAGCGCGGCTCCATCTGCCACAAACTGTGAAAGAGAAGTTTGTCCGCACTTGCTCGCAAAAAGAACTTGAAGAACTGGGGGCTCCTTGACTGGCATCGAAGTTAAGACTCGAGAAGCAGGTTCTAGGCTCAGTAATGGTAGAGTCCTGACTGCCACCACCGGCACCATTCATGAGCACATGGATGGCTTTCCTAATGAATTTGGGACACATCTTGCCAATAGTTGCCTCATGATTCACGAAGAGGCACAGCAAGCTGTAGAGTTTAAGAGTGCTGCGGCTGCTGCTGCTCCGGAAGTGCCGTGTTTGTACGTGTTAGTTGGAGATGGACATCAGGCCCCCGGGGGCGTTGACGCTCGTAATAGAGAGGCCATTGAACTCCGCTCTGAACTTATGAAGCTCCCAATTGGACTCAAAGCACCCAGCAGTACTTTTACCCCGGCTACTTTCAGCATTGCTATCAGCCATCTCGTCAATCATTGCGACGGAATCAATAGATACGATTTGTTGCAGCATGTCGAGGATATCTCCAGAAATTCTGTTTTCGAGCCGTGGAGACATGGTGAGGTCCGGCCTCAGGTGCAGGACCAGGCTATTGCCTCGTGGATACATGAGCAGCTCCCGGCTGCTGCCTCCCTGAAATTGGACTCTCCAATTGGGCTGCTGCTTTCGCTGGGTGCGCTTATCGCCATGCCGCATTCCCCTGTGACACTTGATGTTGCGTGTTCTGCCTCTGCCGCAGCTGGAGTAGGAGGAGGGCCACATGCTTGGTCGATAATGTTCCCAACGACGTCCAGGGTCACTGGCACGGTCTATGAGAGTCTAGTCGGCGCATTCTATCAAGATCTGGTGGACATCAATTCCAGTGACCAAGGTGGGGAGTGGGTTTTCGGTACTGGCACTCACAATGCAGCCAGAAACGAACCACATGGCTTCCGTGACATTTATTGGTTTGATGCAGATAAGAGGAGACGACGTACCACGACTGAAAAAACCATGGGACTGAATCGCCCTAGGGAGTCCGCCAAAGCCGTCACGGCAGCTTACTCGTGTGCACATGCAATGATGAGCTTTGTACCCTCCTACCCGGTGCAGGGGCTCAGCCCGCCAGCTGTCGTAAAAATGTTTTTTGCCAAGTGACCATGCAACGTGCGACTGTTCTTCGTTGCTTGATATTTGTTGGTTCCAGAACTGGTGATACAGTGTCCAACCAGCTGCGGTAGGAATCACTATCCACTCTGGTTTTTTTTTTCCAGGAAGTGCCTATTGCACACACGATGCAGGTCACTACTAGTCCGGAAAGCTGCAAAGACTGCACATGATTTCACATGAGCTTCAATTAAAGATGATGACCGAATGGGCGCAAAAAAACAACCAAACCAAACCAACCAGCACCAACCAAGACAACAAACCAGCAAACCAAAACCACCCCCAAAACAGACAAACCGGCCCCATCATAAAGGTCATCAAGCAAGTTGACATACTATATGCACAGGGTGAAACAGACAAAAAAATGTAAAAAAATAAGGAATCACAATCCACTCTGGGGTTCTGGAGTTGTCTCTTTTTTTTCCTCTAGGCGCCGCTTGTGCACTGTGGCAGCGGTCACAGGTCTAAACAAAACGACAAGAAACTCAAAGATCCCAATCTAAGAGGGCGCATTAACACATCTGCAGTGAGACGTAAAGGCTGTACAAAAAACGGCGGCTCAGAGTGAAGTCAGTGCGAACCAGCGATACACGTTCGTCGAAAGACCATCAAGGAAAATCACCATTAGTGTCACGGCAGAAAAGAAATGGTACCCGGTACCCTAGTTCGAAAGTAGACCATTCCGTCGCCTCTGCCAACTGCACCTTCACACAGTGAGCGCGAGCATTAAACATCGCTATGATGAGAGGCAGTGTCAAGCTTTGAGGATTGAAAAGGAGTATGGACTGCCAATGCATCTTTATTCGAATGAGTTGACAACGAAAACAACACATGTCAGCGTGAGCCATCAGCATCAGCCCACGAAATAGCCGAAACAAATTGTAGAAATCAAGAAAGAGAAAAAGGAACGCAGCGTCAAGCACCGTGCCGAAGGACGAAGGGCAAACGCAGAGCGAAAACGAGTCGTCCTTCGGCACAGAGCTTGTCAAGCCACCGCCCAACCACCACCATTGCATCACCGCCTCCACGAGTTGTACTGCTGTTTGTGAATCCGGACACACGCCGGGGCAACTACTGATGACCAACACTAACCATCAAAGAAGTGTGCAAATGCATCCACAGGACGATCTAAGCTTCCTGAGTCCACGCCTGACCCTGCCTACGTACCGTCTGAAAGAAAGGATGATGGGAAGGGTGAGGGGGCCAAGGGCCAGCAAAGACAAGCTTTATGGTAAGTCACGAGGGGTTGACCTACAGGAGTCTTCCTCTTCGTCGTGTCCATCTCACACATGTCCCACTGAAGGTTGAGAATACGGTCAAGCTGGCCGGGGCAACATGCTACAGATCGTTCTTGATCCAATCAGGGGTCTCCTTCCTGTCTGGGAATAATCGATAAAGTGGATCTCAGAACTTGAAGCGTTGCCCGGGCCAATGTTGGCTTGTTACGTGCCATTGGCACGACCGTCATCCTGTCTCCGGGCAACATGAGGGGATCAGTGGGAATGGTCCAAGTCATTGGTTTTGCAAAGTGGAGTCGGACAAATTGATACTAACTCGCTTGGGGTGCAACACAGTGAGAAGCACTTTAATCATGGTACAGTCTCTGACACAGCATTGCCTGACTGGAAACCGAATCTGTAAGGATCCGCTCCTCTTGGCATCAGGTTGGGCATGCAACTCGATGCACGGTCGCTGTGTCATGAGATTGCACTTGATGTTGGTGGAGGCTGTAACTATCAGCCCTCTGTGTAGAGGCATTGGCGCTTCCCGGGAGGGCAGTTTATGCACCTCCTGTGGGATACGGACTGGATAACCAGAGACGTGCATTGTGGGAGGTGCGTCCCACCCCTCAAAGGAGGTAGTTGTCTTTGCATGTGGATCGAAGTCTGCCGCAGAGAGTGTATTGTCCGCAGAGTGCTGCCCACGTGATGTAGCCCTGCACCGAGGACACTTCTATGACTCATGGGCTCTGACCAAGGCGGCTCCGGAAAGAGCAGTCTTGGGCGGTCGCAATCTACTACCTTCTGGACTGAGTAACCACTGCCTCCGATCTGTCGCGTCGGGATTCAGTGATTGGGAGACACGACTCCTTGACCCTGAGAAGGCTGTCTCCACGTACAGTGTCTCTTTGCCGGCACAAGCCTCTGATGTGTCGATATCGTCTAGTGGGAACGGAGGACACAGAGAAGTCCAGCAACAAAAGAGGAAAAGCTCGCGAAAGGTCAAAAGTACGAAAAGTCAAACTGACTCAAATTCGAGTGCTTCCTCCTGCGATCATGGAATCCAACGGAGGTAGGGTGCCCATCGGACACCGCTGATGACACAGAGATGCAGAGGTGGTTGGAAGCCTCTCGCAATTTGCCTGCTTCGTGGAGGTTTCATTGCAGCAACAGAAACATAAAAACCCCAGTGCCTCTAGGTCTTCCGCTATTCTGGTTTCAGAGCCTGATCGTAGAATTTGCAGGGGCGATCCAAGCACTCAGGCAAACAGAGAGGGACATGGTCATTGCTCCTCAAAGCAGGGATTCTTCCACTATGCTTTCGTTTGTCATGCTGCTGATGGAGTCGATCATTGCCAAAGGCAATCTGCCCGTTCCGGAACACCAAGATCTATTTTCCAACTGCTTTTCTCGACCTTGTGCTTGCTAATGCTGAGAGATTCAAATTCCTAGTCATGGCAGGACAGAGTATTCTTCCGGAAAGGCCTTCTTGTGAAGAAGTATGACCATGACACGGACCCTTGTAGTTTGTTGTTTGCAGAGCAAGGTAAAGCAGAGGTCCCAACCATCACGCAACAGGTAGGAGGTGGCATTCGTTTTCCTCTCACACGCAGACTTGTGGCACAGGACTTTTGGTCAGCAGTTGAACTTCTCTCCTGCCTCACGTCTCTGCATATCGAAGTAAGAGTGCCAACTCGTGATTCGCAGGTCTCTACGTCATTTCCCTTGGGCAGGATTGCATTGAGAATTACGTGCCTAGCAATTGGGATCTTATGTCTGTTACGGGGGGCAAGCTGATGTCCATTGGTGCTGCCCAAGGGACCGATACTCCCACAGACATCTTGGCAACATAGGGTGATTACTTTTTTGATGGTCTGAAGTGTGAATATGCTTGAGTGCCAGATGGAACCTTTGTGGATCCTGAGCAGCTTGACGCCTTGAACGTACCAAGGTGGACGCTCCAAGGGACTAGTAACAATGTTTTTCACCGTGAATGGTTCCAACCAACACTCAAAAGAGCAGTCGTCAATGACTCTTGGTGTAGGATTGGGGACCTTAAAGATGATCCATACATGGCCAAGCAAGAGTTTCGCCCATGGATCTGGCAACCAAGGCGTTCTCAAGCCAGTGGATGCTCTTCAGCTGCCTCCAGCAATGCTAGGTCGAGCATGCCTTGATCTGCCTTAGGGCGGATTACCGCAGCCATTTTACCTAGCCCAAATGGCTATCCCGGGGCGGGTGGGAAGCAGGTTTGCTCACAGGAGTTTCCTGCGCGCGCGGTCGGTGCCATGGTTCGTATGCAGCAAGTGAGCTGGTAGATTGAAGCACGTTGGTGGCTGTCTGGGCATAATTTGAAATTTGCTGAGCTGGTGGTGCTACTTAAGCTGGCCGGACGCACTTCGTGGTGTTGCCGTCGGGAAGTGGATATGCTACTGAAAGAGACTAGGAGTGAGTCGTACCTGCCGGTGGGAGTTTTTATCGTTGCTCTTTGCTGCTCCTGTGAGGGTCGAATGATATTTGCCTACAGAGGTATTTATCGAGCTTCGTGGTCTCATTGACTGGCTACATGGACAGGGATTGAGGTGTGGCTGTTTGCTAATGTCGCCTCCCCATCTCGGGGCTTTTTTGGACCTATTTTTGCTTCCGACTTCAAAGTGCCCACCATTCCGAAAGCACAGCTGCAACAATGGGCTCAAGGAGAGCAGAAATGCCCATTGCAAGGGGGAGTCGCAGCCATCCCACGAGTCCATATACCCAAAGAGGAGCGCCACGACTTTGTTAACCTCTTCATGCAGCTTAAAAGCGCGCATTTTTCACAGGTCGAGTTTCCTGCCGATCAAGACCTGTACAAAGTCGATAATACTGTTACCCAGCACAGTCGTCGTCGAATGGAGGCAAGAAAGCGGCGCTGATAACACTGCCGAGGCATAGCGGCACACACTGGTGCTCCCCTGTCCCTCCCTCCCCCTTTCCTTCCTCTTCTCTTCTTTCCTTGTCCCACTTCCTTCTTCCCTTTCTCCCACTCCCTTCCCGCAGCTGTTTTGACTGTAGCCATTTACCCTAGCCCTACGGGCCATTTACCCTAGCCCTGCGGGCGCGCCCGCGCATGGTACTCGCCTGTGTCCCTCCTGGCAGCCAGATGGTAGCCGTGGTGGTCCTTGGCAAAGTCATCGAAAGGACGGAGGACAAGAGCTCCGGTTCTATGTACCTTCGGGGAGAGACGAAGGGCTTTTCTCCTCTGTCCTTTCTGATTTTTCCAAGCACCCCAGGGCAACAGCAATAGTCCTAAAGCTCCAAACCTTTGGGAGACTGCAGTACACAACTCGACGCTCTATTTGTCCTACCATGGTGTGTGGCGCTTTTCACCTACTTAGGTGATTGGTTGCTACCGCCTCTCCATCTACCAAAAATACCATTTGGCATCTACTGACAAAGTGGACAACTTGCACAACTGCAAGTCCCATTTGTTCAATCACACGTAAGACAGACCTGCCCAGCTACCACTCGATAACTCTGATGCACAGCCAAGGGTGTATGTACTTGCTTTTGGGTGTCCGGCTTCACCCACTCGCGCAAACTCACTAGTTTTGAATCGACATTTGCAAGGGCATGGCCATGGCCCCATGTACCTTTCATAACATGAAGGACGTGACTCTCTCTGAGGCCGTGCTGCTGGCCGTAAGAGATGATCTTCTGCAGGTTGTTGTCGAGATCTTCCAGGCAAAATCCGGATAACATTGTGCCCTTCAATTTGGGAGAAACAGGCCGGGGGATACCATTTTTCGAGATTCAACCTGACCTTGCAAAGCACCACTGCTGTGCAATGTGTCTATCACGGTCGAGAGCAGGATAAGAAGACGGGATGATGACCAAATGCAGCATTATTACAATAAGGGTAGAGACACCTTGACAAGGCGACGAACCTGCCAGGTTTCACACCCTGGCCTCACCAGTAGGTAGTAACTGCTGTGAAACCGACAGTCTGGCCCTTGTGTGAAACCAGAGTGGTTCGCTCCTTGACGGTGTCTCCCCTAACTTGGGCCTTGGAGCCCTTCACTCTTTGGCCCCTTGGAGGCCATCAGCATCCACTGGCTCGCCAGTGGATAACTTCTCGATCATTAACAAGGTTGCACATACACTCTGGATCGCTTATGCCCAAGGATGTATATGTGACGCACGAAATCACTGCGTGTGTTGCTAGGTTTGCGAAATCACTGATCGTAAACCTATGGAATATCACTGTCAAGACTTTCTTCGAGGACTATGCTTACAAACACCGCCTTTTGTGAGAGACAGTGATATCCTTGATGGCTTGTTTAGCCATCACAGAACTCTGCCATTGACACGACGATGGAAATTACAAAAAGATACGCAGAGGATCGTGAGGCGGGGAATTCATTGCATGTACATAATTTTCGCAGACCAGACCACTGCCTTCGCTTCGTTTGCTTCTAATCTTCACTGCTTCGAAGCTTCATCTGTTTCACTTGTTTCATTCGGTTTCACCGGTTTCACCTGCTTCTTATCGACCTTAGCTTAGTGCTACCGAGGCGATGTATGCGAGCAAAAAAAGACGGTGCTCCAGACAGCCTGACAGGAAGCATGAGAATATTGCGGGAGTCCATTCCAGCTGCAGGCTTTGGCTGTGGGATGGTCCGGCAGCATCGAAGAGCGTGGCCTTGACAAGCCAACTGGTGCTGAAACGCCAAGCCTTGGCTCCGGCCTTTGCTTTTCGTTTCTGTGGCAGGGGGGGTTTCCGGCGGAGGGTTCTGCTCAAATTTCTTGCCCCGCCATTGGTTACGTCAGCTTGGATGATGGTGTGCTGCTCTCAATAGCATGCTGGGCCGAAGACACGCAAAGGAAGGGCGGGCACTGGGTGCTCTGCCTGGGAAGTTTGATTCGCCTACTTGGGGGGGGCTGGGGCCCCCCTCTTTCTACCTGTTTTCTGCTGTTTGGGTACGGCTCTTTTTACATCTTCGCATTTACTTTGCTGGCTTGGAATGGTGTTGCATTCTTTGTACGAAGCTGCAACGCTTGGGCATCTACAGCTGGCTTGAATCGTGGGCAGTCACTTGGCTTGAGCAACTGAATCTCATTTCGTTTTGATGATGAGAGACGGACGAACGATGCCTAGTTGACCGCCTTTTGAGATGAGTGAGTGCGGAGTGTCATCTGTTTCACCCTGTGCATATAGTATGTCAACTTGCTTGATGACCTTTATGATGGGGCCGGTTTGTCTCTTTTGGGGGTGGTTTTGGTTTGCTGGTTTGCGCTGTCTTGGTTGGTGCTGGTTGGTTTGGTTTGGTTTTTGTTTGCGCTCATTCGGTCATCATCTTGAATTGAAGCTCATGTGAAATCATGTGCAGTCTTTGCAGCTTTCCGGACTAGTAGTGACCTGCATCGTCTGTGCAATAGGCACTTCCTGGAAAAAAAAACACGAGGGCCAATCCAATTACAGGGCTTGCTTGCCCAACTATGGCTTTTAGCTTTACGATAATTATCGCGATGTCAGACTCTCGACAAATTTTGCTGCAACAATGGTTGAGGGCATGATGACAGCTATCGAACTGGCAGACTACACATGCAACATATACTTGCATTCAGCACGACAAATTTCCCGCCGGTTTGTCGACATGCACACATGGACTGCTAGTCAGGCCACAACAAGCTATCACAACGTTGCCAGTGTTTCGATTGTGGGATATGGGCATGGTGGTGTGCAGAGAAGTTTTGAGGCGGGGAATTCATTGCATGTGCATATTTTCGCAGTTTTACTGCATTTTCGCAGCTTTGCTGCCTTTGCTTCCTTTGCTTCTTTGCTTCGAAGCTTCATCCTGTTTCACCTTGTTTCACCTTGTTTCACTGCTTCTTATCGACCTTAGCTAGTGCTACCGAGGCGATGCAGGCGAGCAAAAACATGTAGTCTGTCAGTTATGTAGCTGCCAAAAATGCATTCAATAACCCAAGATGACCTTGTGCACCAAGCCAGCGAACCAAGCAAACAAAAACAACACCAAAACCAGCAAACAAGCCCAAACCAACACACCAACCAGACCAGCACCAACCCGAGGTTATCTTGATCTCACACTATCCAACTACAGTGAGAGTGAAACAGGTGACACTCCGCACTCACGCTTCTCAGTAGTCAAAAGTGATTGTCAGGCAGGCACGGGAACAAGGTGGCAACCCCAAAGCGGCGCGCTCCGAAAAAATGAAAACAACCAAAGCAAACTTTTTTTTGCTCGCCTGCATCGCCTCGGTAGCACTAAGCTGAGGTCGATAAGAAGCAGTGAAACCAGGTGAAACAAAGTGAAACATACGAAGCTCCGAAGCAAAGAAGCAACAGAAGCAAAGGCAGCAAAACTGCGAAAAAAAAATATATATATATATTTGTGCAATGAATTCCCCGCCTCACAACTTTTCTGCGTAACCACTGTGCAAATGGGCCCATCAGACGAAACGTTGACGCCGTTGTGATGGCTTGAGATGGCCGACAAGGCCTCCAGTCCAACCAGCAGTCCACTGTGCGCTTGTCGACAATCCGGCGGGAAGATTGTTGTACTGATTGCAAATTAGATCTTTACATGTGTAGCCTGCCAGTTATGTAGCTGCCAAAAATGCACTCGGGTAACATTGTTGTAGCAAGACCTTTTGTCGAGAGCGCTTTTGTCAGCAATGTTGGCATCGTCTTAACGTAATCGAATTTGTAAACTCCTATTGCCCAGATAGTTTGGGGAGACACCGTCAAGGGGCGAACCACACCTGTTTTTACACAATGGCCAGACGGTCAGTTTCATCGAAGTTACTACCTACTGGTGATTTTTTTTTTCCTCGTTGCTCTTATTGTGTAGGACACATCTTAAGAAAAAACAATAGAATGCTTATCAGAGGTAGAGTTTTGAAAACTTTACGCGATGCCTCCGCAGCAAAGCTTGCAATGCCTGTGTTTGACAGAGGCAGCACAAGATTGCCATTCGAATTGGGGACGGTTTGACGAATAGTAGTCTTTGCAGTCAGAAAATCAGGATAAGGTAAAGACAGGATGCTTGAAATGGAACCGGGCCTGGGCTTGCAATGCTTTAGCAATTGTTGTTATCTATTTTCAACTTGCGTTTTGAAGCAGATAGCCGCTTACTCCTCATGGTCATGCTTTTCATCATCAATCCAGCCGCAATGTTGTCTTCGTCATTGCTGCACTCACCATTCTCATCTTCATCATTGTTCTCATTGTGATTGTCACGAAAACATCACCATTGTGTTGACATCATCGCCATTTTCATCATTATCATCACCATCACCATCACCATCACCATCACCATCATCATCATCATCATCATCAAGATCAAAATCAAGATCAAAATCAAGATCAAAATCATCATCATCATCATCATCATCATCATCATCATCATCAGCATCCTCATCATCATCATCATCATCATCATCAAGATCACGATCATCATCATCATCATCATCATCATCATCATCTTCATCATCATCATCATGATCACGATCATCATCATCATCATCATCATCATCATCATCATCATCATCTTTATCGGCATCGTCATTGCATCGTCATCGTCATCATCATCATCATCATCGTCATCATCATCTTTATCGTCATCGTCATTGCATCGTCATCGTCATCATCATCATCGGCATCGTCATCGTCATCGCCAGCGTCATTGCATCGTCATCGTCATCGTCATCGTCATCATCAGCATCATCATCATCATCATCATCAGCATAAACATCAAGATCAAGATCAAGATCAAGATCAAAATCAAGATCAAAATCATCATCATCATCATCATCATCATCAGCATCCTCATCATCATCATCATCATCAAGATCACGATCATCATCATCATCATCATCATCATCATCATCTTCATCATCATCATCATCATGATCACGATCATCATCATCATCATCATCATCATCATCTTTATCGGCATCGTCATTGCATCGTCATCGTCATCATCATCATCATCGTCATCATCATCTTTATCGTCATCGTCATTGCATCGTCATCGTCATCATCATCGGCATCGTCATCGTCATCGCCAGCGTCATTGCATCGTCATCGTCATCGTCATCGTCATCATCAGCATCATCATCATCATCATCAGCATAAACATCAAGATCAAGATCAAGATCAAGATCAAGATCAAAATCATCATCATCATCATCATCATCATCAGCATGAAAATCAAAATCATCATCATCATCATCATCATCATCATCAGCATGAAAATCAAAATCATCATCATCATCATCATCACCAGCATCCTCCTCATCATCACCATCAACATGAAGATCAAAATCATCATCATCATCATCATCATCATCATCATCATCATCGTCATCGTCATCGTCATCGTCATTGCATCGTCATCGTCATCATCATCGTCATCGTCATCGTCATCGTCATCGCCAGCGTCATTGCATCGTCATCGTCATCGTCATCGCCAGCGTCATTGCATCGTCATCGTCATCGTCATCGTCATCGTCATTGGCATCGGCATCGGCATCGGCATGGTCATCGTCATCGGCATCGTCATCGTCATCGTCATCGTCATCATCATCATCATCATCACCATCAAGATCATGATCAAGATCAAGATCATCATCATCATCATCATCATCATCATCATCATCATCATGTATCCGAGTAGTCATCATTGTTGATGTGGTCATCGTCGCCATCATCCTTTTTGTTTTTCATCATAAACATTCCTGGGAGGGGGATGTGCAGCTTCCAGTGTTGGTTTTTGACGCACCTCATGCAACGCATGATGAAGTTTTATTCATAAGGCAAAACAAGATGAAAGAGTTTTAACTCTTGAAGTGCGCACAGTGAACCAGTGAAGTTGTAACTCAAACAGACTTGCTTTGAGTCAGTGCAGTTGTTTGCAGTCAGTTGCAACTTGCAGTTGAACTGTTTGAACTTTAAGTAAAGTTCTTTAAGCTCTTTACTGCTTCACCTAAGTTTTGAGTCACACTTGCAGTGTCATGTTGAGTTCATACGCCTGCAGTGTGGCTCACAGGGTCAAGTGACCAGAGCCATCAACATGCACATGCACGTCAAGTGATGTTCTGCATGTTCATGTCAAGTGACATTTTTCTTTTCGTCTACAATCTTGGTAGCTCAGCCTTGGTGCCATGTCGCACGTTGGGGCGATGACAGCAGAGACACTGCGGCTCTGGTTGGACTCCGAGCCTGGCACCCTTAGTCATGATTGTGTGCCCACGGAGATCAGTCAGCTACACGTAGCCTTGACGTGCATCTTGCACCTCATCGACATGGTGACATACCTGGGCATCCCACCGAGACCTCTGTTCCGTGATTACGTCTCCCATGTCCTCACCGAGCTCATGAATTTGCAGGGAGCGATTCTAGTGAGGGAACATAGTTATGTCACCGAGTCGCGATTGACCGAATTGCACATGCAGAGCTACCAAGCCCAAAACTTGCCCTTGGTGACGGAGATCACTTCTTTCTGCAGAGATGTCTGCAACTGGCTCCAAGCTCAGCATGAGGCATTGCAAAACGAAGTCTTCAGGGTCTTAGCGTGCATCAACACCAATTATGAATGCGCCATCGACTCTTCCATCGATGACAGGACTATCAGATGGCTCCGCATCCAATTTGAAGATCTAGTACCAGCTGCTCATGCGATGATCCACAATGCCTTGCCCACACCTTTGGAGGATTGACCGGGGCATGTCGTCGCATTTTGTTGCGCTCCAGTTCGGGCGCTCCATTCGCAGCCAATGGAGAACTCCCGACATCGAGCTCAACTGAGTTGCTGAGTGCTGCCGAGGGGTGTTGTTCTTTTCGCTCAAGTGAGCACCATCGAGGGGTGACTTTCCTGTTGACTCATTTTCTCTGGGGGAATGCGCGAGTCAACTCATATGTTTAAGTCAACCCATTTGCTTAAGGACAAGTGTCCATCAGTGACTTGTTCAAGTCAATCCATTTGCTTAAGGACAAGTGTCCATTAGTGTTTCAAGAGTGAGTCAACTTCTTTTGGAGGAGGGCAAGTGTCCTCAGTGATGGAAGACATCCATCAGAGAAGTTGGAGTGAGTTAACCTCACTATGAAGGCGAGTGTCCTTGAAGATGCTGATAAAAGGGCAAGTGCTCTTTGTGCATCATGAAGCCAAGTGGCTCTGTACACACATGTTAGGTAAAAGATGCACCTCAGTTTATGTAACAAGCATCAGGTTCATTAGGTTCAGTTGCAGTCATTTGCAATGATGTGTGTGTTGAAGAATTGTTAGACAAGTGTCCAAGAGAAAGCTCAAGTGGGCGTTGGACAAGTGTCCAAAACGGGTGTCATTTGCTCAAGTGGGCAAGCACCATATTCGGCAAGTGCCAGCTGTCATGTGTTGTCGTGCTAGTCTCACTGATACAAGTGTATCGTCGGATGCAAGTGCGTCCGCTGTGAGGCTCAAAGCATTCAAGTTCATTGTCATTTGCATACATTCCCCAACTTAGTCCTACCTGATAATCTGACACCCCTTGCTTTCACCGTTCAAAACTGTTCACATACCTTTGCATTCTGACCCGTCATTCGCAATGGAGTCGGAGGATCGTGGAGAAGAGCTGAACAGTGAAGAGGATTCAAGAAGTGCCATTGGGAGCCTGTTTGAACCATCACCCAACAGTCACCATGCCAATCATACCAAATTGGCAAGTGCCAACGGTACAAGTGTACCATGTCAAGTACCTCATCGATGCATGTGTATCGATAGATGCAAGTGCGTCTGCAGTGAGGCTCACAGGAGTTCAGAATTTTCTGATTGAGTCAAGTGACACTCCTGTTGAGTTCAGAACATTTTTGAAATGTCATTCATTGACAGGTAACGGAATTTTCAATCTCATTTGAGCACACATCCACGTAATCATTAGACCTTCCCTTTAGTCCGTGTTATACTCCAGAACCTTGCATGTGCACTTTCTATTTGCTTTCAGTTCGCTTTGTTTCCAAGATGGAGCATGAAGATCCTCATGATGACTTGGAATCTGAGGATGCTGTGCAACAGGGAGCTTTGACGATTGTTAGAACCAGCCTTTGATCTGCAACGAGTGATGTAGTCTCCAAAGACATGAGAATCCATCTGCCGGTAGTTTTGGATAGTGCTGATCATTCCAGCGTGTTCGACGATGGCTATACGGTGGAGAGTCACAGTCTCGGGACAACACAAGAGAAAGGAAACACCAATCGTCCATTTAGCAGCAACAAAGAGCCTGCCTTTCAGTCGTGCTTTCAGTTTCATAGAAGATGCCTGCCTCTCAGTCGTCCCTTCAGTTGGTGTGCGCTTCCCGTGGGAAGTGGGACCCATGAAAGCTGTTTTCCCAAAGAGCCTCAGGGAACGGAACTGACGACGCCCGTCCAAGGATTGGCGAGCAATGCAAAGATTCTGGACCTTCATTGCCTTTTTGTAAACCATAGTGCTTGAAGAATCTTGAAACGTGGTAGTGCCTCCTAAACTTTGTAACTGGTTCAAGTCCGAGTACTTCTCATTGAACCCTTTTTCACAATGGAGCAACCGTTGTCCTTGTATACTTCTCGTATTTAGATCCAAGAAAGTCCCAGCGTCAACTTTGAGAGGCTTTTAGAAGCATTGAATTTCTGCCATCACATTTCGAGAACGGATGTGATCAGAGGAAACATTGGACCCGCATTCACGTGCCTAAGCAATGCCAGAGATGCCGCAGATCGTGAACAAGGAGCTCGCAAGAAGAGTGGCGAGGCGTCGCAGTTTCTGTACATTATGGTATAGACAGCTGTTCGTTAGAGACGCAATAGCCATTGACAAAGGGCCCAGTTGATTCTTGGCATAGACCCGCTACACTTTCCAAGATGCTGGTCTGGTGGGCTCAGCGTCAGGACCAAAATGCCTTTGATGATACTGTAGTGGAACACACAGTCTACGCTTCTGGCTGCCAGCACAAAAGGAAGGCGTGGTGCCCTCGGACAAAACAAGTGACTGGGCTCAGCGCAGTGCTTGCACTGTTTCCTGCTTTGTTGCGCAGAGCTCACAAAAACCAAAATGAGTCAGTCGATTCTGCGAAGGCAATCACAAACCTGTAGCTCCAAATGACCAATAGATTCTGCTCTTTTTGCCTTTCCTTCCACTTAGAAACTTTCAGGTCGATCTGTCCGTTTCACTTTTCTTGCGTGTTTGTCGTGGATGTCAACTGCTTGCTCTTCAGCTTCGGCATCCAGCGAGAGCGACATTTGACCCTTGATGGTGTTCAACCCCTTCTCCAAGTTTTACAGGGTCACATCTACGGATCACATGGAATCATTGAGGAACTAAACCCTCGGATGGCGGGGGAGAGGTTGGGCAGGCCACTGCCAACGAAAGCCTTGCCAACGATCCAATGCTGCGATCAGCCACAGGTGGCACCAGCTCTGACAGTTTAAAAGCTGAGTTTGCAACTTGCGGCAAACTCCAAGTATCCACCATTGCTTGACCAGAATGTTATAGGGTGTTGTCGTTGCTGCCAAGCTGCTTTTGCTGGGAAGTTTTGTTTAGGAGATGAGGAGCATGAGCAAACCAGATTGCTTCGCTCTCAACGTTGCTTGCCAGCAGTGTCACTCGTGTGTCCAGAGTTTACCTGATGTCTAGATTTCTGACTGAATCTGATCAGCAGCTGTATAGTTGAGAATTTTTGGCCACATTGCTTGAGGTTTGTCAAGTGGCACCAGCTGTGACAGTTCAAGAGCAGACTTGGCATTGTACTGCAAGTTCCAAGTATCCCACATTTCTAGACCAGAATGTTAGGATGATGTCGTTGTTGCCATGCTGCTTTTGCTGGGAAATTTTCTTTGAGAATGAGCATGACTAAACCAGAGTGCTTCGCTCTCGACGGTGCTTGCCAGCAGCGTCACTCACGTGTCCAGATAGTTCACCTAATCCTTATATTGCTGAACGAATTTGATCAGTACCAGTAGCTGAAGCTGTGTAGTTGAGAATTTTTGGCCACATTGCTTGAGGTTTGTCAAGTGGCACCAGCTCGGACAGTCGAAAGCAAGAGTTTGCATCGTGCTGCAAGCTCCAAGTATCCATCACAAAAGCAAAGTTTGCCACTTGCGGCAAGCTCCAAGCATCCCACATTTCTGGACCAGGATGTTAGGGAGTTGTCGATGCTGCCAAGCTGCTTTTGCTGGAAAGTTTTCTTTGGGCATGAGCATGAGCCAACCAGAGTGCTTCGCTGTGACCGTTGCTTGCCAGCAGCATCACTCACGTGTCCAGATGACTCACCTGATCTCTAGATTGCTGAATGTTTTTCATCAGTACTAGTAGCTGCATAGTTGAAAATTTTTAGCAACATTGCTTGAAGTTTGTCAAGTGGCACCAGCTCTGACAGTCAACGCAAGAATTTGCATCGAACTACAAGCTCCAAGTATCCACCACAAAACGCAGAGTTTGCCACTTGCGGCAAGCTCCAAGCATCCCACATTTCTAGACCAGAATGTTAGGGAGTTGTCGATGCTACCAAGCTACTTTGCTGGAAAGTTTTTCTTTAGCAATAAGCACGAACAAACGAGTGTTTCGTTCTCAACGTTGCTTGCCAGGAGTGTCACTCACGTGTCCAGACAGTTCACCTGATGTCTACATTGCTGGCTGAACTGGGTCAGCAGCTCTATAGTTTAGAATTTTTGGTAAGATTGGTTGAGGTTTGTCAAGTGGCACCGGCTCTGACAGTCGAAAGCAAGAGTTTGCATTTTTGCTGCAAGCTCCAAGTAACCACCACAAAAAGCAGAGTTTGCAATTTGCTACGAGCTCCAAGCATTCCACATTTCTAGATCAGAATGATAGGGAGTTGTCGATGCTGCCCAGCTACATCGGGTGGTCTTCGGCTGTGTGGGGCTTACAACCTCAAGGGTTGTAATGATGCTGAGCCCAACCTCTTCCATGTCAGTGCCTTTGCTAGAGAAAGTGAATGGTAAGCCTTTGATCAGTTTTTCGGTATCGAATTCTCTCAAGCACTGGTCGCCCGACAGCTTGCTTGAAAGCAATTGGGCTCAATGAAACTGTGCGCATCAACCACAAGCTCCACCTTCGCTTAACATGTCCACCTTTGCCTTTCGACCTTTTGATCCCTCAAACCAAGACCTGATTCGATCTCTCAATGCGTCGCCTTTTTGTGTTTATGTACATTTTGCACCACCTTGCGGAACTTCCAGCCGAGCTAGACTCATCAAGAAACATGGTCGGTACAACCCTCCCATGGTTCGCGCAGGCCGTTATCATCACGGTCTTCCTTCGTTAACCGGTGACCTTTGCACTCGTGTCCTGCTCGCTAATTTTCTGTATGAAGTCACCTGCAGGCTCATTCATTTTTGCCATGAATATGATGTGCTTTGGTCCTGTGAAAACCCAGGACGCAGTTTTATGTGGGACACCATCACTTTGCACAATTGCTGAAACTTTTCACCCCACATTCTGAACTGCGGGTCTGGTAGTGCTCGCCGCAAGCTCACCAGTCTTGTGCACGACATTCCCACGTTTCACAAACCCGCAGCACATTTTCAAATGATCAAGACCATGAGCCTTGGGGACAGCTCCCAGATGGAAGTTGGGCCACAGGAGACGCAACCGCCTATTTTTGGGACCTTTGTTGCGCTATGGCTTTTCTCCTGGCCATGCATTTACGGAATTCTGGAGCACATGTTTTACCCCATTTTTGCACGCCAGCCAGTTGAGCACTCCTTTCCGGGGGTACATCGCGAGTGCATCACTCAAAGTAACCTCATCACAGCAGGCATTCACAGGTGTCCCAACGAATTTGTCCAGGAAGCTTTGACAGTTGGCCATCCCACAGAAGTGCAAGCAGTTTTTCCATCTTGCATTAGGAAGGTGGGGGGTACATCGCGAGTGCAGGGCCCCAACAAGGTTTTCAGGGGTGTGAGCAAGACAACACTCAAGGTAACCTTATTGCAGTAGGCATTCACAGGTGTCCCAACGAGTTTGTCCAGGCAGTTCTGATAGTTGGCCATCCCACAAAAGTGCAAGCAGTTTTCCATCGTGCATTAGGAAGGTGGTTGATGAGACTTTGTCGCAATCCCATGAGGCCATTGCCGAAGAAGGAATTGCAGAGCTCAGAAGATGGGCAACACTTATCACGGATCTCAAAGACAGAAAGAATTGCTGAGATCGTCATGAGTAAAAGAATAGGTGCAACGTCGAAGATAAGAAGCTAGCGCTCTTTGAAAAGCTGATCTTGGAATCTTGGGACCGAGATGTTGGCCTCATCCAAGACTTGACCAGAGGCTTTGATCCTACTGGTGATTGCCGAAGTCTGGAGTTTTTGATTGCCATCTTCGCCCGGCCAAAGTTTCTTGCGACGCCTAAGACTTATGCCAAAGTCAGCAGAGACAGTATCCTCAATACTGTTAGCAGCTCCGGAGAAGAGGATTTGCGCCGTGGTCTCTGGGAAGCCACGCTTAAAAAGTTGGCAAAGGCTTCCTTGAAGGACCTTGAAACCTGAAGCCATGCCCCCAGACTCTTTGCTTGAGGCAGATGAACAAGATTCGGCCAACAGATGATTACAAGGCCAACATGGTGTACCAATCGGTTACTCTAACGGAAGGAGTCACCATACACACCATCGACCACATGGCGTCCATGGTGGCATATTGGCTTAGGGCCAGCTCGTCATTGAACGGAAAGGCCGAACTGGTAGCCAAGTGTTGGGACCCCTCAGACGCTTACAAGCAGATCCGTTTTTCAGGCGAAGCATACCACAGAGATGCCTTCCTTACAGTGTACGGCCCTGACTCCCAGAAAGCTGAAGTGTTTCGCCAGGAGGTTTTGCCTTTTGGATCAATAGCTTCTGTCACGGCCCCTCTGAGAGTGTCCTTGGCTTTGTGGGCTGTAAGAAATTCCAGTACTCCAGTTGAAGTTAGCGTGGTCTGTTTACTTCGATGACTTCCTTAACTTATGCGAGAAGGCATCATCCAAACACACAGACCTTTGTATCTTAGCTATGTTCTCATTTCTTGGATGGAAACTCTCAGGAGACAAGCTCCTTCCATTCGACTCTGTTTGCAAAGTTCTTGGGGTTCGTCAGGACCTTGGCAACGCAGAGTTTGGCATAGTCAAAGTTGCCAACATTCCTGAACGAGTGGACGAACTTGTCAAAGAGTTGAATCGCATCATCCAGTAGAACAGACTATCTCGGAAGATGGTAAGAAGTTGAGGGGTAGTCCTCAGTTTGCAAGCGGTCAGCTGTTTGGAAGATCTTTCAGAAGTATCTGAAAGAATTGAACAACCATGCAGCCTCAGGGCGCAAAGTGTTGACAGAACGTACCAAGGAGGCCATGCGCAAGTGATGGAGGCTCTGTCGATGAACCACCCCAGAGAAGTTTCTAGTGGTTCGTCAGGCCACGTACACGTATACGTGGATGCTTCTTTTGAACCTGAGGGATACTCAGGAACGCAGCCTCTGTGTCAACAGTGATGGCTCACTTCACGGTTCCCAGTGAAGCGGTTCCCAAAGACCTTCTGTGTCTGGTGGAACACGGTGACAAGGAAACCATTATCCTTGAATTGGAAATGTGACAAGGCGTTTCGTGTTCAAAGCGTTCAGTCTTCTTCACTGACAATGAGCCTGTCAGAAAGAGTCTCATTAGAGGACACTCCCAAAATCAATTTGTCAGCTGCCTCATGGAGGATTGCTATTTGATAAAAGAAGATACACTGTCAAGTGTGGCTAGAGCGAGTGCCTAGCCAGTCGAATCCAGCTGACGAACCATCGAGAGCAAAGTGCTCCGACATCATGGGCTGCGCAGCCAGACTGAGGCTTGATGAGTGTAAGTTTGGGTCAGGCGGCCCATTTTTCAGGGGGTGACAGCGCGGCCAAAGACTGACCCCAATTCTCAAAAGAAAAAGAAGCGCTGCTTTGCTTTGAGTGAACTGTGTGCCGTTTTGTCAAAAGGAATAAGACGCACCTCATGCAACGCATGATGAAGTTTTATTCATAAGGCAAAACAAGATGAAAGAGTTTTAACTCTTGAAGTGCGCACAGTGAACCAGTGAAGTTGTAACTCAAACAGACTTGCTTTGAGTCAGTGCAGTTGTTTGCAGTCAGTTGCAACTTGCAGTTGAACTGTTTGAACTTTAAGTAAAGTTCTTTAAGCTCTTTACTGCTTCACCTAAGTTTTGAGTCACACTTGCAGTGTCATGTTGAGTTCATACGCCTGCAGTGTGGCTCACAGGGTCAAGTGACCAGAGCCATCAACATGCACATGCACGTCAAGTGATGTTCTGCATGTTCATGTCAAGTGACATTTTTCTTTTCGTCCCTGCCTCTCCCACCCTTGATCAAGTGGTCAGGGATCCTGGACAAGTGTCCATTCGACAAGTGTCAGTTTTCCGCTGGGTCTTCACCCAACTCTTCTATATGATCTGCCAAGTGTAGCAAAAACAATCTCTTCCAGTCATCCGACAAGTGTCGTTACACTCTGTTTGCACCTTGCAGTGTCATTACTCAATGTTTTGTCTACTGAGATCTTTTCCGGTCTCTGCCCTTTTCTGGGACAGCTTTAAGGCCATCCCACCTTCGTCAAGTGACGATTACCACTTGGTCAAGTGACCATAGTCAAGTGACTACCAGTTTTCTATATTTGTTTTTCAACAAATGTCGACACCATGCCAGAGTTTTCTGGACAAGTGTCCAAGCGACAAGTGTCGCAACGTCACTTTCAGCTGGGCTTTCACCCCACTTTCGTACTGATTTTTGCAGTGTTCGTTGAGAGGTTTTGGTTTTTGACCACTGTTTGGGACTGTTTTGAGGCCATCCCAACTTCGTCAAGTGACGAATCAACTGGGTCAAGTGACCATAGTCAAGTGACTATATTTTTCTACAGTTTGGGATGCATCATGTCAATGATCTCATTGACTCACAGACTGTTAGATCACATGATCTCTGCTACATAGCTTAGCGCTTTCACAGTCTCAGTGCCTCACCCTAAGCCGTGACAGCGCGGCCAAAGACTGACCCCAATTCTCAAAAGAAAAAGAAGCGCTGCTTTGCTTTGAGTGAACTGTGTGCCGTTTTGTCAAAAGGAATAAGTTGGCTTGATATTGAGGCGACCATCGCTAAGCTGGGTCTGCAGTACCTTGGTTTACATTAGGCACACATTGCGGTCATGTTCACAATTTCTATCTGTTTAGACTTGGCATTTGGTTCGCATCGGAGTCCTGTTCACCAATCCAGTCATTTTGTTTTCATTGTTATCGTGGGTCCCAAATGCTGATGATGAAACAATGGTTAAAGAAACAAAAACAAAAACAGGGATTTTAGAGCAAACATGCTTTCCCCGGGCCAAAACTGCACCACGGATTGTTCTGGCTTCCGCACATCACGGCCCCTAGCCTAAGGATAATCATCAGCATGTCCTTCTAAGGTCAGCCATCTGCCCACTTGTTGATGCTTTTCACGTGATATTGTTTTGACGAAATTGACTTGTTCCAGTGTTGTGCATCCCATCATCCATCTTTTCAAATGGCTCAAGTTGTTCAAATCGTGCTGCATCCACACTTGGACCCGAAATTGGACATAATTTGCCTTATTCTTCCCAGGACCAGGTGTAGCTGTTGCAAGTGGAAAACAGATGAGAAATCTGGCTGACCAGCATGGTTTTGGAATGAGAGAGGAACACAAAGAACTGCGAACATTGTGTGAAATTGAGACCAACACTAGCAATCTAAGCCTCTAAACTTGATGACGAGCAATCAAACACAGGGTTACGATGACATCCCTTCAAGAACGGATTATGATGCTTCAGTCAACTTATTTGGCCCGCTAATGACCCGAAGGGTCTTGGCACGAGACCATATCTCCAGCCATTGCTGTCATTGCTGATTCGTTCCTTGGACTTCTTATGATTTTGCACGGGTGAGAGCTCAGGTGCTGTTTGAAGCTTTGCTGTGAACAATTTGTGAGCAAGGTTGAGTTGAGAGAAGTTGAGAGCATGATTTATTCGTCTCAGGAATGACGGAATGACATGTTCGTATTCTTCAAGCGCGGACAATTCACTGAACGGCTTGATAAAGCGTGTGCAAAAGTTGGAGGCAAGTCCCTGCTTCCATTTCTTGAAATGTTGCACCTGCAATGTCATGCGTTGTGCAAAGGTCACTGGTGCTGGTAGTTCTGGGAGATCAGATCGTTGATGCTGCGGCTTGGACAGGTCTTTTTGGAGCACAATGATTGTATATTGTATATGTACTTAATCTAGGTACTTGACTGACTATATATTTATTTCTATATAGATTATATATATATATATATATGTATGGATATTAGAAGATACTAGATATTTGTCACATTATAGATATTTATAGATTTGACTACACATACATGCGTATATTACCATTTCTATCCATTTCCTCTTTTCATAAGGTTTCGGGGGTTTGTGTGGCACAACTCACGGACAAGATCATGGACAAAAAATGGTTTTCTGGGTGAGTCATCATTATCAGGGTGATTGTGGTGACATGATTCACGCTTCACTAATTTGTGAGCCTAGGGTGTTTGCCTCTAGGGCAGTCGGATTCCTTCTTTTATCGGACCCCTTGAGTGGACCCTTGTCAAGTCTTTCTAGATTCTTCATGACCGCATTTACAGAAGGCAAAGATACAACTTTGTGTTTTTTGAAACCGTTTTAAACATAGTTGTGGTTGACGCGGTGGTCCAATGCATGTAATTATACAAGTAATGTTTTGTGTATTTCTCAGCCATAGAAACGAACCACAGTTTTCCTGCCAGAGCCCAAACACATATGGTGTGGCCAGAAAAAATTGTACGGTACAGAAGCACATTCATTTGGGACCATCAAATCATCCCATATCAACATGATTTAGCAATAAACTCACTAGTTTCAGGGTCCCCAATATTAAGAAACCACCATTTCAGAGTGGTTCCCGGACAGTTGGTTTTTCGCATTCAAATTCATGGCGAGTGACACACAACTTGCCATGAGTACCATGAGAAAGTCGACCCATAGAGATCTTGGTTCATAAGGGGGTGTACCACGAACACTTCCTGAAGAACTGAGCTGCGCGGTTGGACTACAATGATTACTACTCCACTGCGCTAAGTTCAGGAGTCCGATATACCAAGTTGATCTTCACTACATTTTGTATTAGTTTGCAGGAGATACCAGTATTTGGATACATAGGCATTAAACAATAAGTACTATACAAACCCTTCAATAGGATTGCACTGGCCGCGGAATCACTCCTGCTCGCTATTGAGCCCTGCAAGATCATGCGAGTCCAAACGGTTCCAGCTTTGTCGTTTGGCTTCTGGGCTCATTTTGTAGGTCCAAAGCCTGGTGTTGGAACCGTTTGATGTTGGGGTTTTCCCTGTTTTGAGGCTCTTAACGTCATCTCTTGTCCATGAATGTTGATCTATTCTATTTGGATCTAATTGATTTCTTTTTTGGTAAAAAAACCTACTATTGGTGATATTTAAGTTGAAGTTGTCCTACGAAAACCAATCAAAATAGCAGGCAAAGTTGGCACAAACTTCGATGATGTCAACTGATAGTGATCCAACATCAATCCATGATGACATCACGGTAGCAACCATATTTGGACATTTGAATTAATCATAAATTCGAATTCATCCCATTCAAGCTCAACTGAGATCCAATTCTTCCGGTGACCTGAGACCCCCTTGGTGCCCTACGGGCCCCTCTCTGGGACCAGCTGAACCCTTCACGAGAATCTTCCGCGAGACCGGAGATTTTTTGCTCCTGCTGAGCGGTGAAAAAAAAACCTCAGAGGTCCTGTGCCAGGTGTGACTGGGAACCACAGATTGACCATGGGTCAACCATGGGTGGATGGCGGCTTGGCCATGGGTTAGCCATGGGTTAGCTATGGGCAGTAGCGGTTAATCATTGTGAAAATGATGCTTGGTGATGATTGGATTAGACATAGTGTGGGTCATGGATGATTCATTGTGGTTCAGAAGCAATTTGAATACTTAATCATTCTTCATTGTAAACAACGGTTCACCGTCATCGTTGGTAATCAATGAAATTGTCGGTGACCACCATGGGCTCATTATTGTAAAGGATGGGATCAATCTTCATCGGAAAGTTGAAGTTGTGGCATGTTTTGTTTGAAGCCTTTGCCATGCGGTTTTGGTATTGTGACAGCTCTAGAGGAACTGGGGTATACAATGTCGTGACATTTCTTGTATTGAATAGTTATGTTCAATAGCCAAATACCAGTCAACGGTATTTCCGATCTCCGTTCTCAACTTTCAGCACAAGGTGGCCAAGGTGGCTTGCATTTACAGCATTTCCAGAGGAAACACCGAAAGTTGTGCGCTTTGTTCATGTTTGTTCCATGTTCTCATCTATATTAACCATCATGAAGTCATCGTCAGCCATAAATACAGTCATCCATGCCCAAGCATCAGCAATCATCGACAACAACCATTTCTGAGAAGGACCTCTCACAGCCATGCCGACACAGAGAGTTTTGGATCCTGGATCCAACCCGATGCTGGATCAGGACAGGGCTTCCACCGATTTGCACTTTGGTTGGTTGGATTCACTGGTTGCGTACGAAGTACTGGTATGGTGTTTTGATTATTCACAAGTGATCATTCTGAATTGTGTCTGAGAGGCATCCTAAACATTATGGTTCACACAAAAAGAATCAGTAATTCCTTACTCTTTGCGGCGCGATGCTTTGATGAAAACTCGACAGCTCCCGGTCTTTCTTGCACAGTTGATTTCATGTCAGTGTAGATTAATGGTTTTCTATTTGCTCCACTAGCATCGGGCCAGAAAATATCAGAGGCAGCAGGGGAATGATTCGTGTCGGCAATGTTGTTTGTATTTGTCTAAATTGAACTGTTTCCAATGGGGGTTCGACCCGGCCATGTTTTGTCCAAAGGGTTTGACCTTTGAATCTGCAAGTATTTGGTTGGATGTATTCCTATGCAATGTGTGATGTGATGTAGACACCCATGGTCATTGTATCAAATGCGATACTGTTTGACCCGGCTCCTGTTATGTACGGCCAATCACGTGACTTAATGTTTTCATCAAAGCATTCAGCACATGATGCCTGATCCCTACGCGGCAATATTTTTGGGGCAAAAAAAACGCCTTCATCCGCCGTGATCGTCGTCATCGTCGTCGCTTTCGTCGCGGTTCATTCTTATCGTTGTCTCATCCATGCTGACACAGGAAAGAAACCTCCGCGCTTCTCTTGTTCTTGTTCTTATCACCCCCATCTGTGCCATGGACATCAAACACTCGAATATCATCAATCATGATTTAGATTAATTCCTACTATGTCTTTTGTGGATTTGCAACATTTCAAGCATGTTTGTTACCTCCTCACACTTCTTCGGAGTTGGGTTCCTGGTCCAGATGGTGCGCATCAATGCAACATTTTGACTGGTTTGAAAGTGGATGTTTGCGTTAGAATCGTTTTGACGAGATGAATCTAAGTTGATGCTTTTTGCAAGAGCAACATCTTCAAATGTGAACAGGAATCCATTAAGATCGTTCGAGACACATGGTAGCTTCAAGTCTGCGAGAAGTATGTACTTGGCTGTGGATCCAGATTCTGTGACTGCGCTAGCTGTAACAAGAGGTCAAGTGACTCTTGGAGACCACTGCAGTGATACTCTTTGCATTGGAAACTTGAACTTAGCCCTGGTTTTGAACTACTTTGAACCTTTAGATTTCCAATGTTTTGCAGCACTTCAGAATCTGCAAGGCAAGAATGACCAGTATTTTGCCAAGTTTGCAAGTGCGTGTTTGTTTGAGAAGTTCGTCTGACGAGATTAACCAATGCCTCTTGTCTCAGCAGCATCTTCAGGGGTTGATAATCAGGAACTAAGATAGGCACCATGGTAGCTTTAACTCTGTGACAAGTCTGTTCTTGGCCTTGGATCCAGATTTTGTGACCGGCCAAAACTAGACGTGACTTGAGGGGACCTCTGCACTGATACTCTTTGCATCTTAACGTCACTGGTTGACTTGGAAAATTGAATATGACTAATATGACCCTTCTTTTTGAATTCCTTTGGACTTGTAGATTTCCATAGTGTTGCAGCGCTTCCGAAACCTGCCAGGTAACGATGACCAAGTTCGAAGATTTGCTGGCTGTGGATTTCACGAGCGCCGTATTGGTGGATGCCATTCTTCACCACAGGCCGACCAGCTGTACACCACGCAGTTTCAGCATGTAGATCTCTTTGGAAATGCAGGGCATTGACCCAGTGATCACCAGCATGTTTTGGAGTCATCCAGAGTGTTTGCAAGGTGCGGACGTTTGTCTCAAAGAGAGCTTCAGTAGACGTGCCTAGGCAGCATCCAAGCGAAGATATCGGTGATTGGCTGGTCATGCTGCAACTAAGGATGTTGCGAAGTGTGGAGCTCAGCAAAATTATACTCCTGGCGCTGTGCTGTCATCAATTGCTGATCTGAGGCCATAGTTGGTGGAATCGGAGCTGCCTCAGACGACATTTGTTTAGGAGTTTCGTATGTCCAACCGGTGGATTGGTTGTCACAAAATCTCACGGTTTCTTTGCGCCAAACGCGAGAGGAATTAAATGGCCATCCGAATATTGTTTGCAAGCCTTTGCTTTGACCCCTGCCAAATCCATGAATATCCCACTTGCAAGAGAACGTTTTCTCGCTTCCGTCCGGAGCTCTTTGGTCAATCTGTGTCTCAAAAGAACAAAGCGAAAGTTGCCGCAAACGGGGCGACCATGACCGTGGTAGCATTCCTTAGAGTGTGTAGAGGGCACCGTACCGCAAAAGCTGGCATGCAACCGCATATCTGGAATTTGAAAGTTGTTGGGAAATTTTGGCAGTGGCCAAAAGTCCGGTTTGATTTATATAGTTTATTTCGGCCTGACACACAATTGTCTCAAAGGCCCATGTGTTAAGCAGCAATACCGTGTTCTTTTCAGCTGCCATGAGGGCTGCGCGATGTGGCTCCTCACCTTGTTGCTAGGCCAGGGTTTCTTATCTGCCAGTCTTGTTCTCCGTTGCTGTCAAGGCAGAAACAGGCGTGGTGTTTTCACCCTCAAACGCCCGAGGCAGTGGCCCAAAGCCCTGTGGCTTTGAATTCCTGGCTTTACTCGACTGGACTCAGCTGGTGCCCGTAACCGCCGTAACCTGCCTAAGTAGACGAACATCTCTCAGCCTCCATTGAACCATCAACGAGCGACTCAAGTTTTTCTCCTGTGCTCACCTGTTGCTGATCCGAATTTCGTCAAGCTGGCAATGGCAGGGATTGTCTCAAGGCTACATCTCCAAACGCCTGGACATAAGAAACAGCAGTTTTGTTGCAAGTGACGGGGAAATGGCAAGCAATGAAGTCTCATGGATCCTCATGGGCCCTCGCCATTCCATGAACCTTCAAAGTGATGCTGATACCCCTTGCTGTGGACACGTCCAGGACAGCCTCTACTTTGACGGGTTGAACCTCCGATTCAGGTATAGCACGATGTCCTTTTTACCATTTGACCACCAAAACCCAAGTTGGAAAAGCCAGGCGAAACCAGTGGCAAGAGCAGGGAGGAACTACTTTATGTTGATATGAGCCCTGCTATCTGTCCGGCGCCAGCATTCTGCTTAGTCAAAAGACGAGCTGGGCCATTGAAAATGGGAGATGAATCAAACGTCAGTGATCGAAACGTCATTTGAGTTCCGTCAAAACCTCTCTATGTGCCTTTTCCCAGGGTATTCTGGCAAGTTCTGTACCTAATATGATTTTCAATACATGCGAAGGAGCTGTCCTGAAACCGATTTCCGGATTGATGTTTGTGCATGTAGTTTTGTATCCTATATTCTTCTTAGGTTCGGAAGCTCGTTGAAATTGCTTTGACGTAAGCAAAACCTTTGAAAACGTATGCATTCGTAGGCTCCAAAGAAAACCTTGAATTCTGGCAAAGAAAAAATACAATAATATTTAGCACCAATTTCAGCACAGGTGAGTCTGAAAATGTATTCACTTTGCAAGCTAGTTGATCAAGGCACTTGCGCCGTGGCCACTGGTGCTCAATTTCTGCAGAGATGTGTAAGGTTTCAGTCCTGCATCCCTGGGTTGCATCTCAATTTGAGGTACAGCACGATGTTTGAACATGACGAATGCAGGCTGTGAAAGACAGGCGAACGAGGTGGCAAAAGCAGCGCCAACAGGAATACTTACTCCTTCGGCAAAAACAAGATTGAGTATCCTCTTGCGCAGGGTGGCCTGACCAATAGAGCGTTTGCCTATATCGAGACAGGACCTGTCTGTGTCAATTATCTGCTAAGACCTCTCAGTGCAGTTCTGTAACCTCACTGAGGAGTCTGGCAGCCAGCCTCGTTACAAAGGTTCCCAAATATGGAACCCTAAATGCTTGAGTCTATCAAAAGCCATGGATGTTGTATTTTGGGGAACCTCCTTGAGGAGGGTGGCGGCCTGAACCTCCAACCCCCTGACAAACCCGAATATTATGTTTTTCAATTCTGTTTTAACTCGAATCAGTCGATAGATAATTGGCTGCTAGGCTCTATTGTTCAACATTGTTTTTGGTGTTTTCGTTGGCCCTGAAAAGCAGGGCCCAATAGGTCAGAATAACGGCAACAGTGGCAAGAGTTGTGCTCGCAACCAGTAGAACTCAAGTAGTGAGTGGAATCTTACCACTGGTCATATTGATGGCTCCCTCGGAAAGGTGCAATACTGCCAGCCCATTTGCGATCCAATGAAAAAGAGAAACAGAAGCTTTGCCAGCAACTACAGTGCATGGCAGAAGCAGTCCTTCGGGTGCATGCGAAAGGGCATGCCTCATGGGGCCTCTGTAATCCATGGCTATCCAACTTGCATTCAGTCCCGGTGTCTCTGGGCTGGTGCTGAAATGGAGACATAGCGCAATGTCGTTTTCACAACTCACCGGTCGTTGATGATCTGGGACTTTGTAGGAACAATACGGCCGTTGGCAGCAAAGATCAGGTCTGCCCTGAGTGGCAGTGGCAGGTATAGTTTCAAGTTTTCTTTGCGACAACATGAGAACAAAAGGCAGGATCTTTGCCGCAAGCGACATAGCATGGCAGCAGTTCTTTCAGTCTGCGCCAAGGAGCAAAATAACAGTCAAGCAGACCTCATGGGTCCCTTGCATTCCATGAGAATTCAAAGTGAGGTTTGTAACACTCGTTGCTGTACTGAGTACATTCGGCCAGGGTTCGGGCTGGCTTTGGAAACCGGTGTTGCTCTGGCTTTGCCGCTCGTTGCTGTTGACATGATCCAATTTCAGCGCAGGTGAGTCTGAGAATGTATTCACTTTGCAAGCTAGTTGATCGAGGCACTTGCGCGGTGGCCACTGGTGCCCAATTTCTGCAGAGATGTGTAAGGTTTCAGTCCTGCATCCCTGGGTTGCACCTCGATTGGAGGTATAGCACGATGTTTGAACATGACGAATGCAGGCTGTGAAAGACAGGCGAACGCGGTGGCAAAAGCAGGGCCCAATAAGTCAGAATACCGAGAGGTTTCCCTGACAGTAGGCAACAGTGGCAGGAGTTGTGCTCGCAACCAGTAGAACTTGTAGTTTGAGGCGATCACAACCTTTTGGCATGACTACTTTGCCCACCCAAACCACTGAGCACGGTTATGTTTTGAACCGCCTCTAGTGGACTGACGCGCTGGCCTTAAGGGCTACCAGCTGATAACGGACATGCGCCAACAGAGGAAACCATACAGAATGGCCCATTTGATGAGGATATTCTATAGAACTTTAGTAGTGAGTGGAATCTTACAACCGGTCATATTGATTGTTCTCTTGGAAGCAACCGTGCAAGTGCAATACTGCCAGCCCATTTGCAATCCGATGAAAAGAGAAGCAGAAGCTTTGCCAGAAACTACAGTGCATGGCAGAAGCAGTCCTTCGGGTGCATGCGAAAGGGCATGCCTCATGGGGCCTCTGTAATCCATGGCTATCCAACTTGCATTCGGTCCCGGTGTCTCTGGGCTGATGCTGAAATGGAGACATAGCGCAATGTTGCTGCTTGAGACGAGGAGGGGACAAAGACAGAGAAAGGCGCAGCGATTTCGAAGCAATGCGTGCCCTAAATGGAGCTGAGACGAGGCAGTTACCCAGAAATAGCCGCGAATCCATCAATCCAAATGACAAAAAACTGGCAGAGAAAGGTTCCACTATTGGCCATTTTGATCATGACTTGTTGTGTCCGGGAGTTTGTTTTCAGCTCGAAGTTGGTCACCATTTGAGCACGCTCCAAAACCTCCCTTCACATGTTTTCAAGTTCTTCGTGTCACATCGATGCTCGCACAAGTAAAAACCTGGGTTGCATAAGCTCCCGCGTAAGCTCGTTTTTAAATGTCTCCAGAGTAAGCTCCTGCTGTGGAGGCGTAAGCACTGCGTAAGTGAATGCCCAAGAGGGTTGATGCGACATGGCGAGTTATTAGACTTTTGGGTTGGCGGTAGAAGGCCGTGAATCTATGATGTGTATTCCCTTCAGTCTGCCGTTGGCCATTCAAAGAAGGTTCGCCTTTTAAACATGATGGAATTGAATGAGCATAGGACCTGCCGAAAAAATACATGTCATGAAAGAGTGACCAAACCCCTGCAAGAGTTTCGAAGTGTATGGACTCAGCGTACCTATCAAAATATGCGAAGAAGAGGAACAATGTGTTGACTCAGCACCTATCACTCAACGTGTTGCTCAATGTTGGAGACGGAAGATCTGGGGTTGATTCAATGAAGAGGTTGGTGGGGGAAATATTTGCAGACAGCGTTTTTGCAATGGCAGAAAAGCTTTGTGACAATCCCTAAGCCTAACCCCAAATTATCGCCAATGAAGTGCCTGTGAAGCCATGGAAAGCTTGGTACACCATAAGGTTTGGAAGTGTCTTCACTCAGCGTACCTATCACTATATCAGCAGCGACTTTTCTTTGCGCAATTCCTTCTAAGTAAAGGGCTTGCGCCATTTTTGCCCACTCATCCATAATTAGTTGGTGAACATGGTGAACGAGATGGGTCCACCTCTCTGAAGGAGATCTGTTTATGTTAGGACCCATACCAATTACTTCTCCATGACGTTATCCAGTCCTAATTGTATTTAAGCTGAACGAGACCAAGACCACCCTTCAAAGTAGCACTTGAGATTTTGCATGAATAAGAGCAGCCGCTCATATGAGCAGTGGTCAAAAGCGGATATTGATGTCGATATCCCAATGAACAGCTTAGGAAACAGAGTCTTCGAAAGCTTTGGTACGCCTTCTCAGCCAAGTTGACCGCAAGCTTTAGTCGCTTGAGTTGCGCCAATTCGCTTCATGTCCCCAGCCCGAAGCCATGTAAAGGTTGGCACGCAATGCAGTTTTGAAGTGCCTCGACTCAGAGTATCACCGTGAAAAGAAGAGAAAAGCTGTCTCGACTCAGCACCTATCACTCAGCGTACTACTTAATGTGTTCCATATGCCCTGATGATCCGAACCCTATCCTGGTTGGTGGTTGAAACACCTCACGCGGTTTCCAGAGGTTCCTAAGCCATCCACCTGACAATGGTCAAAATACTCAGATTAAACACTGCAGTGGTTGCCACATGACACATGATCCTGCATCTTGTGCACCTCCGAAGCCGTGGTCTGGATGATGGTTGTGAAGGTTGTTCAGCGTTGTCCTAGTGGCATCGAGCATAGACCGAGCTGCTTGGCCTCTTTCAGATGTGGGCTTCAGGCCGGGTTTCATGAGGATTTGCATTCGATGGACAGACATCGAAGTCAGGTTCATCATGGCAATTTATCGCCGTACGATTTTCTCTATGTGTTGCAGTTCTATCGCGATTCAGCAAAAAGAATCCATGTTCCAATGTTGCAAAACCATGCGCGAGAACCGCAGTTCCAGCGGGGAAAACAGAAGTAGGCATCCCCAGGCACACCTAAGCCGTGCCTACTGAGTTCCATGGGGGAAGTACCAGGCATACCTTTCACCTTCCTCGGTATTGTTAGTATTTGTCACATTATGAGAAGAGGAGCATTGTCTCAACTCAGCGCCTATCACGCATTTTACTACTCAATGTCAGATATGGAAGACCTTGGACTGACTAAATCAAGAGTTCGGGACCTTGTCAATCTTGATCGTTTAACTTCCTTCTGTTCGCTTCATGTTTGGTAGCTCTACAGATTTCCCCGAAGCCACTCGGGGTATCCCCAACCCAAAATGATCGCCAGTGAAGCCACAGGAAGCTTGGTACACCATAAAGTCTTGAAGTGTCTCGACTCAGCGTACCTATCACAATATGCGAAGAAGAGAAAGACCGTCTCAACTCAGTGCCTATCGCTCAACATACGATATAATGTGAAAGATGGAAGCCTTGGGCAATTATTTGCAGACAGCATTTTGGCGCCGGCAGAAAAGGTTTGTGACAAGAAATATAGTCTTAGAAAGCTTTGGTAATCCTTCTCAGCCAAATTGACCACAAAGTTTAGTTGCTTGAGTTGCGCCAATTCGCTTCATGTCCCCAGCCCCAAAATATCGCCAGTGAAGCCACGGAAAGGTTGGTACACAATACAGTTTTGAAGTGTCTCGACTCAGAGTATCACCGTGAAAAGAAGAGAAAAGCTGTCTCGACTCAGCACCTATCACTCAGCGTACTACTTAATGTGAGAGATCGAAGACCTGGGGACTGATTTCTACTGAATCGTGATGACTCAGGACTTGCCGAAGAATCTGCGGGTTTGCCTAGTCCTATGTCATCCAATTTTTATGGATCCCTATTGCAGATATGACTAATGTCTATACTGCTTCTCACTGTGCTCATGTGGCAGTTCAAATTCAAGAGCTATTCTCAGTTCCAAATGCCCTGATGATCCGAACCCTATCCTGGTTGGTGGTTGAAACACCTCACTTGGTTTCCAGAGGTTCCTAAGCCATCTACCTGACAATGGTCAAAATACTCAAAAAGTAGGAGCCCCACGCAGGGGTTCTAAGATCAGGTTGAACACTGCAGTGGTTGCCACATGACGTAGGACTCGGGATCTGTTGTCTCCAGTATTTCAATCGTGGTAGAATGCTGTCACACGACATGGGACCGGTGGTCCTATGATAGCAATTTCTTGGCTTTGAGCCATCATCCGACCATTTTCCAATCCACAACTCACAGGTCCTCGGCTCCTGAAATAGCTCATTAACTCATTGACCACTTTTGAACGAGTATTCAGCCATTGTCGAACCATTGTCAAACCACGACTCGAAAGCCATAAGCCGATCTACCTTCCGCTAGACACTTGAGTTCTGGGAAAAAAAGGCGGAATCACCAAATCTCGAGTCATCCGAGAACTTTGTCTTTTGCCTGGTCATCGCTAGTATACCATGCTATCGTTAGTATCTATCTCTCTATGAGAAGGAGAGAAAACTTGTCTCGACTCAGCGCCTATCACTCAGCATATTGGAAGACCTGGGGACTGATTAAATCAAGAGTTCGGGACCTTGTCGTTCTTGGTCGTTTAAGTTCCTTCTATTCGCTTCATGTTTGGTAGCTCAACAGATTTCCCCGAAGCCACTCGGGGTATCCCCACCCCGAAATGATCGCCAGTGAAGCCATAGGAAGCTTGGTACACCATAAAGTCTTGAAGTGTCTCGACTCAGCGTACCTATCACAATATGCGAAGAAGAGAAAGACCGTCTCAACTCAGTGCCTATCGCTCAACATACGATATAATGTGAAAGATGGAAGACCTGGGAGTGCTTCAATCAAGAGTTTGCTTGGGCAATTTTTGGTAGACAGCATCTTGGCGCCGGCAGAAAAGGTTTGTGACAAGAAATATAGTCTTCGAAAGCTTTGGTACGCCTTCTCAGCCAAGTTGACCGCAAGCTTTAGTCGCTTGAGTTGCGCCAATTCGCTTCATGTCCCCAGCCCCAAAATATCGCCAGTGAAGCCATGGAAAGGTTGGTACACAATACAGTTTTGAAGTGTCTCGACTCAGAGTATCACCGTGAAAAGAAGAGAAAAGCTGTCTCGACTCAGCACCTATCACTCAGCGTACTACTTTATGTGAGAGATGGAAGACCTGGGGACTGATTTCTACTGAATCGTGATGACTCAGGACTTGCCATGGGTAGCTCCTGCCGCCGCATTTGATCCAACTTATGAGTTCTTGTCCCTGTAATTCTTTTTCTTCACTTTTGTCAGCGCAAATTTCTTCACCCCATCCCCATGGTAGCATCAAGTGCACCCGCAAGTTCAAGCGCAGGTTGACATCTCACCCCACCTCCCAGCCCCAACCAACCGCCAAAAACCATCACAACCTGTAGGGTACAGCAGCGAAGGTAGAACCAATGTTTCGCAGGGAGTTCGCTAGAGAGTTTCGCGCTAAAACTTGGGAAGCTGGAGTACTTTCAAGTGAACTGACCCCATGTCACACGGCTCATCACCATGATAATGTGAGACATGGACGATCTGGGACTGATTTCTACTGATTCCGAATGACTCAGAACTTGCTGACAAATTTGCAAATTTGCCTTGTCCAATGTCATGCAATCTTGATGGATCCCTCCCTTGCCTTCCAGAAGTTCCCAAGTCATCCACCTGATGATGGTCAAAGATTCAAAAAAAGGAACGCTAAGCAGGGGTTCTTATATGGTATCAGTTCTCAAGGACTTTGAGAGACTTGAGCTGGCACAAAAGTCGCAAGATGTGCCACCGATTGGTAAGTCCTTTCCTGAGACTGTTCACCTCTGCAAATCTTTGTGCGAAAGCACTTGGGTCCAACCAAGGATTTCTGCATTCTGCTTGTGGCATGGCCAACAGTACAGAAAACCCCAGGCAATGTGTGGAGGGAAGTGTAGTTGGTAACTAGCTGGCACCCAAATCCCCAAGTTTACGATTAATTCATCTGATGCATAAGCGCTCAAGTCCCAAAATTGTGACTTGTTCTCCTCGCACTTCATCCTTGACACGAAAGCCGCGCAGGGAACGATGTGTGTCGCCTTAGCTCGCAGTTTCGTCGCTCTGCCAAGGGGAAGATGTGAGACCCACGGTCTTGGAAGCATAGGATATTCCTTGAGCCAAAGCTCTGCCATTGCAACGTTGCCAAATCCTCAGATGACACTCAGATGTGAGGCGCATTGGTGGTTTCCAGCTTCGCAGCTCGAAATCCGTTGTTTTCAGCGAAAGGGGTAGCCTCAGTGTGAGATCTGGAAGATCTGAGACTGATTTGATCAGGAACTTGCTGGTCTTTGGTTCAAGTCTATTTTTTTGCCAATGTACAAAAAGTAGAACAAATCGAAAATTTACTGAAACATAGGGAAGTGCCAAATGTCTGGGCACTCGTTTCTAATCAACTTGAAGGACAGGAATCATCAACAAATCTGACAGTAGCTGCTGCTGCTGCCCATTCTGACAGTAGCTGCTGCTGCTGCTGCCCATTCAGCTGATTACTTGCCAACATTGGCAGATCCTGAAGGGAATCGAAGCAAATGTGGCTCTCTCGGTATTTGAGATCACTTGATTTTCCCAGTAGAGTGGCGGTTGGAGGCAGAAGCTGCAGATGGCTTGGTTGACCCGAGTTTTGACTTTTCTGAGACCACCTATGTCTAGGATCCTGTTTATTTGCCGGCCGTTTTCGGATCGGCTCTCCGGACTCGTCAAGAGCTGTACAGCCTCATGGCTGCGGCAACCGGTAGCGTGCGGTATTTGAGGTATCCAGTTATTGAACCAGTCATTCAACCAACTTCCAAAATGCTTTGCAGATCACTTACCAAGTTGTCTCCGAACAGAAGCAAAACGGGCATCCCCTTCTCAACATGAGCAATCTGCTTGGAGCCTAGCTGGATTCCAAAGGCAATATCAGAATCAGAGGCTCAGTGACAGGTATGGTTTCAAGATGTTTCAAGGTTTCATTCGTACGAAGATGAGAGAGAAAAGGAGGAGCTGTGCCACAAAGGTTCGCGCGAGCCTTATGTAGAGCAGCCTTGTGTACACATCCCCACAGACAAACAGGCACAGTCGTCTCTCCCACTCTCTGTTCCCCTGTGCAGTTCACATAGCTTTATGGTCCCTGGAGCTCTCCACTCCTTTGGCTCCCTGGCATATCTTCATGATTTGTGCACTACGTTTCAGTGCGAATTGAGTTCCGAAGAAGAGTAGTCCAATTGTGTCCAATTTCTTTGCATTGCCAATATTTTTCCGATGCACATGTTTGCAAAAAATATGATTTGGCAATCGTTGGGTCCTCAGCTGGGTAGAGGCGGTTTAACCGATAGCCCAAGGGTTGGCTCATTTAGGCACTGTCAAAACGCTTACGCAGTGGCCACCTCTGTTGGTCGATTTCCGTAGAGCTTCGCAGGGATGTAGTCTTCATGTCCCTGCAACATCCCATTTGATATCAACTTGGTCCAGCGAAAAGCTCACGCAATTGAAGATATGTTCATCGGCAGCAAAGATTGGACCGGCATAGATCGGCATTGAATGGCAGGGATCGTTTCAAGATATTTCAAGGTTGCAGGTGCAGCAGCTTGAGAAAGAGCAAGATCTTTGCCAGAAGTGACCTTGCATGTCTGCATGGCAGCTGCAAGCCGGTGGATGCATGCGAAGTAATACTGCAAGGCATCAGCTGGGGTCTCTGTAGTCCATGACTCTCCAAGTAGCAAGCAAGCCTTTCCTTGGCACAAGTCTGCGCAAGTTCTGATGCACCATTTCCATCCATTTACTATGCTGAACGACGACACTTCCACCTGACAGGTTCCGGTACCAAGCAACGCCTAAGGCCTATGATTTAGAAAAGAATGCAGTTTTAATCAGCATGTGTGGCTGAGGCATCTCCTGGGCAGGAGGACCCAGATCGAAATCACCAGGAGGTTCAGTTCTCAAGGGCTCCGAGAGACTTGAGCTGTGGGATGTTATCAACTTTGTCTAGCCAGTTAAAAGCCTTCGCATTTGGCAGCAATGGCAGGAGTTGTGCTGCTAACCAATGATGCCTTTGGAATTCAACTTGGACATTTACCACTGAGTTGACTCTTACAAGTGAAACCCTCTGGTACCACTTCCCACGCAACACGATCATATCTTCCAAGTCAGGTGCAGTATGCAGAGATGTCACCTATGCGACGAAACTGTGGTTCAACAGAACAGCATGGGATGAATTTGCATGTGTGGCAAAGGCATCGCTTGCGCATGAGATTTTAGCACTGCACTGCAAATGGGCTGAGGTGCAACCGCATGCCTGGACATTGATAGTTGATATGGGATGATATCTGCACGATGTAATTCTCATCCTTGACTTTTTCACACTTCAAAAGGAAATTCGTTCGCCAAAGGACTCTTGGCTTCACTTGCAGTTGAACCTCCGAAAAGGAAGGGATAAAGAGTTTAAACGAAACATGCAAACTCGAGTCGTTTTGATGGAAAGGAGCAGAAATGTCTGCTCCTTTGCATAATTACCCTGATGAATGAGCGCTCAAGTCCAAAAATCTATGTTCCATTTTCGTTCCATTGCATTTTGGCGGCTAACACCGACTGGGACAGTTTGAACTGCAGTCAGCAAGCCAAGTCTAAAGCCTAGACCTCCTGGAAGAATCTGGGAGAACTTGGATTGGACATGTCAGCAGTTGTCGGCTGAGTCTCAGTCATGACTTACCAAGTCCGACTTATTCATAATTTGGGTGGAATTTCTTGCAGAAAGCGCTTTTGCGCCGGCAAGCAGGAACAGTTTGTGACAAGAAGCGCAGTCTAACCAGAGATTGTCGCCAGTGAAGCCATGGAAAAATTGATAAACTATAGAGTGTGGAAGTGTCTTGAATAATCGTATCTATCGGCGCGAAAAAAAGAAGAGAAGGGGTGTGTGGCAGGAGCAGGATCCAGATGCAAATCATGAGGGGTATCAGTTCTTAAGGACTTTGAGAGACTTGAGCTGGCACAAAAGTCGGAAGACGTGCCATTCAGCTGGTTACTCGCTAACATTGGCAGATCCTCAAGGGTTTTGAAGCAACTCTGGCTCTCTCGGTATTTGAGATCGCTTGATTTTCCCTGTAAAGTGGTGGTTGGGGGTAGAAGCTGCAGAGGGCTTGGTTGACCCGAGTTTTGACTTTTCTGAGACCACCTGTGTCTAGGATCCTGTCTATTTGCCGTTCGTTTTCGGATCTGCTCTCACCCTCGCTTTGCTGGGGCAAGCGCCAAATGTGTTGAATCCATGTTTTCTTGGAGTCGTCAAGAGCTGTACAGCCTCATGGCTGCGGAAACCGATAGTGTACAGCATTTGAGGTATCCACTTACTGAACCAGTTATTCAACCACCTGCTAACAGCCAAGCTTGGCCATCGAACATATTGAAAATGCAAGATGGATCGAATTGCAATGATCGAAATATCATTTGAGTTCCGTCAAAACCACACCATGTGCCTTTTCCCAGGGTTTTGGCCCATTTGTATTCCCAATGTCTTTTCACTCTCATGTTAAGAAGCCATCCAGCTACCAATTGCGGAGTGAAGTTTGTGCATGTAGTTTTGCATCTCAGATGTTTCTTACCCAAGAAGGCAAACTCATTGTCCTGTATTTTTTTCCGCACTGGAGTCTTTTCCGTGCTGGACACAGCTCGATAATCCATTCAAGTAAACGAAGCCACCCCGCTGCGGGTTCATTTCATGCAGTTCGGGCCTAGAAATAGGAAACCAGGTTTTTGACATCCATCATTTACAGCCTCGCTGGCCCTCAGAATTCCATGAATCGCGTCGAGTCCTGAAATCAGTGGGTTGATGCTTGCAAGCAACCTTGAAAATGCAATCCACCAGCCACAGCAAAGATCAGATCTGCACTAAGTGGCAGGGATGGTTTCAAGGCTTAATTCGCTCAAACAGGAAAAGGAAGACTAAGAGCAGAAGGCTGGCTGCAAGCGAAAGTGCATGGAAGCATCAGTTCTTTCTGTCGGTGTGAAGAGAAAAGATTGCAAGCAAGCACGCCTCATGAGGCCTGAACGTTCAAAGTGGTACTCATGCAGGTTTTGGCTGACACTCTCCAGGGGTTAGTCTGAAGATATGTTCATCGGCAGCAAAGATTGGACCGGCATAGATCGGCATTGAATGGCAGGGATCGTTTCAAGATATTTCAAGGTTGCAGGTGCAGCAGCTTGAGAAAGAGCAAGATCTTTGCCAGAAGTGACCTTGCATGTCTGCATGGCAGCTGCAAGCCGGTGGATGCATGCGAAGTGATACTGCAAGGCATCAGCTGGGGTCTCTGTAGTCCATGACTCTCCAAGTAGCAAGCAAGCCTTTCCTTGGCACAAGTCTGCGCAAGTTCTGATGCACCATTTCCATCCATTTACTATGCTGAACGACGACACTTCCACCTGACAGGTTCCGGTACCAAGCAACGCCTAAGGCCTATGATTTAGAAAAGAATGCAGTTTTAATCAGCATGTGTGGCTGAGGCATCTCCTGGGCAGGAGGACCCAGATCGAAATCACCAGGGGGTTCAGTTCTCAAGGGCTCCGAGAGACTTGAGCTGTGGGATGTTATCAACTTTGTCTAGCCAGTTAAAAGCCTTCGCATTTGGCAGCAATGCCAGGAGTTGTGCTCGTAACCAATGATGCCTTTGAGATTTAACTTGGACGCCTGCCACTGAGTCAACTCTTACAAGCAAAATGTTTCGGTATCAGTTCCAGTACAAACATGATCGGGCCTTCCAAGTCAGAAGAAACGCCCAGAAATTCCGGAGGGATTCGATTTTGTTGATCGGCATGCGTCGAAGGCATTGTTCGAGTGTCAGATTTGAGTACCTCACCGCAAAAAGGCTGGCATGCAGCCGCATGCCTGGAACTTGAAAAGTGTTCGTTTTCACATGAAATTGCATGGCAGCAGCAGTTCTTTGAGTGTGTCATGATCCAAAGGAGAGAAAGCTCGGGCGAAAGCAGTGGCAAAAGGAGGAGGCAACAGCTTCGGATCACAAGAGGTTCGTTTCTCAAGGACTTTGAGAGACTTGAGCTGTAGGATGTTGATATCAACGTGGTCAAAACCCCTGATGCTCAATATGTGTACATGTATAAAGTCCGTGCATTCCTGGCTTGAACCTGAAATCGAGGTATAGCTCGATGTCGTTGTCATGGCTTGGCCATGATGAACGCAAGTTGGGAAGGGCGGGCAAAAGCAAGAGATCTCCTTTCAGGGTTTTCTTTTTTAACATGTGGGTTTGGCAGAGTTCCACAGGACGCTTGAGTGATCAATCATGATCAATCATAATTCTTGGGAGCCTCGAGTTTTCTCGGACCTGAAGTAGTCTGCGGTGCCATAGCCACATGACTTGCTTGGCGCCCAAGCGTTCTACGACTGTCGTACCAGGAATGGGCGCTGGAGAGGATGGCATTTTTGTGTTGTCAAATGCTGTTTGCAAGAGTGGAACAAGCACTTTTGCAGCTTGGGAGGTTGATTCTTGGAAAAGGAACACATCCTCTGCGCAATTTGCTTTCAAGGTTTGCTGTGAGCTGCTTGAATCGAAAAGCAAAGGATGAGCTTTTTTCCGGCAGGCTCAGACATTCGCATCAAATTCAAAGAACAGAAGTTGTTTTGAAGCATGGCTGATTGTGAAGTGTGCTCTGACCTCAAGCCGCCTACTAGAATGGGCGGCCTTGAGAACCCAGGCGTTCCCCTCTTTACACTGTCAGTTGTCACACGAGCAATCGGAAAATAATCTTGGGGCGGTCTTGCTGAGCAGGAACACTCACAAAAAACACACCGTCCAAGACTCTGAAAACGATCGCATTTTCCAAAGTCAGAGGACGTTTAGCCAAGTAATAGTCTGTAACATCTGCAACCGGGGCTCACATTCACTTCAGCTGAGCATGCTGAACAGCCTTTAAACTTGCAGGTTGCCAGCCGGAGAACGACTGCTTACATGTTTCAGGATATAAGATGAGTGGGGCAATCTGTTTGCAGGGCTGGAACTCAACATCTCTCGATGCGAAGTCATTAGGAGGCTGTGATAGCAGCATTTTTGCAACACATATTCATGCACAGAGGTTGAGCTGTACAAATCTGCCTAGGAACCATCGAGTGCTGGACACACCGAACATGTTCAGACATCGGTAGAGAACTTGGAGTTGACGTCGGTCGAAATGAAAGTGGCACTTTGGAGTTTACTTGTCGAGCCATCCCAGACACCCTCTGGGTCACAGCCGAAAGGCTGACAGGATCAAGGTTGAGCAGCTTGAGCAGCTTGAGGAACCTAGAAGCCGCATCTCGGCAGCAGGAGCGGTTTTACTTTGGCCCCAAAATTTGGTGCAAGGTCTGCAGAAGGTCAGCCCAGTTGACGTTGAAGTACAGGTCACAAAGGTCCAAGTTTGGGTTCAGATTTTTCTCTCATGCAGGGATGCAGTCTTTCATCGCATTCTGTGGGCAGTGTCCGAAAGTCATTGCGTACAAGCCAACGCAATCGTCACTTGCAGCTAGGTTGAGCCCACAAAGATCCAATGAACATCGCATCATCTTCGGATTTTCTGACCTTCAGCATGTTTTGAAATCAAGAGCTGCATCTGAGATTCCGGATTCAGCTTGCGTTGAGCAATTCTTATGGCTCCCTTACATTGCTGTGATCCCCATTTGTTGCTCCATCTCTGGCTTCTGAATGGATTTGGGTGGGTGAAGTTCGCTTCTATCTCCCGAGAAAGGCTTGATTCATCGTTTCTTGAGACGGAAAATGTCGTGGCAAAAGAGAGCAACGTTGGAAGTAAAGAAATCCTGGAAACATTCTTCAAGGATCATTCAAAGGGCTCAGGGGAACGAGTTTCAAAGGATCAGTGCCATTGGAAGTTGCAGCGTGCAAGTGCAAACCCAGAAATGTAGCGTTCGTCACTGTGAATATACCTTTTGTTTTTCTTCCATCGAGAATCATGGTTGGGGATGGTCCTGGTGTGTTCGAGCTGTGGGTCAGCTAGTTCAAGTACTTCAAATTGAAGCCTGCCTTTGGACAGAGAACGGTAGGTGGTGTGCAGCCGCCTAAGTTGGGGCAGCAGGTTTGGTTGAGCAGCAGGTCCTTCTTCTAAGTCTTCCATCAAATCGATGTTGTGAGGTGTATTCCAGAGAGATTGACATCAAAATGCCTACACTCGTTCTCATGCCACCAACCTTGCAATTTCGCCGAGTCTCGTGGAACGTAGCTGGGTGCATTGGAGAAATCAACCACGCCATGAGATGCAGATAAAGCCTTCCTGCAACTGCAGTCACAGGCTTCATGCTTTCCTTCATGAAAAACCTGGGCCTACAGGATCCTAGCGAAGGGCAAATTTGGTTGCTGCCTGTGGAGCTCCCCATGTTGCCTGTGTGCTGAAGATACGAGTCTCTGCGCATTTTGTGGCTCAGAAGTCAAGCGAATGGGCTTCTCATCTCAGGCTGTTGCTGGAGACGGCAAATCAGGGAGCCTCCAAAAATCCCCAGATGAGAGACTGCCAATATGCCTGACCTCAAGCCACCCACGGGAATGGACGGCCTTCAAAACCCAGACGTTCCCCTCTTTACACTGTCAGTTGTCACACGAGCAATCGGAAAATAGTCTTGGGGCGGTCTTGCTGAGCAGGAACACTCACATAATACACACCGTCCAAGACTCTGAAAACGATCGCATTTTCCAAAGTCAGAGGACGTTTAGCCAAGTAATAGTCTGTAACATCTGCAACCGGGGCTCACATTCACTTCAGCTGAGCATGCTGAACAGCCTTTAAACTTGCAGGTTGCCAGCCGGAGAACGACTGCTTACATGTTTCAGGATACAAGATGAGTGGGGCAATCTGTTTGCAGGGCTGGAACTCAACATCTCTCGATGCGAAGTCATTAGGAGGCTGTGATAGCAGCATTTTTGCAACACCAAAAATTCATGCACAGAGGTTGAGCTGTACAAATCTGCCTAGGAATCATCGAGTGCCGGACACACCGAACATGAACATGTTCAGACATTGTTAGAGAACTTGGAGTTGACGTCGGTCGAAATGAAAGTGGCACTTTGGAGTTTACTTGTCGAGCCATCCCAGACACCCTCTGGGTCACAGCCGAAAGGCTGACAGGATCAAGGTTGAGCAGCTTGAGCAGCTTGAGGA
>VSDK01002664.1:76515-98269 GCA_009767595.1 Symbiodinium kawagutii | reverse complement strand
TTCGAGCTGTGGGTCAGCTAGTTCAAGTATTTCAAATTGAAGGCTGCCTTTGGACAGAGAACGGTAGGTGGTGTGCAGCCGCCTAAGTTGGGGCAGCAGGGTTTGGTTGAGGAGCAGGTCCTTCTTCTAAGTCTTCCATCAAATCGATGTTGTGAGGTGTATTCCAGAGAGATTGATGTCAAAATGCCTACATTTGTTCTCACGCCACCAACCTTGCAATTTCGTCGAGTCTCGTGGAACGTAGCTGGGTGCATTGGAGAAATCAACCACGCCATGAGATGCAGATAAAGCCTTCCTGCAAATGCAGTCACAGGCTTCATGCTTTCCTTCATGAAAAACCTGGGCCTACAGGATCCTAGCGAAGGGCAAATTTGGTTGCTGCCTGTGGAGCTCCCCATGTTGCCTGTGTGCTGAAGATACGAGTCTCTGCGCATTTTGTGGCTCAGAAGTCAAGCGAATGGGCTTCTCATCTCAGGCTGTTGCTGGAAACGGCAAATCAGGGAGCCTCCAGAAATCCCCATATGAGAGACTGCCAATATGCCTAACCTCAAGCAGCCCATGGGAATGGACGGCCTTCAAAACCCAGACGTTCCCATCTTAACACTGTCAGTTGGTTGTCACAAGACTCTGAAAACGATCGCATTTTCCAAAGTCAGAGGACGTTTAGCCAAGTAATAGCTTGTAACATCTGCAACCGGGGCTCACATTCACTTCAGCTGAGCATGCTGAACAGCCTTTAAACTTGCAGGTTGCCAGCCGGAGAACGACTGCTTACATGTTTCAGGATATAAGATGAGTAGAGCAATCTGTTTGCAGGGCTGGAACTCAAGATCTTTCAATGTGAAGTCAGTGGGAAACTGTGATAGCAGCATTTTTGCAACAAATATTCATGCACAGACATTGATCTGTACAAATCTGCCTAGGAATCATCGAGTGCCGGACACACCGAACATGAACATGTTCAGACATTGTTAGAGAACTTGGAGTTGACGTCGGTCGAAATGAAAGTGGCACTTTGGAGTTTACTTGTCGAGCCATGCCAGACACCCTTTGGGTCACAGCCGAAAGGCTGACAGGATCAAGGTTGAGCAGCTTGAGCAGCTTGAGGAACCTAGAAGCCGCATCTCGGCGGCAGGAGCGGTTTCACTTTGGACCTAAAATTTGGTGCAAAGTCTGCAGAAGGTCAGCCCAGTTGACATTGAAGTACAGGTCACCAAGGTCCAGCTTGGCCCAAGATTCTTGTCTCGTGGAGGGATTCAGTTTCTGATCGAATGCTTTCGGCAGTGTCCGAAAGTCATTGCGCATAAGCCACGCAATCATCACTTGCAGCTAGGTTGAGCCCACAAAGATCCAATGAAAATCGCATCATCTTCGGATTTTCTGACCTTCAGCATGTTTTGAAATCAAGAGCTGCATCTGAGATTCCGGATTCAGCTTGCGTTGAGCAGTTCTTATGGCTCCCATGCATTGCTGTGATCCCCATTTGTTGCTCCATCTCTGGCTTCTGAATGGATTTTACGGTTTCAGAATGCCTGTGCTGCTTCATCTCAGGTCGGTTTGTGGTGAAATGTTTCCCCGGCGAAACGCAACTGTCAAAACTTTCGTTGTAGACAAGTTGGTTCCTCAGCCTGTTTTGTCGAACCTTTCGCTGCGCACAAGATGATGGGTGGGTGAAGTTCGCTTCAATCTCGGATGTTGATGTGGGCAAGTGGCCAAAAAAGAGTTTGAACTGTGTGAAGTGGAAACTGAACTCGATTCATCGTTTCCTACATGGGGAATGTCGTTGCAAAAGAGAGCGACGTTGGATGTAAAGAAATCCTGGAAGCATTCTTCAAGGATCATTCAGAAGGCTCATGGGCGCCAAGTAACATTCAAAGGATCAGTACCATTGAAAGTTTCAAGTGCAGATCGAGAAATATAGCATTCACTTCATCACTCTGAGCCTACCTGGACCTTCTTTCTTGCATGCACTTTTCAGTGATTCGTAACAGCTTTGAGTGATTTGAGTAAATTTGTGCCCATCTATCAATATGAAGCAGAACAACACTTTGGCACCAACCTTCGTACAAGAATCTTGCGCAAAGCCGGCACAAAAACCGATCAAACGAGCGCAGAACCCGTCAAGCCGGCGCAAGCAGCAATTTCTGCCAGGAGCCTTCGGAGAAAGTGCAAAAGATGAACAAAACATGCAGTCAGGGGCAGTTTTTCTTGAAACGAGCAAAAACAATTGAGCCAGGCTGAAAACCTCCCCCCGTGTAAGCTAAAACCGCGGTCGCGTAAGCTTTGCGTAAGCTTTGGCTTAAGCCAGACATTTCCAGGTTGTGTCATATCGATGCTGCGTAAGCAAAGCCTGCAATGGCGTAAGGTGGCGTAAGCAGTGGCGTAAGCGACACCCCGGCGTAAGCTGAAACCGCGGTTGCGTAAGCGCCGCATAAGCTTTCGCACAAGGCAGTTCTTACGAAATAGGAATCCATCCAGGTTTTTTAGCATGGCTCAATTGAAACGAGCAAAAATACTAGGTCGGGCAAAAATGTTTGCTCCTTTGAGGGTTCAGGTACCTTTTGTTGTTGCCTTCATCTAGAAACATCACGGTTGGGGATGGCGTGTTCGAGCTGTGACACGGCTAGTTCAGGTATTTCAAGTTGAAGCCTGCTTTTGGACAGCGGTAGATGGTGTGCCGCCCAACTGTGGGGGCAGGTCTGGTTGAGGAGGTCCTTGTTTTGAAGTCTTCGATGCCTTGGAAAAGAAACCACAACGCCTTGGCTTTGGCGCCCAGAGTCCGTCCTACTTCGCAAAGAGTTCAACATCAAAGCAGCGGCGACTCCTCCAGACTGCGCCGGCAGGAGAGTTCACGTCACCCGCTGCATTGAGACAAATGCACGCGCAAGCCAGTCAGAAATGGATGAGACCACTCCCGGATCCAGTCCGAGTTTGATGCAAGCGATCTGTCGTTCCTTCTGTCCGCAACAAGCCGCGAGTTGCAACTTTTGGGACCAAAATCGTCAGTGGCGAGGGCCGGCAACCAGTTTGCAAAGCTGCAGATTTCGGAGGTCACAGCGTGTGTGCCGGGGTGCAGTTGGTCGTCGGTCGAGAGTTTGACTGCAGATCTCAAGATCCGCCATCATTTGCCAGCTGCCGATGAGATCAGGTGCATATTGGCATCATCGAAGTACGAGATCTCAAAGTTGCTGAGATTTGGAGTCAGCTCTGCCAAAATGGAAGCACACGATAGGTGGATCCAGCTTCCTCATAGATGATGATGGGCAGCTGCCTCCACTTTGGTTCTGTGATTCTGCACGCGGCTACTCGGAGCCCCAAGATGCCGCTGAACATCCAGAAGATGTATCCTTCCACTTCCAGATCTTTCCCAAACCGGGGTTCCCAGATTTCTCCACTAGGACCCCCCTTTAGATGCTCAGAACGAATCCCAAGATCAATTGTAAAAAACATTTTTCATGCGGTCAGGGTCAGATGAGACTTGCAGGATGAAATACTGACCAAATGAGAAATGATGCCCACCTTGACAGGTTCGGGCGAACAGAAGAAAAACGTTGACTAGCTGCATTTGAAGGTCCTTCTTAGTGTAGTTCAGAGTGCCGTGTGGGACTAACTGCGAGCAATTGTGATGTCCAACTCATCACACCTGCCACTCAAGTGCCTGCAGTCTTTGTTGAACAGATGCACGTTCCACAGTTCTTTTTGATGGGCCCAAATTGGGAAAGCCTATGTAAGTATTCTGATGGACCCTCAATCGTTACCCATAAATGCCCAATTGCCTGTTGTAGCACTTTCTAGCGATTCGTAACAGCTTTGAGTGATTTGAGTAAATTTGTGCCCATCTATCAATATGAAGCAGAACAGCACTTTGGCACGAACCTTCGTACAAGAATCTTGCACAAAGCCGGCGCAAAAAACCGATCAAACGAGCGCAGAACCCGTCAAGCCGGCGCAAACAGCAATTTCTGCCAGGAGCCTTTGGAGAAAGTGCAAAAGCTTAACCAAACATGCAGACTGGGGCAGTTTTCCTTGAAACGAGCAAAACACTTTGAAACGAGCAAAACTCGAGGTCGGGCAGAAATGTTACCCTTGTTTGAGGGTTCAGGCAAAACTTGTCATTTTGGTTGAGAAAACTTAAGTGCTTTCTGAGGTTATATATTTCCGAGGCTGGATATCGAACCTGAGAGGAGTGGAGGATAGGAGAGCTTTGGTAGCGCTTCACTTGATAGGGGACAGCGGTCTATGACCTCCCACTGAAGCATTGGTCGGTGGAGTGATACACTTGTCTATTTGATAGATGGAACTCGGTTGATACATGGACCATCATGGACCCGAGGGATGGGGGACATGCTGAAGAGATTAAATGAAGAAGCAGAGGCGATTTGGCTGAGGGTCGCAGGGATCCTCAGCAGATTTGAGCATAATGGGAAACCCAAGGCCTGACAACAAGGTTGCTCACAACCCCAGTTGTCCTAAACGGCATTCCCTGCAAGGGTGTGCCACCCTTGCATCGAAATCATCCAACAGTGTGCCTCCCGGTCTTGTCATCCCCCTTTGGGTTTGTCTAAAGAACTGGCAAGAAAATAAAACTACGCGAGGTACATGCAAGCTCTGTTGCGACTTGCCCAGTTTGTTGCTAGCATGACCTAGGGAAGGAGTCATCCGAACCGGTGCAATTCAGCATCCATCTGAGGAGATCTTTCCCAGTGAGGCACAAGCCTTGCTCAGTACAGCTTGAAAGCTGCGATTCTTCATGTTAGCCGGTGTTTTTGACCAAAGCTTTGAGTGTTTGAGGCTTCAGAATAGCGCCCCGAAAGAGGCTTGCGTGCAACAGCATGCCTTTAATTGGACATTTACTCATGCACAATCATGTGCCCTTGCTGGTTTTTGCGATCTGATGTTTGAGCAGCGTCCACGAGAAATCTGTTTCAACAGTTTCCAAGGGCGGACTCCAACTTGGCAACTGCAGTGCATGGAGCCTTCTCGGGCTGTCGACTAGTCCTAGTCATCCTTGCTGGAATCCTGAAAGAAATGCACATGCGATAAAACCAAAATGCACCGAGATGTGATGGAGCTATCACTTACACCGTATACCTTGAACCCTTTCAGATTTAGTCAATTTAGTCAAAGAGTAGCATGCTGAAACGGATTCGAGTTCCAACAGAGCCCGTGAAACTGTAGGGCAACCGACCTCAGTCAGAGTAGTTGCAGACCATTTCTCTTGTCTTTGCTCTTGGTCATGAAGAAAGAGGGTCTCATTTTCTACCTCGCTTACATCATCACTTGTTTTTAAGCATTCGGTACAGGAAGAGAAACATTTTCGAGAAATTGGAGCACAGCAATACGAAGTCTACAGTTTGTTTGCAGCTATCCATCAAGTCCGCAGTTCGTTCGTCACTTCATTCACATCGCGATTGTGGGGCAATGACTTCAAGCTTGTCCATCTTGAATGCATGTTTGATCTGTGAGTCTTGCATGTGTAGCTGTGATGAGTCGCAAGTGAAGCCTCTTTTTTTTATTTTTTCCAGCGTTTCTTGACAGAACTTTCGGGAATTGACAGAGGTGCACCATACCAAAGGATGTCGGAAGTCACACTCGATTGCCAAATGATCCAGCCCATGCTGCGCCCTTCCTGAGGGTGGGTAGATCTGTGACTCTCAGTTCTGCCTCCAAACAAGTTCACATGTTTGAGTGACCAGAGAAGCGGACTGAGCCTGAGCAGCATGGACCGAGTGCATTTTGGAGAAGCCCGAGCTTTCTGTTCAATGCCAGGCTCACTTTTGTGGCCTTCAGATTCAGTTGGCAGTCCCTGATAAGATCACGCTTGAAGGCTGGGTGGGAAGGAGGGCCTTCAGCTTGTTGCGCATGGCTCAGAGTCGAATCTTGAAAATCACCAAGTTGGCTAATCAGATGGCTGTCTTCAAACAAGTTGTTGTTTGCAGCTCTTACACACCCATTTAGCACATTACCTGCTTTCCCCCGGTTGAAAGAAGCATTAAATCATGTTAAATCCGCATGCCCAAGAAAAACATGGGTTGGCGAGCATATCTTCGAATTCGACTTCCTGCGGTCTTCGTCGGAGCATCGTCAATTTACGGGACTTATCTATAGGTACAATAGGTACAAACCTTTGGCGAAGCCACCAAGTCAACTGCCAGCCAGTGCCCGTTGAAGTCGCAGCATGCATCATCAAAGACTCCAAATGAGAAGCGATTCGCAGCGTAGAGAGACCTTTGCCAGAGCAAACGAAAGATTGAACCACACCAGACACAGAATGCTTTGCCACGACCAAAGAAGATAAAGGTGAAATAATCCGATGCAGTGTCTCAAGACTGGGGAACAGACGTCAGCATCGATTCGCTGATCTACACTGCGCGAGAAAGTGATGCCCAAGCGCAAGCTTGTAGGTCCGCTTACAGATGCCTGTATTCAACAGGGGCAGCACAACATTGCCACTCTCGAAATGGTTTGTATGCCCCATGAAAGAGTTGAGAGACAACAAACAGTTTGACAAGTGCAAGACTCTGCTATACTACAAGCCCTCGTAAGGTCTTGCTGTAAGCCTTGATTTCAACTGGCAAGTGGCAAGTTGGTTTGGGCGCTGAAAGGTCTTGCAATCACTGCCATTGTCTGAATGTTTGGATGTATCAGGAGGCGTCAGACCTCTCCCGGAACACGCAGGTTCCAGAAAGACCGGGTGTCCTTGCAGGCGGACAATGTTTCTTGAGACCTTAGCAGCGTCATTGCTCAGAATGCCGCCATCTAAATGCCGACGTGTCAGAGCATCCGCACCAATGGTGATCAGCCTTCACAGTCATATGGCAAGATATATTCAGAGGAGAACTTCTTGCAGTTCCTTTGCGCCAAGAGCGACCCAAAGCGGTCTGCAGAACTGCAACAGAAGCACTTTCCACTTTCCATTTGTTGGCCCTGCTGGGGTGCGGAACGAGGGCCTTTTGTCTGCCAACAAGCCCAGCGTACCCCAGTGTGCTCCCCAGGGAACGGCAAGGCTTTCCTGAACCATTCAGTACCTTGTGCAAAATGGTATTTGTTTGCATGCAAAAAGTTGTGTTGCGACACATCTAACTATTCTTTGTTGAAACGCATCGGACCAGGACATCAAAAGCTGAGTCAGGAGCACACAGCCTGTTCAAGGAGCAACTAATCCACGAGTCAGCGTGATCCAAACACCACTGGTCCCAGTTCACGGAGAAACAGTTCGCTAAGAAAGCCAGGATGGAATTTTTGAAAGGTTTGCAATTTGAGTACCCCAGTTTGATGCCCAGCTCAGAAAACAGTTGCCTCAAGGCTTCCCTGAACCATTCAGTACCTTGTCCAAAATGGTATTTATTTGCGGCCAAAATAGATCCAACCAGGTACCGTACCAGGGCATCCAAAGGTTAGTTGGTGGACTAAAGGAGATCCATTGCAGTTCCATTGGAGTTCCAATTCCTCAAATTTGCACCATGCGGGTGGAAAGAACAGACAATTTCCCAAGGGACTTTGCAGAATGCTGTGAACATTTTCTTTCTGGGACAGATAACGCCTTTTTGCAGAACCTTCTTTCTACAGAGGGATCATTGCAATTCATCAGCCTGATTCGCGGAGGGAGGCAGGGCGCCCGTACCCCGAACCCCCACACCTCGTCCACCACAAAAACATAGGAACGGTAACGGCGAAACCGGACTTCCCAGCAGTAACCGCTGGAAAATTGAGGACCATGGCAAGCTTGTAGAACAAAAATCGCCGCTTTCCGACTTTGGGTACCGCTGCATCGTCCAATGTTGTTTGCTCCTCTGTGCGAATGCTCAACGTAGCCACCGCAAGGTGCAGCATGGTGATTTGCTCATGCATTGAGCGGGCGGCTTTGCTGCAAAAGAAGCAGCGCAAGCATCACACATACTGTTCGCTCTTCGTCACAGGTCAATCGGACGTCCACTATGAAAACCTAGGAACAGTCACGGCGAAACCGGACTTCCGAGCAGTGACCGTTGGAAAACGAAGGGCCATGGCTAGCTTGTAGAACAAAACTGGTCTGTTTCCGACTTTGGGTACCGCTGCATCGTCCAATGTTGTTTGCTCCTCTGTGCGAATGCTCAACTTAGCCACCGCAAGGTGCAGCATGGTGATTTGCTCATGCATTGAGCAGGCGGCTTTGCTGCAAAAGAAGCAGCGCAAGCATCACACATACCGTTCGCTCTTCGTCACAGGTCAATCGGACGTCCACCATGAAAACCTAGGAGCAGTCATGGCGAAACCCGACTTCCGAGCAGTGACCGTTGGAAAACGAAGGGCCATGGCTAGCTTGTAGAACAAAACTGGTCTGTTTCCGACTTTGGGTACCGCTGCATCGTCCAATGTTGTTTGCTCCTCTGTGCGAATGCTCAACTTAGCCACCGCAAGGTGCAGCATGGTGATTTGCTCATGCATTGAGCAGGCGGCTTTGCTGCGAAAGAAGCAGCGCAAGCATCATACATACCGTTCGCTCTTCGTCACAGGTCAATAGGATTGGACTTCAGTCATATCTAGTCACAGCGGACTCTGCATGCAGCCTACTCTTTGCCCTCAGAACTTCTCGATGCGATGCTTGCTGCTGGACACAGTGTACCTAAAGAACCTTGAAATGCATCTTGTTAGCGGAAAATTGAGGACAGGGCGAAGACTGGATGCTTGAAGTGGGGGCTGGGGGAGTGGGGGACTTCGGCGCTTCAGCGATGAGTGCATGCGATGATTCCGTTGTCATCCATTTTTATCATTCCCATGCGTCTCAAGAGTGGGGAACATACGTCAGCATCCATGCGTTGATCTCCACTGCGCAAGAACACCGCGCCCAAGCGCAAACTTATAGGTCCGCTTTCAGATGCCTGTATTCAACAGGGGCAGCACAACAAACAGTTTGGCAAGTGCAAGACTCTGCTATACCACAAGCCCTCGTAAGTCTGAATGTTCGGATGTATCACGAGCCATCAGACCTCTCCCGGAACAGGAAGGTTCTAGAAAGACCGGGTGTTCTTGATGGTGGACAATGTTTCGTTAGACCTTAGCAGCATCATTGCTCAGAATGCCGCCATCCAAACGCAGATGTGTCAGAGCATCCACACCAATGGTGATCAGTTTTCGCAGTCAAATGGCAAAATATATTCAGAGGAGAACTTCTTGCAGTTCCTTTGCGCCAACAGCGACCCGAAGCGGTTTGCAGAACTGCAACAGAAGCAGCACAAGCATCACACATACCGTTCGCTCTTTGTCCCAGATTAGTAGGATTGGACTTTAGTCATACCTAGTCACAGCGGAGCCCGCATGCAGCCTACTCTTTGCCCTCAGAATTTCTCGATGCGATGCCTGCTGCTGGACACAGTGTACCTAAAGAACCCTGAAATGCATCTTGTTAGCGGAAAATTGAGGACAGGGCGAAGACTGGATGCTTGAAGTGGGGTCTGGGGGACTTGAGAGCCATGTTTGAGGGATGAGTGGATGCCATGGTTCTGTTGTCATTTATTTTCATAATTTGTGTTTTGAAACGGATGGAGAGGCGACATGCCACTTACTCCTATTCTTTACGGCTTTTTATGGCTCAAAGGATTGGACTTGTTGCTTGCCCGGTCTTCTGACGTCCAAGTGTTTGCCGCTGAGTGGGGTGGGTTAGCCGTGGCGCAGATTGTTGATTTTGAACTAGTGAGTTTGGAACACCTGATTGGGGGGCCACCCTGTAGGGATGGTGATTCTCGCAAAATGTGTTGTTTTCATATGTTTTCATGAGACTTCCAAATGATTTAGCTAGTGTCTCATGAAACGAAGTAAATCTGGAGACCCATGAAACGAAGTAAATCTGAAACTTCACGCAGTCAAATGGGTGCCATCAACACTTTCTTGACCACTGTCCTTACCCATCAGCACTTGCTTTGTTGGTCATATGCCTTGGAGCTGCCCTGAGCGCTTGAAGGTGAACCAGATGATGGCAAGATTCCAGCTGACAGAAGGCAGGATCGGTGTGCTGAAGCTATGTAGCACGGGCAGAAAAGCTTGACTGGTAGAAAGAAAACCAGCACGAGTCATGGCGCAAGAAAATGTATGGAAGAAGCTGATATAAGCTGATGCTGAGGATGATGACTATGCTGTGAGAGCAGTTGGTCATTATGAGTCAATGCGCTCTGTCTCACCTGTAAATGTACGCAATCTGCGCTTTTCGCCATAGGGTGAGCTGCGCTGCTGGCTCGGTTCTGCTGCTCTTTTGCTTCAAGTAGTCGCCATCGTTGGATGTCCAGCACATTGCTGCCACTGTCAATCCATTGTCTACCATGCTCTGCCCACATGCCTTGATGCCGTTGCTTCTGACTGACTAGAGTGGACAGAAATAAGGATCAAAACTTGCTCGCCCAAGAAAGACACACAGGAGTTGCTGAGAAGCTTTTATTTCAGTCTACTTGGTTTTCATTGAGTTTGCGGTCGGGGTCATGTATTTCATAAATCTTCCACGACGACATTATCAGGGTGTTTTTCCAGGGTGTCAGACCGGTTGCTGCATCAAGGGGCAGTCCCTCATCATTGTCTTTTCACATATCATCAGCATTATCATCAGTTTCATTTTCATTGTCAAACCAACGGCCATGTAGCCATCGTCATCGCCATGTTGTCATTGTCATTTCTTTCACCATTGGGGTCGTGATTGTCATGGAATCATCAGCGCGATCATCATGATGATCATTTTCGTCATCATCGCAACCATTGTCAACATGTTTTTCCTGATGGTTATTGATTTTCATTTTTTTGGCAATCGGGTCATTTATTTCATTGGTCATCCACGACGTCATTTTCAAGATTTTCACAGGGTCCAGTTGGTGCATAAAGAAGCGGTCCATCATCAATGTCAATGTCTTCAACATGTTCATGATTTTCATCATCAATCCAGCGGCAATCTTTGTCATGACATCATCATCATCATCATCATCGTCGTCGTCGTCGTCGCCATCGTCATCGTCGTCGTCATCGTCATCATTCATCCATCATCATTCATCCATCATCAGTCGTCGTCATCGTCATCGTCATCGTCGTCGTCATCGTCATCGTCATCGTCATCGTCATGATCATCATCATCATCACCATCAGCATCATAATCATCATAATCATCATCATCATCATCATCATCATCATCATCATCATCATCATCATCATCATCATCATCATCATCATCCTCGTCGTCGTCGTCGTCATCATCATCATCATCCTCGTCGTCGTCGTCGTCATCATTCTCATCCTCATCCCCCCTCTTCCTCCTCATCATCCCCCCTCTTCCTCCTCATCATCATAATCCTCCTCATCATCATTATTATTATCATCATCATCTTCTCCTTCATTTTTGTGAGCACTCATCATTGTTCGTTTTCATCTTGATTGGCGATATTTTGCGTCTTGGTCCACCCGCACTGCGGGATGTGCAGGGCCCCATGCTGGGTCGATATTGAGGCAACCGTCGTTGGGTCTGTAGTACGTTTGCGTTAGGCACACATTGCGGTCATGTTCACAAATTCAATCTATTCACACATGGCATTGGGTTCACATCGTCGTCACATTCATCACATTCACCAATTCGGTCCACTTTGTTTTAGTGGTGGGTCCCAAACGCCAATTTCAAACAGGGGATTTTGGAGCAAACATGCTTCCCCCTGGCTAAAACTGCACCGCGCATTGTCTTGGCCTCTGCACATCGCGCCCCCTAGCCTAGACATTTGCGTTGCGGGCGGATTGATTGTCATCATTGATTTCTTATCAGCATGTCCTCTTGAGGTCACCCATGTGCCCACTTTGTTGATGCGATGCATCCGATGTTGTCTTGGCAAAATCGACTTGTTCCAGTGTTCTTCCATCTTTTCAAATGGCTCAAGTTCTTCAGATACTGCTTCATCCACACTTGGACCTGAAGCTGGCCATCATTTGCACTATTCCCTGAGGACCACGTGTAGCTCTTGCAAGTGGAAAACAGATGAAACAATGGCTGACCAGCAGGGTTTTTTGGAATGAGAAAAGAACAAAAAAACATGCAAACATTGTGTGGAATTGAGACCAACACGAGGAATTCCAGCTTCTAAACTTGACGAGGTCCAATCAGATTGATGGTAACACAGGCTTACAATGACATCCCTTCAAGAACGGATTATGATGTCCCAGCCACCTCTTTTGGCCCTCTAATGACCTGAAGGGTCTTGGCACGAGACCATATCTATCTCCAGCCATTGCTGTCATTGCCGATTCGTGCCTTGGACTTCTTATGATTTTGCGCGGGTGAGAACTCCACTCCGGTGCTGTTTGAAGTTTTTGGCTGTGAGCAATTTGTGAGCAAGCTTGAGTTGAGAGAAGTTGAGAGAGTGATTTATTCGTTTAAGGAATGACGGAATGACATGGCCGTATTCTTCAAGCGCGGGCAATTCACTGAACGGCTTGATAAAGCGTGTGCAAAAGTTGGAGGCAAGTCCCTGCTTCCATTTCTTGAAATGTTGCACTTGCAATGTCATGCGTTGTGCAAATGTCACTGGTGCTGGTAGTTCTGGGAAATTAGATCAGATCGCTGATGCTGCAAAATGGCTTGGACAGGTCTTTTTGGAGCACAATGATTGTATATTGTATATGTACTTAATCTAGGTACTTGACTGACTATATATTATTTCTATATAGATTATATATATATACATATGTATGGATATTAGAAGATACTAGATATCTGTCACATTATAAATATTTATAGATTTGACTATATACATGCGTATATTACCATTTCTATCCATTTCCTCTTTTCATAAGGTTTCGGGGGTTTGTGTGGCACAACTCACGGACAAGATCATGGACAAAAAATGGTTTTCCGGGTGAGTCATCATTATCAGGGTGATTGTGGTGACATGATTCACGCTTCACTAATTTGTGAGCCTAGGGTGTTTGCCTCTAGGGCAGTCGGATTCCTTCTTTTATCGGACCCTTTGAGTGGACCCTTGTCAAGTCTTTCTAGATTCTTCATGACCACATTCATAGAAGGCAAAGATACAACTTTGTGTTTTTTGAAACCGTTTTAAGCATAGTTGTGGTTGACGCGGTGGTCCAATGCATGTAATTATACAAGTAATGTTTTGTGTGTTTCTCAGCCATAGAAACGAACCACAGTTTTCCTGCCAGAGCCCAAACACGTATGGTGTGGCCAGAAAAAATTGTACGGTACAGAAGCACATTCATTTGGGACCATCAAATCATCCCATATCAACATGATTTAGCAATAAACTCACTAGTTTCAGGGTCCCCAATATTAAGAAACCACCATTTCAGAGTGGTTCCCGGACAGTTGGTTTTTCGCATTCAAATTCATGGCGAGTGACACACAACTTGCCATGAGTAGCATGAGAAAGTCGACCCATAGAGATCTTGGTTCATAAGGGGGTGTACCACGAACACTTCCTGAAGAACTGAGCTGCGCGGTTGGACTACAATGATTACTACTCCACTGGGCTAAGTTCAGGAGTCCGATATACCAAGTTGATCTTCACTACATTTTGTATTAGTTTGCAGGAGATACCGGTATTTGGATACATAGGCATTAAACAATAAGTACTATACAAACCCTTCAATCGGATTGCACTGGCCGTGGAATCACTCCTGCTCGCTATTGAGCCCTGCTCGCGATCACGCGAGTCCAAACGGTTCCAGCGGCTTGTCGTTTGGCTTCTGGGCGGTCCAAAGCCTGGTGTTGGAACCGTTTGATGTTGGGGTTTTCCCTGGAGGCTCTTAACGTCATCTCTTGTCCATTAATGTTGATCTATTCTATTTGGATCTAATTGATTTCTTTTTTGGTGAAAAAACACCTACTATTGGTGATATTTAAGTTGAAGTTGTCCTACGAAAACCAATCAAAATAGCAGGCAAAGTTGGCACAAACTTCGATGATGTCAACTGATAGCGATCCAACATCAACCCATGATGACATCATGGTAGCAACCATATTTGGACATTTGAATTAATTATGATTTCGACATCATCCAATTCAAACTCAACTGAGATCCAATTCTTCACCTGAGACCCCCTTGGTGCCCTAGGGGCCCCTCTCCTGGGACCAGCTGAACCCTTCACGAGAATCTTCCGCGAGACCGGAGATTCTTGCGCCTGCTGAGCGGTGAAAAAAAACCTCAGAGGTCCTGCGCCAGGTGTGGCCAGTAACCACAGATTGACCATGGGTCAACCATGGGTGGATGGCTTGGCCATGGGTTCGCCATGGGTCAGCCATGGGTTCGCCATGGGTTCGCCATGGGTTCGCCATGGGCAGTAGCGGTTAATCATTGTGAAAATGATGCTTGGTGATGATTGGATTAAACATGGTGTAGTTCATTGATGATTCACTGTGGTTCAGAATCAATTTGAATACTTAATCATTCTTCAGGCTGGTTGTAAACAACGGTTCACCGTCATCGTTGGTAATCAATGAGATTGTCGGTGACCACCATGGGCTCATTATTGTAAAGGATGAGATCAATCTTCATCGGAAAGTTGAAGTTGTGGCATGTTTTGTTTGAAGCCTTCGCCATACAGTTTTGGTTTTGTGACAGCTCTAGAGGAACTGGGGTATACAGTGTCATGACATTTCTTGTATTGAATAGTTTTGTTCAATAGCCAAATACCAGTCAACGGTATTTCCGATCTCTGTTCTCAACTTTCAGCACAAGGTGGCCAAGGTGGCTTGCATTTACAGCATTTCCAGAGGAAACACCAAAAGTTGTGCGCTGTGTTCATGTTTGTTCCATGTTCTCATCTATATTAACCATCATGAAGTCATCGTCAGGCATGAATAAAGTCATCCATGCCTAAACATCAGCAATCATCGACAACAACCATTTTTGAGAAGGGGCCTCTCACAGCCATGCCGACACGGAGAGTTTTGGATCCTGGATCCAACCCGATGCTGGATCAGGACAGGGCTTCCACCGATTTGCACTTTGGTTGGTTGGATTCACTGGTTGCGTACTAAGTACTAGTATGGTGTTTTGATTATTCATGAGTGATCATTCTGAATTGTGTCTGAGAGGCATCCTAAACGTTATGGTTCACACAAAAAGAATCAGTAATTCCTTACTCTTTGCGGCGCGATGCTTTGATGAAAACTCGACACCTCCCGGTCTTTCTTGCAGAGTTGATTTCATGCAAGTGTAGATTGATTAATGGTTTTCTATTTGCTCCACAAACACTGGGCCAGAAAATATCAGAGGCAGCAGGGGAGTGATTCGTGTTGGAAATGTTGTTTGTATTTGTCTAAATTGAACTGTTTCCAATGGCCGTTCTACCCGGCCATGTTTTGTCCAAAGGGTTTGACCTTTGAATCTGAAAGTATTTTGTTGGATGTATTCCTATGCAATGTGTGATGTGATGTAGACACCCATGGTTATTGTATCAAATGCGATACTGTTTGACCCGGCTCCTGTTATGTAGGGCCAATCACGTGACTTAATGTTTTCATCAAAGCATTCAGCGCATGATGCCTGATCCCTACGCGGCAATATTTTTGGGGCAAAAAAAACGCCTTCATCCGCTGTGATCGTCGTCATCGTCGTCGCTTTCGTCGCGGTTCATTCTTATCGTTGTCTCATCCATGCTGACACAGGAAAGAAACCTCCGGGTTTCTCTTGTTCTTATTCTTATCACCCCCATCTGTGCCATGGACATCAAACACTCGAATATCATCAATCATGATTTAGATTAATTCCTACTATGTCTTTTGTGGCTTTGCAACATTTCAAACATGTTTGTCACCTCCTCACACTTCTTGGGTTCCTGGTCCAGATGGTGCGCATCAATGCAATATTTTGACTGGTTTGAAAGTGGATGTTTGCGTTAGAATCGTTTTGACGAGATAGATCTAAGTTGATGTTTTTTGCAAGAGCAACATCTTCAAATGTGAACAGGAATCCATTAAGATCGTTCGAGGCACCATGGTAGCTTCAAGTCTGCGAGAAGTATGTACTTGGCTGTGGATCCAGATTCTGTGACTGCGCTAGCTGTAACAAGAAGTCAAGAGACGGGGAGACCACTGCAGTGTTACTCTTTGCATTGGAAACTTGAACTTAGCCCTGCTTTTGAACTACTTTGAACCTCTAGATTTCCAATGTTTTGCAGCACTTCAGAATCTGCAAGGCAAGAATGACCAGTATTTTGCCAAGTTTGCAAGTGCGTCAGTGCGTGTTTGTTTGAGAAGTTGGTCTGACAAGATAAAGCCAATGCCCTTTGTCACAGCAGCATCTTCAAGGGTTGATGATCAGGAACTAAGATGGTTCGAGGCACCATGGTAGCTTTAACTCTGTGACAAGTCCGTTCTTGGCCTTGGATCCAGATTTTGTGACAGCACTGGCCACAACCAGACGTGACTTGAGGAGACCACTGCACTGATACTCTTCGCATGTCAACGTCACTGGTTGACTTGGAAAATTGCATATGACCCTTCTTTTTAATTCCTTTGGACTCGTAGATTTCCATAGTGTTGCAGCGCTTCCGAAACCTGCAAGGCAAGGATGACCAAGTTCGAAGATTTGCTGGCTGTGGATTTCACGAGCGCCGTATTGGTGGATGCCATTCTTCACCACAGGCCGACCAGCTATACACCATGCAGTTTCAGCATGTAGATCTCTTTGGAAATGCAGGGCATTGACCCAGTGATCACCAGCATGTTTTGGAGTCATCCAGAGTGTTTGCAAGGTGCGGACGTTTGAACGAGTTCTGTGTGTCTCAAAGAGAGCTTTAGACGTGCCTGGGCAGCATCCAAGAGAAGATTTCGGTGATTGGCTCGTCATGCTGCAACTGAGGATGTTGAGAAGTGTGGAGCTCAGCAAAATTGTACTCCTGACGCCATGCTGTCATCATTTCAGCGTTCCAAAGAGTGGAGGCCCTAGCCCTGTTGGGTGCGCAAGTGTTTCGTCGGCCGCTTCGTGTTGCAGTTTCCTTCCGGACCTCTGCTGATCTGAGGCCATAGTTGGTGGAATCGGAGCTGCCCCAGAGGACATTTGTTCGGCAGTTTCGTATGTCCAACCGGCAGATTGGTCGTCGCAAAATCTCAGGGTTTGTTTGCGCCAAACGCGAGAGGAATCGGTGATTGAAATACCGTTTGCAAGCCTTTGCTTGAACCCTTGCCGAATCCGTGAATATCCCACTTGCAAGAGAATGTTTTCTCATTTCCGCCCGGTCCGGATCTCTTTGGTCAATGTTTGTCTGAAAAGAAAAAGCAGAAGCTTTGGCATAAAAGGGGGACCATGACCATGGTAGCATTCCAGAGGTGCGCAGAGGGCACCGCAGCGCCAAAAGGATGGCGTGCAACCGCATGCCTGGAACTTGAAAGTTGTTCGGGAACTTGGGCAGTGGCTAGGTAGTTGCTGTTGCACTATGTTGCTCTGGCAAACTCATTGCAGACAACTGCGTCGCAGCAATCGGGGCCTCCAAAGCAAAGATCAGACCTGCATGATGGTCAACATGATGGTTAACAGCAGCCGTTGCAGTGGTTCATCGCAATCTATACTGAGTCCTATGACTCAGGCCCCATGATGGTCAATATACTCAGAAATAAGAAGCAAGGATTTCTGCTTTCTGCTGGTGACATGGCCAACAGTACAGAAAGCCCCCAGCAATGTGCGGAGAGAAGTGTAGTTTGTAACTTCTTGGCACCCTTAACTCGCAATAAACAATAAATTGAGCGATGTCCAAAACCTCTCTTTACATGTTTCAATTTCCTCGTGTCATATCGATGGTGCGTAAGCAAAAGCCTGGGTTGCGTAAGGCCGCGCAAGCTCCCGCGTAAGCTTCTTGTTAAATGTCTCCCGCGTAAGCTTTCGCTGTGGAGGCGTAAGCACTGCGTAAGTGAACGCGTAAGGAGATTGATGCGACATGACAAATTATTAGACCTTTTGGTCAAGGCTCAAATGATTAATCTCCCTAACGAATAAGCACTCAAGCCCCAGAATTGATATTCCATTTTCGTTCCATTTCATTTTGGCAGCAAACACGAGGACAGGCATCTATTTCCTCGCATTTGGATCCTATTGCCATTTCCTCTAGGAAGTGGCTGGACTCAAGTCCCATAGAAAAGTTTCATTTTCTATAGAGACCTCATTTCAGCGCTAGGAAACGTTGTCCGGGGAATGCCAGCCAAAACCCAATTTAGAGATCGGCTTTGATTGCCTCCCAATTTCTAACAGAACTCGTTGATCAGTCCATGAGTATGATCCTTGCTGACAAATCGTGATTGCCGCAAGCATTGTGTCAAAATACAGACGGAAGCAATGTGCATGCTGCATCAGTTGTTCAGGGTTCCCCAAAATTGTTTCTGTGGATCTTGGGGCTGAAAGGATGGCTGCAATAATTGGAAGTCGCTTTTTGTTTGGGAACTCGACCAATTTCCCCAAAGGTAGTGGGGGGTATTGCCAGTCCAAAATTATCGCGAGTGAAGCCATACAAAGTTTGGTACACCATAGAGTTTCGAAGTGTCTCGACGCAGCGTACCTATCACCATGACAAGAGAAAAGCTGTCTCGTCTCAGTACGTATCACTCAGTGTACTGCTCAGTGTTCGATGCGGAAGACATGCGACTGATTCAAATTGTATGCAGAAAGAGCTTTTGCGGCGGCAAAAAAGGTTTGTCACAAGAAGCATAGTCTTGCAAAGTTTTGGTGCTCCTTCCTGCCCATTCTCAGCAAAGTTGACTGCAAAGTTGAGTTGCCTGAGTTCCTTTTCAATTCGCTTTCTGTTTGGTAGCTCATCAATTTTCCCAAAGCTACTGAGGGGGTATCCCCAACCCCAAATTGTTGCGAGTAAAGCTATGAAATGGTTGGTACATCATAAAGTTTTGAAGTGTCTCTCAACTCGGCGTACAGTCAGTGGAGAAAGGCGTGCGCTTTCCATAGAAATCCGTTATATAAATAGCTTCGGGGAAGCCGAATGACTGAAGGCGTTTCTAGTCGGAGTTCCAGGCCTCAGCTGACATTTGTTCAGCGGTTTTGTGTGCCCAACCGGCAGCTTGGTTGTCACAAAATATCAGGGTTTGTTTGCGCCAAACGCGAGAGGAATCGGTGATTGAAATGGGTTTCATTAGCATATGGCTGTGCGAGCGCATTCAGTTCTTGTGTTGCTGGGTTTTCACATGCCGTTGTTGATCCTAAACTCATTGCAACCAACCTCGTTGAAACATTTGTGGCCCTCCGCGGCAAAGATCAGCACTGAGTCGCAGCGATGGTTTCAAAAATGTTTTAAGGCTCCATGGGCAGAAAGCAGCAAACACGGTTTCTGCAACGTTCACTTGGATCATTTGCGAACAAAAATCAAGAGAGAGAGAGCGAGAACCCTGGGCTCAGCAAACATTTGCACCGAGTTTCAAGTGAGATGACATTTCACAGCAGTCCTTTGAGTGGTTGCAAGGAGGCACAGCTCCTGGGGCAGTAATCCATGAATATCCAAGCAGCTTCTAGTCCCAATATCACTGACTTGATTTCAAACTGAGTTGTGGCAGGATGTCTATTTCACAGACAGGCAGTTGTTGATGTTGCACTTGCAAACTCATTGCAATCAATGTCGTTGAAACATTAGTGGCCCTCCACGGCAAAGATCAGACCTGAGTTGCAGCGATGGTTTCAAAATTGCTTCTTGAGCTTCCCTCCGGTACGGAGCTGGTTTGTCAATCTTTGTCTGAAAAGCATAGCAAAAGCTTTACCATGAAGGTGGAGGCCACGACCATGGTAGCATTCCAGCAAAAAACCACTCAAAAAGTGCCAGGAGAATTGCGGAGCCTAGCAAGTCCGAGACCGTTAGGGAAATTGAGATTCCAACTCAGGCACCACCAGCCTTTGAGAGTCGAGCAAGTTCATAAGGTACTCCCATGTTCTTCTTCTGTCATGCACTTAGACACCGCGATTTGTATATGTCATTGTCTTCCCAAAAGTTTCCCTCGTGCTTGCCTGAAGCTGATGCGTATCGCCGCTTCCAAGTCCTGATATTTCAAGTCCCTGTCCTTGCCGAATCACTCAAAGTATCAAAGCTGCGAAGCCTCCGAAGGCTACCGCAAAAGCATGGCGTGCAAACGCATGCCTGGAATTTGAAAGTTGTTCAAAAACTTAAGCAGTAGCCAGTAGTTGCTGTTGCACTATGTTGCTCTAGCAAACTCATTGCAGACAACTGCGTCGCAGCAATCGGGGCCTCCAAAGCAAAGATCAGACCTGCATGATGGTCAACATGATGGTTAACAGCAGCCGTTGCAGTGGTTCATCGCAATCGATACTGAGTCCTAATTTCTGCTTTCTGCTAGTGAAATGTGTAGTTTGTAACTTCTTGGCACCCTTAACTCGCAATAAGTAATTAATCTCCCTAACAAATAAGCACTCAAGCCCCAGAATTGATATTCCATTTTCGTTCCATTTCATTTTGGCAGCAAACACGAGGACAAGAATCTATTTCCTCGCATTTGGATCCTATTGCAGTTTCCTCTAGGAAATGGCTGGACGGTGCCCCGGTCACCGATTGATGTCCCAGCCTCTATGCGAAGACATGCGCCTCAAGGCGAAAGCCAAGTCAACACAACAACAAGTACATTCGTATGCCATTGAAGAATGACAACTCAAATCCGACTGCCTCATACTCTCAATATTCATGATGCAACTTGTGACCATTGACGAGGCCCAGGCAAGTAGACTGCAGCACAAAGATGAAGGCCGCACATCCTTCATGTTCCATGCAGAATTAGTCTTGTCGGTTTTTCTGTGTGGAAGGGCAAATCTCACAGCCATGAATTTTAGACCCGTGATCCGACCCTGCTAATCTCAGCAAAGAAACATCAAGGCAGCAAAAGAAAACTGCAGAGTTGCGCTGGACATGATACTATTTCAATCTTAAACAGTGTCATGATCCGATTTCATTGATGGAGATCTTAGGATCCGATGTCTCACCAAGTTTTACTACGACAATTCTTTCCATTTGAACGGATACTACGAGGAACTGCATGCTTCGACTGTGAGAGCTCCTTGCGCAACGGCTTCGCTATGGACCTCTTGAAGTACGAGGAGAAAAGGTGTCACAATTCAACAATTCACCACCAAGAATCAACAAGTGACTCCTGATAGGTTATCGATACTGAATGGTTGTATCAAGGCATGTGCTGACCCAAAATTATCGCAAGTGAAGCCATGGAACGTTTGGTACAGTTTGGTACACCATAAAGTTTCGAAGTGTCTTGACTCAGCGTATCTAGCACAATGAGAAGAAGAGAAACACTGTCTCGACTTAGCACCTATCACTCAGTGTACTGCTCAATGTTAGATACGGAAGACCTGCAACTGATTCAAATTATGCAGAAAGAGCTTTTGCGGCGGCAAAGAAGGTTTGTCACAAGAAGCATAGTCTTCCAGAGTTTTGGTGCTCCTTCCTGCCAATTCTCAGCAAAGTTGACTGCAAAGTCAGTTTTTGCTTTAGCAAAACTTCAGGAGGTCTGGGGCAGGCGCGGGACCTTGTGCCTGAAGTTTCACTCGTCAACTCCGCCCAGGTCCTTTGATGGTAGGATTTTGGCATTCCGTTCCTGTAGAACTGAAAGCTGCTATACAATTCGTTGGCCAATCAATACAAAAACTTATCTGAGGATATACTGGTCTCAGATGACTCGACAATTGTGGGACATGCCCTCCAGATCATTTATTCCCATGCCATGTGTTCAAGAAAAGAATGGCGTGAAAACTACTTCTTCTCATGTCATGTGCTCAGAAGAGCG
>VSDK01002664.1:27173-62849 GCA_009767595.1 Symbiodinium kawagutii | reverse complement strand
AATTCGGGTGGAATTACTTGCAGAAAGCGCTTTTGCGCCGGCAACAAGGAACAGTTTGTGACAAGAGACGCAGTCTTTGAAATCTTTGGTGACTTTTGTCCAATTACGTCCAATTTCTTTGTCAATATCTTCTCGATGCACATGTTTGCACAAAATGTGATTTGGCAGGTGACTTCACTGGAGGCTTAACCTGGGCACCAAGAAGCTCCTTCAGACACTTGGGTCAAAACGCTTGCGCAGTGGCCACCTTTGTTGGTCGATTTCTGCAGAGCTTCGCACGGATGTAGTTTTCATGTCCCTCCCAAAATGGGATGTTGATCATGGCTTCACTCGCAGTGAACCTCCGAAAAAGGCAGGGATAAAGACAAAGAGTTCAAACCACATGCAAATTCGAGTGGTTGTGATGGAAACGAGCAGAAATTTCTGCTCCACGAGAGTTCAGGGCATTTCTGCTCGTGACACCGCCAAGAGTACAGAAAGCCGCCGGCATTGTGCGGAGAGAAGTGTCGTTGGTGGTTAGTTGGTCTCCTGGAAGAATCTGAGAGAACTTGGACATGTCAGCAGTTGTTGGCTGAGTCTCAGCCATGACTTACTACCAAGTCCGACTTATTCACAATTCGGGTGGAATTACTTGCAGAAAGAGCTTTTGCGCCGGCAACAAGGAACAGTTTGTGACAAGAGGCGCAGTCTTTGAAATCTTTGGTGATCCTTCCAACCCATTCAAAGCCACAACAAAGGGTATCCCCAACCCCAGATTATCGCCAGTGAAGCCATGAAAAAATTGGCAAACCATGGAGTTTGGAAGTGTAGACCTTGCATAATCGTATCTATCGCACAGAACAAAGAAGAGGACCGAGATCGAAATCATGAGGGGTATCAGTTCTCAAGGACTTTGGGAGGCTTGAGCTGACACCTCTGCAAATCTTTGTGCATGAGCGCTTGAGTAAGCAAGGATTTCTGCTTTCTGCTTGTGGCATGGCCAACAGTACAGAAAACCCCAGGCGATGTGCAGAGGGAAGTGTAGTTGGAAACGACTTGGTGCCCTGGCCCAGGAATCATTGATTAATTACCCTGACTAATAAGCGCTCAAGCCCCAGAATTTATATTCCATTTTCGTTCCACTGCATTTTTTGCCGCTAACACCGACTGGGTCAGTTTGAACCACAGTCAACAAGCCGAGTCTAAAGCCCAGACCTCTTGGAAGAATCTGGGAGAACTTGGACATGTCAGCAGTTGTCGGCTGGGAATCAGTCATGACTTACCATGTCCGACTTCTTCATAATTCGGGTGGAATTACTTGCAGAAAGCGCTTTTGCGCCGGCAACAAGGAACAGTTTGTGACAAGAGACGCAGTCTTTGAAATCTTTGGTGACTTTTGTCCAATTACGTCCAATTTCTTTGTCAATATCTTCTCGATGCACATGTTTGCACAAAATGTGATTTGGCAGGTGACTTCACTGGAGGCTTAACCTGGGCACCAAGAAGCTCCTTCAGACACTTGGGTCAAAACGCTTGCGCAGTGGCCACCTTTGTTGGTCGATTTCTGCAGAGCTTCGCACGGATGTAGTTTTCATGTCCCTCCCAAAATGGGATGTTGATCATGGCTTCACTCGCAGTGAACCTCCGAAAAAGGCAGGGATAAAGACAAAGAGTTCAAACCACATGCAAATTCGAGTGGTTTTGATGGAAACGAGCAGAAATTTCTGCTCCACGAGAGTTCAGGGCATTTCTGCTCGTGACACCGCCAAGAGTACAGAAAGCCGCCGGCATTGTGCGGAGAGAAGTGTTGTTGGTGGTTAGTTGGTCTCCTGGAAGAATCTGAGAGAACTTGGACATGTCAGCAGTTGTCGACTGGGAATCAGTCATGACTTACCATGTCCGACTTATTCGTTTGGGTGGAATTACTTGCAGAAAGCGCTTTTGCGCCGGCAACAAGGAACAGTTACAGTTTGTGACAAGAGGCGCAGTCTTTGAAATCTTTGGTGATCCTTCCAACCCATTCAAAGCCGCTGAGATTGAAATCATGAGGGGTATCAGTTCTTAAGGACTTTGAGAGGCTTGAGCTGGCACAAGAGTCGCAAGATGTGCCGCCGATTGGAAATCCTTTTCTGAGACTGTTTCACCTCCGCAAATGCAAATCTTTGTGCATAAGCGCTTGAGTAAGCAAGGATTTCTGCATTCTGCTTGTGACATGGCCAACAGTACACAAAGCCGCTGGCAATGTGCGGAGAGAACTGTAGTTGGTAGCTACTTGGCACCCTAATCCCGAAGTCAATGATTAATTCACCTGATGAATAAGCGCTCAAACCCCAAAATTGTGACTTGTTCTCCTCGCACTTCATCCTGGACACGAAAGCCGCGCAGAGAACGGTCTTGGAAGCATAGGACATTTCAGGACACTCAGATGAGAGGGGCATTGGTTGTGGCCACAAGCTTGCGAACAGAGATAGCTTCGCCGCTATTCGTAGTGAGAAGCAGATGCCAGCCAGAAGCTGGGCCTGGGTTTTGAGGTGTCAATCTCTATTCACCTCGGAAAGAGAACCCCAGCAGGCCCTACAGGACACAAAGACTTGGTTTATGAGGCCTAGATTGTGCCCAAGACGTGTATTTGATGACATCAACTCTGGTTTGCAGTAAGATGTCGGAAAGCTTTCAGCTCTCGCAAGCAATTTGCCTGATTCTGAACTTTGGTCACACGAAAATGAGCAGGATATCCCTTCAAACTTCTCTAAAGAAATGGATGGCTCGAGCCCCTACACCCCGCCGTTTTTGATGCAAAACAAGGCCCCTGCAGCAAAGATCGGATCAGCTTTGAGGGGCAGGGGTGGTTTCATTGCCCTTTTTTTCAAGGCCCCCTGGGTTCTTAGGTGTCAATCTTTACTCACCTTGCAACGGGGATGCCCAACACGACACCAAGACTTGGTTTGTGAGGCCTAGATTGGGCCCAAGACGTGTATTTGTTGGCATCAACTCTGGTTCGCAGTAAAATGTCGGAAAGTGTAGGACAAGCCAAAGCTCTACCATTGCAACGTTGCCAACGCCTCAGATGACACTCAGATGTGAAGCGCGTTCGTGGTGGCCATCAGCTTGCGTAAGAGATAGCTTCGCAGCGCTTGGTTGACCCTTGACCCTACTGAGAAGCAGGTGCGAGCCAGAAGCTGGGCCACGGTTCTCAGGTGTCAATCTTTACTCACCTTGCAACGGGGATGCCCAACACGACACCAAGGCTTGGTTTGTGAGGCCTAGATTGGGCCCAAGACGTGTATTGAATGACATCTACCCTGGTTTGCAGTAAGATGTTGGAAAGCCTTCAACCATCGCAAGCCATTCATCAGGTTCTGAACTTTGGTCACACAAAAACTATAGAAATTGAAGGCCGCCGTTTCTAATGCAAAACTGGGGCCCTGCAGCAAAGATCAGATCAGCTTTGAGGGGCAAGGGTGGTTTGGGGCCCCCTTCTGCAACAACTTAAGAAAGAAAAGTAGGAACTTTGGCATGTTGACATGGTTCATTCAACCAACTGGCGCTGAAGCACGAGCTTGGCCATTGAAAATATTGAAAATGAAAGATGGATCGAGTTACAATGATCGAAACATCATTTGAGTTCCGTCGAGACCACGCCATGTGCCTTTTCCCAAGGTTTGGGCCAATTCAATGTTCCCAAAGTCTTTTTCAATGTCATCGTAAGAAGCCGTCCGGCTACCAACTGCCGAGTGAAGTGTGTGCATGTAGTTTTGCATCTTACATATGTCTTACCCAAGAGGGCAAACTCATTGTCCTGTATTTTTTTCCGCACTGGAGTCTTCTCCGCGCAGGACACAGCTCGATAACCCATTCAAAACAGGTCACTCGTAACTGATGCCGTCCCGCTCCGGGTTCATTTCATTCAGTTCGGGCCTAGAAATAGGAAACCAGGTTTTAGGCAGCCATCATGCGCAACCCTTTGCTTTAAGCCTTGCCAAAAATCTCACTTACCAACTTGTCTCTGAACAGAAACAAAACGGCCATCCCCTTCTCAACATGAGCAATCCCGCGGAAGAAAGTGATGCCCAAGGGCAACCTTGTAGGTCCGCTTACAGATGCCTGTGTTCAACTGGGGCAGCACCACATCGCCACTCTCGAAATGGTTTTTATGCCCCAAACAAGAGTTGAGAGACAACAAACAGTTTGGCAAGTGCAAGACTCTGCTATGCACAAACCCGCATAAGTCTGACTGTTCGGATGTATCAGGAGGCATCAGACCTCTCCCGGAACACGAAGGTTCCCGAAAGACCGGGTGTCCTTGCAGGTGGACAATGTTTCTTGAGACCTTAGCAGCATCATTGCTCAGAATGCCGCCATCTAAACCCAGATGTGTCAGAGCATCTGCACCAGTGATCAGCCTTCACAGTCAAACGGCAAGATATATTCAGAGGAGAACTTCTTGCAGTTCCTTTGCGCCAAGAGCGGCCCAAAGCGGCCTGCAGAACTGCAACAGAAGCAGCACAAGCATCACACATACCGTTCGCAATTCGTCCCAGGTTAGTAGGATGGGACTGTAGTCAGACCTAGTCACAGCGGACTCCGCGTGCAGTCTTGGACACAGTGTACCTAAAGAACCCTGAAATGCGTCCTGTTAACGGAAAATTGAGGACAGGGCGAAGACTGGATGCTTGAAATGGGGACGGGGGACTTGAGAGCCATGTTTGAGGGATGAGTGGATTCCATGGTTCTGTTGTCATCTATTTTCATAATTTGTGTTTTGAAACAGATGGAGGGGCGACATGCCACCCACTCCTCATGTTCATGATTTTCATCATCAATCCAGCGGCAATGTTGTCTTCGTCATCGCTGCGCTCACCATTATCATCTTCATTGTTGTCATTCTAATTGTCACGAAAACAGCACCTTCGTCTTGACATCATCGCCATTCTCATCATTATCATCATTATCATCATTATCACCATTATCATCATTATCATCACCATCATCACCATCATCATCATCATCATCGTGATGTATCCGAGTAGTCATCATTGTCGATGTGGTCATCGTCGCCATCATTCTTTTTTATTTTTCATCATAAACATTCCTGGGAGGGGACGTGCAGGTTCCAGTGTCTTGTTTTGGTTGGCTTGATATTGAGGCGACCGTCGCTGAGCAGGGTCTGTAGTACCTAGGTTTACATTAGGCACACATTGCGGTCATGTTCACAGTTTCTATCTGTTTAGACTTGGCGTTGGGTCTGCATCGGAGTCCTGTTCACCAATCCAGTCATTTTGTTTTTATCGTGGGTCCCAAATGCTGATGATGAAACAATGGTTAAAGAAACAAAAACAAAAACAGGGATTTTAGAGCAAACATGCTTTCCCCAGGCTAAAGCTGCTCCACGGATTGTTCTGGCTTCCGCACAACACGGCCCCTAGCCTAAGGATAATCATCAGTCCTTCTAAGGTCTTCCATCTGCCCACTTGTTGATGCTTTTCACGTGATATTGTTTTGACAAAATTGACTTGTTCCAGTGTTGTGCATCCCATCATCCATCTTTTCAAATGGCTCAAGTTATTCAAATCGTGCTGCATCCACACTTGGACCCGAAGTTGGCCATAATTTGCCTTATTCTTCCCAGGACCAGGTGTAGCTGTTGCAAGTGGAAAACAGATGAGAAATCTGGCTGACCAGCATGGTTTTGGAATGAGAGAGGAACGCAAAGAACTGCGAACATTGTGTGAAATTGAGACCAACACTAGCAATTCAAACCTCTCAACCTGATGACGACCAATCAGATTGATTGATACACAGGGTTACGATGACATCCCTTCAAGAACAGATTATGATGTTCCAGTCAACTCTTCTGGCCCGCTGATGACCTGAAGGGTCTTGGCACGAGACCATATCTCCAGCCATTGCTGTCATTGCTGATTCGTTCCTTGGACTTCTTATGATTTTGCACGGGTGAGAACTCAGGTGCTGTTTGAAGCTTTTGGCTGTGAACAAATTGTGAGCAAGGTTGAGTTGAGAGTAGTTGAGAGCATGATTTCTTCGTCTCAGGAATGACGGAATGACATGTTCGTATTCTTCAAGCGCGGACAATTCACTGAACGGCTTGATAAAGCGTGTGCAAAAGTTGGAGGCAAGTCCCTGCTTCCATTTCTTGAAACGTTGCACTTGCAATGTCATTTGATGTGGAGCTGTCACTGGTGCCCGTAGTTCTGGGACATCAGATCGTTGATGCTGCAAGGTGGGTTTCATCACCATGGGGCAAGAACTGAGCGCTTTACGGCACTTGGCATCTGGAAACTGCAGCATGGAATATTTCAGAGAGCCCAACTGCTCCGTCCCACGTGGCTCGGACGTTTTTTTTTGAGCACAATGATTGATGTATGTACTTCAAATTTTACGTAAATTATTACACACGTGTATGCGTATAGATCTTAGATATACATATATAGATCTAATACATATCTACAATTTTGTACATTACCAGTTACCAGGTGCTTTTTTCAAAAGGTTTGGGCAGTTTGCAGGTAGCACAACTCACGGAGAAACTCATGGACAAAATGGTTTCAGGGTGAGTCATCACTATCAGGGTGGTTGTAATGAAATGATTCACGGTTCACTCGTTGGTGAGCCTGCGGGGTTGCCTCTAGGGCAATCCGATTCCTTCTGTTACCCATTGAGTGGATCCTTGCCAAGTCTTTACGCAATTTATAGAAGGCAAGAAGGCAAAGATGCAGGGTTAGTATTTAAACAATGCCAAGAAGGTTTGTGTATTTTGAAACCGTTTTCAGGGTAGTTGTGATTGATGCGGTGGTGTAAAGCAGGTATTCAAGTAATTTGTTGTTAGTTTTCTCAGCAAGAAAAACGAACCACGGCTTGCCTGCTAGTGCCCAAACAACTATGGTGTGGCCAGAAATATCTGCACGGAACAGAAGCACAAATTCATTTGGGACCCCAAAATCATCCCATATCAATAATGATTTGGTACTATGCAGACCAATTTCAGAGTTCCCGATTTTAAGAAGCCACCATTTCAGAGTGGTTGCCGGACTGGAAATGGTTCTTCACATTATTCCGGCGCATTTTGCCTTGGGATTGCCGTGCTGAGGCCAGGATGTGGTGAGAGAGGGAGACGAAGATGGAAGAGCAGCTCGAAACTCAGCCTCTGGGGGATTCCATGACCTGTTGGCCATGACCACAAGAGGCATATTTGTGAAGCCCTCCCCCTGCATATAAGGAGGTTATTGATATACCACTTCGAATCCAAAACATTTTGATTCAACCAAGAATTGGAAGCACTGCAGTGATCACCCTTAGTCTACCACTCAGAACATCTTAGAAGCACCGATTTGTCGAGGCATTGGACCATGCCTTGGACCCCGGACTTCTACTTCCGATGGTGCAGTTCCTTGGCGAGAAAGTGATGCGCAAGTACGATTTATAGAGATAGATAGTACATATAGTTACATATAGATGTATAAGTATAGAGATAGCACGTGTACATATTTGCATATTTGCATATTTCTGTATTTGTATGTAAATGGAGACAGATCTAGGTATAGATGTAGATGTAGATGGTACCTTGACCTACCGTAGGTGGACGAATTATTCAAATCCTTACGCAAATCAAGGCCCCCGCGCCCCCAAGTTCAATGTTAGATTTGATGTTGAGGAGGTTGGCACGCGTGGGCGAAATGAATCAAACCCAAACTCAAACCCGATCCGTTAGGTTTGATGTTGAGGAGGTTGGCACGAGGAGACGAAATGAATCAAACCCAAGAGACCGAACTCAAACCCGATCCGCTAACATTTGATGTTGAGGAGGTTGGCACGAGTGGACGAAATGAATCAAACCCAAGAGACCGAACTCAAACCCGATCTGCTAACATTGATGTTGAGGAGGTTGGCACGAGTGGACGAAATGAATCAAACCCAAGAGACCGAACTCAAACCCGATCCGTTAGATTTGATGTTGAGGAGGTTGGCACGAGGGGACGAAATGAATCAAACCCAAGAGACCGAACTCAAACCCGATCCGCTAACATTTGATGTTGAGGAGGTTGGCACGAGTGGACGAAATGAATCAAACCCAAGAGACCGAACTCAAACCCGATCCGCTAACGTTGAAATGATGGGGGGAGGGGGACGTGCCATGACAAGTATTCCGGGGTTTGATTAATTTGTCCATCTACTGTATGTGTATTGCATTCGAGGCATTTAGGGCCGTTTGTGACATAGCATATGCCACTTGCACACGTTGAAGACTTTCAAAATGGAAGAAACATGAGACCCCACTCGATGTTTATCGTGGCTGCAAACTGTACGCTCGCAAAACCTTGGCCGTAATTGAAGAAGACTCACAAAGTGGAACGAACAACAAGGCAACGTCTCATGGCTAGCAGAGTTGCCCCACCAGAATGCAAATAGGTTGGATTTGCATTAGTCATGATATTCAAGTTATTCACACTGTAGTTAGGCTACAAACCGATGATTCATCATACTTCTTAAGCCATGGGAACAGCTTCCATTGGATTTGCCTTGGATTTACCAATCTGGAACCGAGGCATTTGGGCCTGCCTGAGGTATTTGCCCTTGAGAGGACCTCCACACAGGCGATGGCGCTGCGAAGCGGTCAGTTCATAGGTAAGCTGATGTAGGGGTTATACCACATGGCACATCATGGTACCCAGTGGGCACCCAGGACATATTATGGTTGGATAACGTTGGATAACGTTGGAAAAAGCCAGCGGAGATCGTGAGTACAAGGATCGGGATTGTTGTGCAGCAAGCGACCCTTGAATGGCTGGTTGTTGCAGGACATCAGCACATCTTGTTGAGAGCTGGATGTGTTATCAGTTGTAGCCATGGCTTCAAACAGAGAAACTTACTCCGCGCCAGAAGTTAATCCCCCAAGTCTCGAACCAGTAGAAACGACCCACGTCCGATCTGACAACTGCAATTCACAGAAGCAGCTCTGATTTTTTTTGTGCCTTTGCTTCTGTCCATGAGGGTGGAATGATCCTTTCTGGGGTGTAGAGGAAAAATATTGGTGTATAGACTGCAGAGACTGCTCAATTGCTTCAATCTCTTGAAGTTGATTGTAGAGAAAGTTGCTGCAGCTGTGCGCCGCGTAGGTGTTTGCGGCCCTCTCTCGAATTGTTGAGCCCATCAAAGCCAGTTTCATGAAACTCTACGTGTGTGGAGGGTGCCAAAGAAGCACCAGCCATGGTGGTAGAGGCCAGCCGACGTCGTCATCGCTGCCATGATGCATGTCATGTTGCCTGGAAATGTGCTAGTGAACACAGGAACTGTCAAATTTTCAGAAGCCAACTATGGCGTGATTGTCATTTGGGATCGGAGTGCGTCATGTAAATGAAATGGTGGTTACTGGTTACTAGAATCCCTCACTGAAGTGATAAGAACGCTGAAGTGCAGGAAATTTGACTGTGCACCCCGAGAACGTGGGCAACACAGTGGCTTGGTTGATTCGGGGGCTTGGGAGCTGAGAAATCTGAGTCCGGCTTAGTTCCTGACAGCGGCTGTGGTGCCAAGCTAGTGACGCACAACCTGCTACGAGTGGCATGAGAAAGGGGACCATTGTCAATACAATGACCTACCCATTGTAATCATGGTTTGTATGGGTGTACCACGTTAGTAGAAACTTTCCCAGCTTTGAATTCATCATGAAAGCCATGATAGGTGTGTAGCCATTATTACGTCCATGAAAAATCCGCAAAAGGCTGTGGCCACTGTCCAAAAAACATGCATGTTTGTGATTGGGTCATGGTGCTTGGAGAGACCTGTAATCTACTCCGTTTGCTAGGTATTTGCTTTCGCTGATCCCCAAACAAGTTTGTTAAGCCTTTTCACACATTTCTTCGGGCATATCCAACAGTTTCGTTGAGTCCATTCATTTGGGCGGCTTTCCTTTCTTAGAAAATTCCAAATTGCTTTTGCACAAATTCTGCTGCCCCTTGAAATCTGCTGAGCTGGCCACCATTTCTAGTTCTTGCCTTTCCTTTGATTGTTTGGTGGCTGAGCTTGCAAAACCAGCGGACTTTCCTGATTCGGACCCCCAAAACTCTTGGTTTGTTTGGATTTTGGGTCTTTCCTGCCGCGGACGAACCTTGTTTCTCTTTTTCCTGTGTTTTGGGAAATGCACTTCCTTTTTTGTTTAGCTCGTTTCTACGGTCATTTATCGATCACTGACTCATCAACCATTCCCAAATGGTAAAAAATGTCATAAAAACCAACAGTTACATATGAACAAGCCCAAAGAGATTTGACCTGGGAGAAGGTTTGTGGATGAAGACACCAAAGAGGCGCCAAAAACATCAGACTTTTGCAACACCGAGGTTCAGCGATTGGACTTGGGGAGGCAGATTGATTCCATTGCGCGACCCAGGGCGTGGGAGGTGCGGAATCCCGAAAAAAGTGGTGGGAAGTGTAGCAGATGCGTCTGCTGGAAGCTGCTGGAAGCAGGAGAAATGATGGAAATCTGCTAAGAAATTTGCTTCCAACTCTAGGAAACATGTGCAATGGAAGTCATCGCCGAAATGCAGATTCCCGCAAAGAAAAGGATGTGTTCGCTCACAAAACCTGGAGACGTAAGGATACGAGTCATCTAACCTCTTGCAGACTGTTGCAGCATGTGACACTTCATTCTAAGGGCGGGTCCAAACTATATGTCAACCAACGAGTTTAATCATCAGGGAGTCAGAGCCAATCGGATTTTACCACCTGGTCCAATCAACTGGTTTGATCAATTGTGGTTTGATCATCCGGTTTGATCAACTGGTTTGAACTGCTTTAATCAACTGACTTTACCAACTACTTGTTGATCAAAGCCGCTGTTCAACCAACGGGTCAGCCGTTGATCAACTTAGTTCAGCCGCTTGTTCAACCAAGGGGTCAGGTAGTTCAACCAACTCGATATCAGAACGCCTGTGGTGAGGCCATGACTCCCATGCCCGAACAGCTCTCTGACGCCACGGTGGCGGTGCTTCGGGGATATCTTTACGTCTGCGGGGGCCTGGCCACTCGGTGACACCAAGGGATTGGTCCAGGCATGGCGGTGAGATCTTGTTAGCTGTAGTCATAGTATACTTATGACTGCTACAAGTGTCAAACTATGTGAAACTCATTATGGCAACTGATGGTTGCTTGGACCATTGATGATTGTCCATTCATAGTGTTTGCAGACCTGTTGCTTTCTCGTTTTGTTGTAAAGAAATGGGAAATGGCCTTGTCGTTTGGGTCATGGACGAATCAACTTTAGAACCACTTTTGAAAGATTTTGGCAAAGTCGAAGTGAAACTTGGAAAGTTGATCTAATTGAAGTTTTTGAAAGTTCATCGAGCATCGAACATAAACAACCACTTTTGTTCCTGCAAACCTGAACGGTTTCATCATGAAACTGAGGATGGCTACAGGGTTTTGACTGCTGCAGCTCGCTTTGATCCCTGTGGAACGCAATGGGAGGTGCCATGAACTGGTGCTGAGAACTAGCGGCTGAAGCCGGTGTCATGACCACCAAGTTGACAATCCATTTGGTGGTTGACTTTGTTTCGGTTGCTTCAGGATCTTCAAGGAGGGCTGACCACTACATTTGATTGACCTTCTGTGAGACTTTCTGTTCATTTGGGCAGTTTGCATTTTGAAGTGCTGCAAGCGGACGTGAGATGCTGGCGGCACACGGTGCTGATTGATTTGTGAAGGGTTGCACTCTCAAAGTTGGGAACTCAAGGATAATCAACGTGCATTTGCATTTATGTATGTAACTACAAGCATTGTATTAAAAACTTTTTATTATGAATATGTCTAAATTGATTCTTTCAGTAGCAGATTTGTTTCAATGTTTTTCAGTTTCGGTTCAAGTTGGAGTTTGCTTCTCAAGTTCAGATCGAAGCTGGGACACTGCAGGAGTTACCGCACATGGCAGAGGGGCGTCGTGAAGCAGCAGGCAGCGGCATGTGCGTGCGAGAACGTGCGGATCATCAGTCTGTCAGTACCATAGATGAACGATGCAATCATGACTATTGTTGCATCTCTTGTCACCAGGAATGGTTGCTTATGTGCACAAACGTAGATGCCAGGGCCAACTTATGACTTTGCGGGGACTTTTGGTGGGACTTCATTTGATGCTTTACTGCATAATCTAAGCACGATTCGAACAAAAAGTTTGCTGAATTTGGGTGCAGCTGGCTCAGGGTATTGGGTCAGATTCCTAACCAATGTACCAATGGCCTGGGACCGATGCAGGTGCAGCCCTGAAGGGTTGCGTGTATGTCTGCGGCGGCTCCAATACCAGTGCCTTGGCCCTGAGAATCGCCATCCATTTGGCAAGGTGGGGCACAGGTTCAGGCCAAAAAGGGACTATTTTGTGCCACTTTTGAATGTGGCCGTGGGTCAATACTAATCAACGAACTCATGGGAGATACCAACAATAGCAGGGAAACCAATGCAAAAAAATGATGGGGGAACAAGGGGTACAAGGGGTTTCGACCCCTAGCCATCTCAGACAGATTGTCAACACCAGAGATTTTGGTGTAAACCTTTGTTTTCCCTTATTTATTGTTGGTAAATCCTCCATTATTGGTTGATTAATATTGATCCATAGCCATATCTGTTGCTCCAACCGAGGCAGTCCGTTGAATTCCGCCGAACGTTTCAATCCCGCCTTGAACGTTTGGGAGATGCTGCCCGCGATGCTCCGACAGCGTTCAGGCGGGAAGCAGGATGCCTAACGAGGAGGGTTGCCTAGGACCTCCACAGTGGATGTTTTCCCTATGAAAACATGCCATCTAACTGGATGGGACAACATGATCAGTGTTTGGTGTGAGCTTTTTGGTACTCTCATTTTCGGAAAACAATGAGAATCCTGATGAAGAGTTCGTTATAGTTCTTTTCAGCTGACTGCCACCAAACTGGAAACTGGACCCACAGTCCGATGCTTTGAAACTGCGCCGATTTATGCTGAAAGATGTTGACAAGCAGTTTCACTTGGCAAAGAGAGACATCAGTGTGGACTTGATGAAGTCCATCGCCAAAAAAAATGAACAGGCCATCTATTCTTTCAGTGTGGCCTAAATCAAGAGGTCATCCCCAAATGAAGTACTCCATTGCCATTCTTGGATGGCTTGGCTTGTCCCATATCGGAGGAAAACCAGTGGCATACGAGATGCTATTTTTGTTGCTGGTTGGTCCTGCATTCGTGGTTGGGGGTATCTCCTTGTGCTGTTTATGAAGTGATGAGGATTTGCATCTTAGATGATAATACATATATGCGCGATGTCATCCACCACCAAAACAAAAATCGAGATTACCAGCAACAATGGCACTGCGATCCGGTTGAAAAAAAAGGTACATTTCCATATATTTCCTGTCATTCGCCACACCAGTGTCCAAAAGCCCGGTACCGAGCGGCCACAACAGGTGCTGTCAGTGCTGTCATTGGTGGCTCCTTCTGCGTCGCTGGCGGTGGCGATGGTCAGCAACCACTGAGCCCTTCGACCTTCGGATGATTGCAGAATGATAAGATGCAAACATCGCAGGTTGGTATGCTTAGTGGCTAAGCATATGCTAAGGGTATGCTTGGGTCACCTTCAATATTCATCCTTTTGGATTTTTCAGGTCAATGATCCTTTTCTGGCTGCGAAGCGAAGTTGGGTCATTATTTGCAATACTAATTGGGCACATTAGTTACCCTCTGGTAAACTAACCTGGCAGCGGAAAATCACCAGTGGTTTCAGGAAGATCAGCTATGAAATAACAACTGGTGATTTTCTATTGCCAGGTAATAAACCAGTTGTTATCATATAATACCAGTTCTAAATGCTGTATTTTCTATTGCCAGCTTCGGGACTATCAGAGGGCAGTTTGGTCACTTTGCTTCAGTAGGTTAACCTGCTCCACAGCTCAGGTCGTAGTCGTTCCTAGGCCAGCAGTTCCAGGAGCCTTTATTGAAACTTGCAGAGAGTCCAAGATTGTTTCAAGATTGAAAGGATTTGAGTCACAATAATTCAATATTTTATTTGTTGCACCGTGCAATGATTCGTTGCTGTTTGGGATTACATTTCAACCATCACCAACCCATATTGAGCGTTCGACAGTGTTCTTGACCCTTCTCAAGGAGTATCAACCATGATGAACCAGGTTAAAGTAGCTATCATGATGAACCATCATGGTTGATACCATCATGATCAACCATCATGGTTGATACTCCTGAATCAACCATCATGGTTGATACTCCTGAATCAACCATCATGGTTTCTAAGCCATCAGTCGTTACCTTAAAATAGCCATCAGTTGATCCACTAAGCTCCTGAGGCTCCGCTGAAAGACTGGTGGAGGATCGGTGGGAGGTGCCGGCGGCGGCTGAGCGGTCCTGCGTTTGTGGCAATCCGTGATGGAGCCAGTGGGAGGGAAGGTTGACCCCACAAAAACCGAAGTTTTTTGTTTGCTGATCTTGAAAAAGATAGAGAAGATGTAGGAAGTCATAAGATGTCAGAAGACAAGATCTGTTGCGATCCTGGACATTCCCAAGATTGGCTGAACAGAAGTAAGCGGTTGCAGATAACAACTAGTCGGGGAATCTAGTTATGGTTGTACCTCTATCAGGGTGAGCACCCTGTAACCACCTGCTTGATGGCCATTGCTGACCGGTGCAGCAAGAAGTGTTCACCATTACCAGCATCATAGTAACCATAGTCACTCAGCATGAAACATGATCAGCCAGGTTGACCATCAGTGACCAGACCATTCTTCCTCAGGTTGTTTATCACTAACCCTCATTCCAGTATCAATTGAGGATTGTTAACAGAGTATCAACAGGGTATCATTCACAGAGTATTAATCAGTACCAATCAGTACTGATCTGCTAGTATGGTTAACCGTTAGTATACCTGATAATTACCCTGCTAAATATGAACAAAAGACCCTCCTTATCCCCTATCATCCCTAGGTTTATACATAGTACAGTCTCCCCTATCATCATCCCCTTGGCATTCCCTCATCAACAGCCATTCTCCACCGTGATCGACCCCAACAACCATGGTAGCTTGGCTCCAGGTGTTGCCCTCCATGTCTTGCCGGAGAATTCGAGCAGCCTCAGCGGTCATACACCAGAAATGGTCACTCAGTTTGAAGGGGGGAGAGGCAGGTTGGTTGATTGGTTGATTGGTTGATGGGTTGATGGGTTTATTGGTTGGTTGATTGGTTGGTTGCTTGGTTCGTTGGCTACTTGGTTGCTTGGTTGATTGGTTGGTTGACGGGTTGTTCAATTGACCTCTCTCCAACCAATCAAGTATTTATGAACTGCTTGGTTGATTAGATCGATGAATTTATTCATTTGTTGACCAGTTGGTGGGTTCTTTTCTTGAGTGCTTGATTGATATTAGGGCTGCTGGTTTGCAGGAACATTTCTTGCCCATGTGTTGATTGCACAGCGAGGGATTGTCAAATAGGTAGTCTAATGATTGTAAAGAACCAAGAAGATCAAGGAAACATACAGTAACATAGAGGTATTCGCTGCAATGGAACATCCTGGGATATCAGCAGGGCGAGTCCAGTACCCAGTAGAGTAGGATTGTCTTTTCCAGCGTCTCAAGTGGCAGAGTCGTGGCTTCATGGCACCATGTCCAGTACTCAGCCGAAGAATCCTCCCGATGCCGGCGGAAACCCGAAGGGTCGTGTGTGGCGGTGGCGATGGACGACACGCCGGGGCACCGAGCTCGAGCTCAGCGGTGGAGCTTCAGCGAGCAAGTGCAGAGAGATCATCTGTTTTTTAAAGATCTGAAACAGTGGCTATAAACAGAATGACATACATTACATCTAAGAAGCAGAATGACATGACTATAAAATCAGTATATAGAGTCTATAGAGTCTTGAAAAAAAGCAACGACAAGTTGACAACGCGTGGGTTTAGATAGTAAAGACATTGTTCACACGCCACTCTGGGGAGTTTATGCTCGAGGAGGTCCCAGCCTCCTGTACCGATGAGCCATGGCAATCCCGATTAGTGGTTGATTTTTGTCATTTCAAGGTGGCTTGGGCCATAAAGTTCCACATGCATAACCAGTTGATCAGTGAGGTAGTAGTGAACAGGATCCATTTATGGTTGAACAATTGCTGCTGGAACCCCTAGTATATTGTATTTCGGAAGGCCGATTCACTCAGAAGCCACCACCACAGACAAAGCAGTAGAACAGTAGAACTAGAGTCCCTGGTTTTCGCAACACAGTGAAACTGTTGGTGGAAACTCATGAGTTGAGAGTGCCAAGATCTCACCCCGACCTGTGCTATCCAAAGTAATGTGAGTTCCCCTATTGTTGGACATCCAGCAGAGAGTCGTGTACCCCTCCAAAATAGCTCGGTGCTCTATCAGTAGAATATACAACTGGCGCTCTTCTTCAGTGTAAACAATGTATCTACACAAAATGTGTCTATATTTTGATATTTCTGTATGTCAACATGTCTACACATGCATATATCTCTAAAGCGTTAAGAACATCACCTCAACTCTGGGCAACAATTCCATCTACTGGTCTGAGTAAGATTCTGATGGCTTGTTGGTTGATGTGGGTGTTTCTCAAAACAGGGGACCCCCTAAACCATCCAATAGTAGTTATTACTAGTAATTAACCAGCCACTCTTTGGGGTACTAGTAACCATCATGTTTGCTTTACTAGAAACATTACTAGCACCAGTAACCACCTAAAAAAATCTAAAAAACAGCAAGTAAGGCCACCACTTGCTATGCTAACTAACGATCTTTATTTTAAGCAACCACCATGTCTACAAGTTGCTGGTCGCCATTTTTTGTCTCCAATTGGTTGCCAGTTGCAGGTCCTGAACTCTGCGGAAGTCTTGGATTTCAGCGGCCCGGCCCACTGGGAGCCGCTGCAGCCCATGGCCAGCCCACGTGGTCCTGGCATTGGTTGGTGAAGAACACTGGTAGCTTTGGATGTTGGGAGGGGCCCTGGGGATCTCTCCATCTCCAAACTTGGCTTCACCAGTGTCATTGTGTGAAATGCACCGGCACCGGCAGCGGTGGATGGTTTGTCCTCCTTGTTTTGAGCCTTTTCTGTCTAGAACAAGCTGTTTGATGAGGCATCAGATTGGTCACCCACGGTTAAGGAATCTGTGTTTGATAAGCCATCTACAGTCGGTGAATAGCAACATCCCCCATAGGGAACCCAAGAATGCCAAGATGCCAGGTTGGTCCTGCGTTGCTGGTGTCATGGCTGGCTGCCTTTATGTCCCTCGGCCACGCTGACAAACGTTTGCAAGTTGCCGATGATCACACCCCGAGATTCAGCGTCCATATTCCAACAGCATGGCTGCCATCTATGTAACTTTATACCTTGACGATGCTCTAAGTCTGTATGGTGGGCAAAGTCTCTGATTGGGGAAACGAGGTGCATGCATGGAACGCAACACACAGCCAGTGTTCAGCGTTTCATCGTTTCGTGGAACCCATTGGAACCAGGGCGGTGCCTGGAAGGGTAGCAGTTTTGAACTCCGCAAGCTTCGCGAGGTTTGTGGTGGCGGAGATGGTACTTCAGCAGCTTGGAAGAAAAGTGCTTGGACATGTTGGTGCACAAAATAGATCCGTTACACCCATTCCAAATGGGTTGTGAAGACCTCACTGCATGGTAACAAGTTCTGCTGGCCACCTTGAAGCTCTGATTAAGGGACCACAGGATTGAACGCTTGGAGCACGGGATATTTGGCAAGTTGAAACGAAAGTTATGTCACTGAACAAGGGAAGATCGCGAAACGTTCCGTTTTACACGCTTAGATTTGGCAATGGACTCTTAGAGTCAACATGGAGGTTGGCTCTCAATTAGAACGTCGCTTTCCTTCGCAAACTCATGATGACGCTGGTCCCTGAATGGTACACCCAAACGCCTCGTTTCTGGTCCAAGTAACATGAGTTTTTTCAGCAAACGACGCGTAGGTTGAACAACATGCAATTCATTCTGAGAGTCCCAAAGGTGTCCCTGAGATCCTGACACTGTCAGGCCAAATCTGACTCCACCTACGATCATCCGCTTTATTCACCTGCTGTTGCTGGTATCCCAAGCTCTTGCGACCTGCCACCTTCTTGTTGCCTTATCCACGTATTCCCCACATCTTCAGTACATTCTACATTTTGCCCATAGTTCTCCATTCATTCTTTGTTGGTTGTTGGTTGCGCCTTGGGATTTCCGGGGGCAGCGCTGTGAGGTTCTTCAATCTGCTGAGCGCTTCGATCCAGCGACTGGAACTTGGGAGGAGCGGCGAATCGGGCACTTGGAGCTCGTACCGGGTCCAAGATCCAACCAGGGTGGACCACCAAAAGGTACCACAAGGGGATGATAACCAAGGCTACGTAAGTAACTGAAATGGCTACTAGTTACCAGGGTGGACTATCATAAGGTACCATCACAAATGGATTATAACCATGGCTAACTATGGCTACCAGGTACTATCACTGAAATGATTGCCCGAGATGGAGACACAACGTGACTAGAATTGCAACATCAATTGGAGAGTGGATGGTTCGAGGCACACATCCGGTGTTCAAGGGGTTCTGGCAACCAGTGCAGACGATTTCAATATGCGATCAGTGCTGATTTGGTGTTAGAGGAAACAAATCCGCAGTGTATTTGAGCAGTTGTCCAAAGCCCTTTTCAGACTAGTGCTAAACCAATGATCAATTGATCGTTGGGGATGGTTTGAAATGTCTATTCGGGACTCATTCTACCAATGAAATGCCAATTGGCCAACCAAATCCAGAATGCGTTTTGGACGCTGTTCATATCCTCCATTTTGGCACCCAGAGCCTCTTTGGGGAACTTTCTTCAGAACTAGCAACTGAAGTACCTTCCCCACCTTTCCCGCGGTCCAGTTCTCGCTGGCTGACATCAGCGGAACCTGTCAACCTTCCAAGACAGCCACGACATCAACGTCAACCACCCGATTTTCATTGCTACCAACATCTATCCAGTATTCACCCACAAGTCACAAACCATCATGAAAAAAATAACATCATCAACTTGACATCATCCAGCAACAACCATCATGAACCTTTGTGAACCATCAACAAACATCATCAACCACCAGCCATGAAGCATCATCAACCCACCACGACGGGTGCCACTGGGTGCCATGGTTCAGGAGCTTCCCCAGATGAACTCAGCGCGTTGGGACGCGACTGCTGTGGTGGCAGATTGCTTCTATGTGCTTGGAGGCAAGACGCCATAGCCATGCAGTGCCACGACTGGTGAGTTGGTATTTGATGCTATTTGACTGTTTTGCTATCTGTATCTGGATGTATTTGCATCTTTTTTTTGCTCATTCTATCTGCATTGCTTTGGTATATTTGCTCATCACTGATGAACGCCATTGTGCTGGGTTGACCCACCAATACCGACATTGTATGACATTGTTACTGTTATCATTGCTACTATTGTTGCTTTTTATCTTACCCGAATGCAGCAAACGTTGCTCACCTGATATGGCTTTGTTGACACTGTTTGTTTCATCACCAGTAGGTTACGATACAATAGTTGTTACTGCGATGCTCTAGTCGCTAATATCGACAGCAATCATTATGATTAAGTGTTAATAGTAATATCATCAGAGCAATATTTGTCAACGATCAGATGTATGACAATATGTCGGAAGATAATGATGCACCAGCAGGTAAGACTCAGTAAGTAAGATCTTACATATCGGTGATCGGCGAACCATAACAATGTAGAGACACTACTGGCGAACTGCGCGACCATCAATCATGACATGAATTGACAAATCATCATTTCACCACCTAACCCAAATTAGCCATTTTCATTCGCCCTTTCTTTACCATGAATGGATCGCCATTCATTCATCATTCATTGATCATTCACCCACTATAAACCATGGTGATCCATGGTGATCCATGGTGACTGGTGCGCTGGTGATCCCCACGGGTCGGTCCCAGGCTGCGACGAGTCGGAGCCCGTGAGTTCGGCGGAGCGCTACAACGAGCTGCTGGGCGTTGGGAGCCCGGCAGGGAAGCACCGCCCGGGAGCACCTGGGGGGAGCACCGTTGGGAGAAGGGGAGATGAAGGGAGCAATGCTCGGAGCAGTAGCTGAGTGGCTGAAGTGACGAAGATGTATTAAGCGTATTTAGTTTGAAGTGATTGAAGTGAGTAGAGTATGATGGAAGCTGACTGAAGATGATTGAAGATTGAAGGTAAGATGTGATTACTCTATTCATGGTGAATGGTGTGGATTGGCGATCATCAGCTATTATAATAGTAGTGCTTGGCAGTGGCTGGTTGGTAAGAGTTACGAACAATCAATGAAATAAAGACTGGGGAGTGATGAGATAGTCGGGTGATACTTATAAATAGCAATCATAAAGCAACATGATTGTCCAGCAACGGTCATATACAGTCAATCAGCAAACAACTGACTCATGGAATACTGACGGTAAAACATTGTGATTTATGGTTATGGAAGATCCAAATACAAGGAATGCAATGGATGGTCTTTTATGATCACCAAACATCATCATGAGGTTATCAATCATAAACATGCTTGATTGTAACCGACTGGCAAATGGAGGAAGAAAGATGCCAATTCGATAAAATTTGATGCTTATTGATTCCTGTTCACTATTCACGCTTGTTCACGATCTATCGGCGATGGTCAACGAGTTCCTCGGCTGGATGACAATCATCCAAGTATACATCTTGAATCCTGATATGGGGAATCCATGATTTTGAGCAGGCAACTATAATGGCACATATGGCATGGGATGGGCTCGTGTAGATCTATTGATGCTTAGCTTGCTGTCACCACTTGGCTTCCAAGCTCAATAGTGCTTCCAGTTTTCCCAAGTTGGTCCATTTGATCATTGGTTGATTCGGGCAACAGTTTTCCCCCCGAACGTTGGAAGTCATTTGGGGCCAGTGTGGTGTGTCTGGGATGCGATGTTGGTGTGGCTCGCGGCCATTGAGGCAGAAAGTCCAAGGGATCAGAGTCACGGCTGCCCATTTGGTGCAGTCTCTGAACAACATCAACACTAATGTGGACAAACGAATCCTTGGTTTCTGGCTTCAAAGATGGGTGGGCATAGCTCATTTACGGACACATATCCATTCTCAAAAAGGAAAAGAGGCACATCTGAGGTGCTCATTGACATCTGAGTAGCTGAGAAATGAAACAAACGAACAACTGATGAAACTCACCTAGCCGGTTTTGAGCTCACTGATAAACAAAGTACATTGTGAAACAACTGAAAACTCACGAAAAACCCATGGTTGCACCGGTTTTAAGTTTACCAAGTCGGTGCTTGGAAACAAGCGCCCCAGACAGTTGCCACTACGTCATGGCTGATGTCGCAGCGCTGCGGCTGGAGTTACAGGCTGGAGTTACTGCGGGTGCTGAAGACCGCAGTCAGAATCCGCTACACCATGTGACCCCACCGATGATGGTCTTATGCCTCATAACTTATGACTGATGATGGTATAGCATGGTATAACCACAGTACGGCCACTGGGATCAACCAAGTAGTTGCCAGCGACAAAAGAAGATGCATCGTCTTTCTGGCAGTTGTCAAAGTCAACAGTTTCTTTGCTCCATATTGGCTTAACAAATCGAAGTTATATAAACATATATAGACAATTTTTCGATAAATAGTTGATTAACCATGCGTATTGGATATTCTTGAGACTAACTCATTAACCATAGTTACAGTATTGACCATAGTGATCAACCATTACATCCGTGTTCAACCCATCGTCACCTTCTCGGTTGCTTCACATCGAACCCCTGGGTGTCTAGGAGGCGGAAGCTGAACTGGAGCTGAGAAGTGCTGAATTCAAAGCCTGTGGTGAGGGCCGAAGTTGGGGGTTCAACCCGGGGGTCCTCAGGTGGGATCCTGAAGTGGCTTCAGGCCTGGGTGGCAATTCGGGGCTCATAGGTGGCTTGATCTGTCCACATCTAACGTTTTCAGATTTGTAGAACTATTTGGGGATGAGTTCAGGTTCCCCTATTTTGAAATGATCAAATCATCATTGTAAACCATCATTAAACATCACTGTTAACCATCATCAATCCGATTGACTGAGAAACACCCATTTGCACCTAACCTTTTCATAGGTCCGTTGGGATCGCAACGGGGCACAAAGACGAGGTGGGATGGAGCATTGCGATGATCCTGGATGGCTCAGAGAGGCGCGATCAGCACTTGCCAGCTACAGCTCTTGCAGCAATGACGGGGTTGCTCAAGCCATAGGGAACCCCCCAAGTCATGGTTGGTTTATTACTATAAATGACTAATAAACTGGATGATAGCTGGGGGTGACTCTATTTTGAGAAAGACCTCTGTGTCTCAGCATGTTTGGAGATGCAGCCATGGGGGAGTTCAATGTGATTCAGTAGTTTTGACCACAGCCATATGAATTGCAACACACGTAGGGATCAAGTGGTTGACCTCTCGCAAGTCATTCCAGTCCTTTCTTTTCGTTCTCTCCCATCAACGACTGATCAATTAGCCATGACTATCAGCCATCATGAACCATTATCAACAAGCACGTAGCATTAACTATTTGCCATAATTGATGAACTACAGTGAACAATAAGGGGTAATGCTACACCCATGCGAATACAATGTATTATTGTCCACCCATGAACAAGCTTAATGCTACTGTAAGTCCAACCACTCAGCATGATCCAATGCCAACCCCCTGCTGTCCCTCGTTCCAGGAATACCAGGCCTTACAAGCGGAGCTGAGCCAGTTGCAGGAGCTGGGCGCTGCTGGGAGCAATGAGCGGCCCGTTAAAGGGAATCCGAGGAGAGGAGCCACGAGGAGTGGCCAGCATGGTGAACAGCGGGCCATTCAGCCGTTGGTTCGAGTCTTTATGGCGATGATTCTTGCCATGATTGGATAAACCATTGGCGAGACTTTGACCCGAACGGTTGGGTAGAAGATTGCAAACCAAATGCAGACTGACCAAGGTCGTCATGCTGGGGTTTCAGTAGGCACATTGTTTAGATGTTTTGACATACGGACCAATCCTCAACCCTAGGTTGCAGTGTTGCGACTTTGCGATGACCGTTGGTTTCTGATCTAGGAACTCAAAAGTGTCACAAAAAACATGGGCTGATTGATTGCTACCTTTGGGATTACCAACCAAAACCCCTACTTGATATATCATCGCTATGCTTCACCCCGGGACCAGTTGTCAACCAATAACACAGAGCAGCATGGGATAAGATGAAGGCGGGGTTGCACAGGCTGAGTTGTCAGGATTGGGTGGCTTCCATTTCTTTCATGATCAAAGGCACGGCACACCAGTCACTCGTAAACCTGGACAGATCCAGGTAGGATCAAGCGCCCCATAAGCAGCTGCCTGGGAGGGCTTGGTTGCCTGCTGTCCCAGGAGCAAGCGATGAAGCGTGGTCACAGCCAGGCTGAGAGAGTTGAAAAACACTTAGAGCTGCGAATATCTATGCAGCCTAAAAGATGATAAAAGTTTACAGCAATGTACTGTATGTCATACTTCGATAAAAGTTTATGAGCACACATGTATATACAGTAAGTTATGAACAATTATCGTATACAACCGTCACATGTATAGATCCTTCTCTTTCTCTTTCGCAGCTTAGGGATGGTGGTCACCAGCAACGAGTCGTCAGGACGCGCCACAGCATGCGGTGCCGCCCTTTCGCGTGTCTCGTTCCGCCATCTTGGAGGACGAGCTGCGGCAAAAGACGGAGGTCAGGTGATGGAGGGAGACGCTACCCATCCGAAGATATCAATTAGTGAAATCATCTGAGATCGTCTGAGAACATTATGAGAATATTGTGAAATTGTTAGGTTTTCCAATTTGGATGATGTCATGGATGGCTTTCTCCGCCGAGTTGCCCATTTGCAAACAGGAAGAGGTGCCCCTTTGGGTGTCCCATTGGGTGTCCCATTGGGTGCCCTTCAGGTAGTGAGACAGCTTCGCCAGCGTGAACTTTGGTTCGAGCTGCAGCTTCAAAGACAGCAGGAGGGGACTCTGGGGACGGGTGTGACAGCACAGGGTGGTCGTGTTGTATCCGAATTGCCTAGTAGACCCATGGTTGTTGATGGTTCATCCCAGCGATGGGTACCTTGCAGATATCTCAACAAGTTCTAATTACTCTGTTCCACCAAGTTACTTTGAGTAGGAGCTCATTGAGAGTTATCTACTTGTTACTTCTTTATCCCAACTATTTGTCTATTAAGATCTTGGGTTGCATCAAGGGATACTGCCAGATGTGGGCCCACTGATGGCCATCTTCAAGGCTTGGCTACCATCAGTTGGTGCCTCCTTGATGTGGCAGGAAGCTCATGGAGACCCCTTGGATTCCCTGAGAGACGAGGCGCAGGGGCTGGAGCAGCCGGGGTATGAAAAGGTGGGGGTGACCCCGGCTATCATCCAACAGTCATCATTTATTAGTACTGCAATAAACCAACCTTTCTCTGGGTTACCTATTCCCTATTTTGAACCCCCTAGGTGACATTCCATTTAATGTGAAAAGAAAGTATCAACTCTTCACATTCCATTCTTTTCTGTCCATGTTTTGTTTGGAAATGTGAGGAAAGCATACGTATCGAAACGCCCAGGCTGTTTCGGGGTCTACCAGGTGGTGGGACCCATGCTGGCTGTCGTAGAAATGGAGAGCACTGGGTTTGAAAATTGAGCAGTTGAAGCAGTTGAAGCAATAATCAACGAACCAAGTGGATGAAGCAATGATTTAGTTATGAAGTGGTTTTAACGAACAAACGATTTGTAGATGGCACCACCTGACCTGCCAAGCAGGTCTTTGCCCTGCGAAAGCACGCGCTCATGCGGCACCTGCCGCAGAAACCAGCCGTCAAGGTGCAACGGGGTCGCGGGTTCAAATGGTTTGAAGTTCAAATCCATCATGTTTCCCCAACAGCCGCTGATCAAGTCCGTAAATAAATTGATTGGTTAGGAACCAAGGTGGCAGAGGTCGCTAATCAGCAAATGAAATGATCAGCACTGGGAACTGCTTCCAGACAGCACAGGTTTGGGCCGTCCCGGCGGGTCTGAGAACCCAATGACGGCCATTCCAGAAACTGGTTGAAGTGGTGGAAATCTGGGAACTTGTGGGGCTCCAAGGCTAAAGGTCTTGGCAAAAGTTCCAGGGCTGTTTCAGGGTGCAGCTGAGGACCTGATCTTCTCATTTTTGATTCCGAGTCATTTTTACAGCTCCGGTCCGCGGGGTTCACACTGAGATTGCTGAGGATCAAGTCCCATCATCTTTTTGCCATGATATGAGGGCCATGGCAGGTAACCATTTCTTGGTTTCCAAAAATCAAGTTTTACTTCGGCAATTTGCCAGGGTGCTATGAAAGTTTTTAATTCAGGATCATGGTCGGTGAAAGCTCATGAAATCGTGAAGTTTTTCAATGGCGCCATTTGTCAGCTGGTATTCAGGCAGCAATGTTCCAGGGGTTTCGGCCAATCTCTTTCTGAACAGATCTCCAAGGAACCAGCGCTTGAGCCATTTGTTTCGCATGTTTCAGTTGTTGTTGGAGATCTCATGTCAGCCTGTTGAATTTTTCGCACATGGCGTCGGTCGTACGGGTGTGTCACCAGAAAAAAGCGGAGCCCCCTCAATTACTACCAACACTGATAGCCATTTCTAGTATGGAAACCATCCCTTTCTTGCTGGTACACCATCTGTGGACTATCCTGCCTCTAGTACAGGATAGCCCACGAATCATGTAGTGTTGGCCGTTATTGCTACACATCTCATGTCCCTAGCGGGTCCCCAAAAATATATGGGCCATAATATGGGTGTTTCTCAATTTGGTTGACCAAATCATCGCTATTAGCCATCATTAATGTTGGTTTCTGATTAGTATCTACCTGTTGGTTTCATCTATTTTCATTACTTTAGGGGGGGGTTACACTAATCAGAAACCAACATTAATCATCATTAACCAGCCTACCTTGCTGCCCTTGTAGAAACGATCCTATCCATTCGCTCCTGCCAGGCCGCAAGCCTTGCAACGGCTCCACCACAGCGCCTTGGCACGTTGGGCGGCAGGGATGAGCTGGTCCAGGTATCTCCAAAATAGGGGTGGTGTGAAGACCCCAATAGCTCACTACCTACAAGGGAGGCCCCTAACCAGCTATGAGTTGGGTAGCTTTAGGTTGGGTTGGAAATAGTGTAACTACCAGTATGATCTTCTAAGGGATGTGAACAGGAGTTGCTGAAGGGTAGTACGAGGGAACGAAGCTGCTGCATTTGAAGGCTGGATCTGCCGCCAGAAATGCCCACATCGGTTCGTTCCCCACTGAATTTTGATGCATCCTTCTATGCTAGCGGACCTCTTAATGTGCAACATGTCATGTTGATTTCCCCAACTGAGGCTGGGTTGGGTATGGTGGGGTAGCAACGTCCATGTTCAATGTGTGCACTCTGAGGCTTTGGGAATGTGCCAGCCTCGTTGATCCTCATTATTTGTTTGATGTTTCCTATGAAGGTTCAAAGGAATCAACTGGAGTGAAAGAGATGATTTTTCCATTAAAGACAGAAAGCGACCATCGAAAATAACGAGGATCACTGACGATATTTTCTATGGCAACTCAAAAATACAACTAGCCATACATTTCCACCAGTTGAGAAGAGTTCAGGATTTATCCCACACTCCACAGAGTTGCGTGTCTTTGGAACCCAAACCTTGGAATCTGGAGGCCTGGAATATGGGTATAGGTGGGGCGGGTTTCAAGTGATACATGATTCATCATGCTTCTGTTGTAGTTTTTATTCGACAAACCAAATTTTGAACTTTGGAATTTTCAGTCTCCATCCGATCTGTTTGTCATGTTCTTTCAATCGGGTTGCACAGCTGGGCTGGTTGTACTTTGTGGGCACAGTAAAGAGATGAGCATCGGTCCAGAAATCTGAACCGGTGTTTTTGGAACCGTCTGGAGTCTTGGAACGCCTACCCATCCGTCCGGTTTGAAGAGTTGCGAAATCCTTTGGCAGGTGATCAACAAGAGTTGATCACTCCAAGCTGACAAAGGTACCAACAAGAGTTGATCAACCAACTTGAACAAGCAAGCCGGCTTGTTCATAGCTGGCAACTATTGAAGTTGTTGATCATAGTTGGCAACTGGGTTGATTGAGATCAACTATGACTATGATCAACAACTTGGATTGCCAACTATGAACCAGTAACTATGATTATGTTGGCAACTATGGCAACTGTGTTCATAGTTATGCTACCTGGATTGCTTGTGACAAAAAACCGGCGAGTTCGGGTCCTGCTGGGGTCACCAGGTCGGTCCCAACGTACACGGGTGGCCAAACGTGCCATCAAACACAGCCTCAGGGCTGGAAACAAGCGACTTGGCTATCACTTGAGTGTCAGAACTTGAGGGTGACATGACGTATGTCCGTCAATTCCACCAGTTCTCGAAACTTCAGTCTATTGTTCAATATTTAATGGATGATAATAGTTAATGGTTGGTGAAGGTTGATGATAACCATGGTTGCAGAATCCAAAACTCACCTTCACATTTGGCTGTGAGCGCTGTCAGGATCCCTTGATGCAACTCACCCAGCATTTACGCTCCGAGTTGGAGGCGTGGTGAAGGAGTTTGGTTGCGTTTGGGTGCCGAATCTGATGCATCTATGATCATCTACTAGTTGGTTGAATCTATGATTGTTGGTGATCATCATTGCCTAGATGGTGGTTTTGTTGGGATGGTTGGTTGATTGGCCAGTGTTTTTGGAGTGGCTTGTAACCACCACCCAGTCTCTGTAGGTGATCTATAGGATCAGCCAGAAAGTGGAACACTGCGAGGAGTGGTGTGTGCGCGTGTGTGATGTGGTCAGCTTGGAGGTGTTAACGTCTTCTACTATGTGGAAATCCATCGATCAACTGACCCTAATCCTGAAATCTTATGGGTTTAAAACCAGGAAATGGATGTGTGAATGACTTCGTAAACGAGTATGAGAAAAGGCACAAACCATTTGCCAACTTTCCTTGCAATTAAAGTTGATCGTGGCTACCTGGTAACTGGTCAAACAACCCCAAGGTTTTGATGCAATCATGGGCTTTCTTGAGCAATCCGAGGCGGCCAACAGTCGCGAGATCCGCTGATGGCGCTTGGAAAATCCGAGCTGTTTCAAACACCCATCGGCAGAGCAACAAAGGGGCACGCAGATGTGAGTTGCGAAATCATGGGCTGGTGTTGTAAGTACTCAGAATAAGGTCGGCATCCACATGTAACCACCCACAAGAAAGCACAGAGACCAAAAAACAAACTCTGAGGCTCTTGTTTGCGAGTCGGTACATGCATTGAGGGAATGCAGAACTGCAAGTGGACTGTGACTGGTTGCATTCTGGCGAAGAAGAATCACACTTGCAGCAAGTGATCTTTAATGAGTTGGAAATCATTGACTTTGGAAACCTCGTCGCTTTCTATAAGTTGGGTAGCCACTTGCAATCAAGGCACAATGATGTCTCCAGAAAGGGCCACCTTGGTGTCCTGAGGCCTGGGAAGTGCTTCCGAACATGATTGAAGCTCGATGCAGGTGGGAAAGGGGGCTGGTGCAGTCCTTCCTACCTACAGCTACTGTACCTACAGCTACCTACAGCTACCTACAGCTACCTACAGTCCTTCCTATCTGACGGCAACCCATCTCACCATCCAAATTTTGCAAAAAGTCGAAGCTTTCAGAATTGGGACCCATGAGGATGACATTGCTGCTGGGGTTGGAGCTTTGGAATGCAGGGGTGTGGCTGCAGTGCTCATCGGCTGATGCTTGAGATGCCAACAGAGACAGCAACACAGTGCTGGGGTCCGAGTTGGAACAGTCACACAGTGCGAAGCCGCATGTCTCGGGGGGACCCCGATGGCAGATCAATGCCGCCGCAGAAAAAGATTCGCCGCACCGCGAAGCTGCTCTCTGAAGCTTGAAATCTGCCTGCAGAGAACGTGTCATGCGCCATGCGTATTGGTTTGGGTCTGAATTCTGTTCTCGGTTTTGTGATACCTATCTTGTAGAGGTTAGTTACTGTTTTTGCCAATGCAAGCATAGCACAACCAGGTGCCAGAGGATGAGGAATCTACGTACGGTGTATTATCACAGGGGAACCACTTGTTCTTTCACATACGTGCTTGTTGTTTGACAATGTTTTGACATATTGCCAGTTGTGGTTGTATACAAGGATATTACCACTATGTTGGAGACTCTTGATCTTGACAAATGAGGTTTGTAGACAACAATTTGGATCCTGTGGGGTACTGCAGCATGTCACGTGTGTGCTGGGTTCTCGCTGATCAGCAGACTTGCACGCTGCCAAGTTCCCTTCAAAGTAGCGTTCCGAAGTCTGACTGCTGAATTCACGCTGTCAAGTCTATGTCCACGATGACTCCAACATGGTGGTGTCCCAACTGAAGAATGACGTTTCTCTTTCCTTGCAGGCGGGTTAAGACCACGGCTAGGGCCACGACAGCTCTTGTTGAATTCCAAGTTCTTTGAGCAAGCAATGGTCCACAAGAATCACATGGACACTGTTGGAGCTCATGTCCACACAGCGTGCAGAGTCTTAGTCCATGTCCATAGTCTCTAGACATGGGAATATGCCCCAGTTCCCTAGGGCAGTTGTTTCTATATCAGTCCTGTAGTCGCCATGCGGCGTGTCGGGCAAAAGCACGAGGAAGCTGCAGAGGATTGTGGGTGGTCTCGGTAGAAGCCAGCCTCTGATCTAGACTTCTAGTTGTATTGGATTTGTCATGGATGGACTTGAAATCAAGCTTTTAGCGGCCAGCCTGGAAGTCCATGAAAGCAATTGGCAGGATCAAAACAAATTCAGAGTAGACGCAGTTGATGCACTTGATGCAGTTGTTGCTTGCCTGTATGCTATTTCAGTCGCACCTTTCAGGAGCTCGATCCAATTGCTGAGGGTCAGGTGGGGGCACCTCTCAGCGTGTCGGGGTATGATTGCTTCGAGTGATGGTAGCGCAAAAAGATGTGAACAGTTTGTTTGTCATCCCTTACTTGCAACAAATTTGGCAACAGAACCATTCAGTGGTGATTGCAGATATCACATGAGATCACGCTGAAACTCCAATCTGAAGCATGGTGAGACTTCACTGAACCCTGCGCACAGGGAGACCACTCCTCCGAGTCGAAGACCAAAGAATGTCAGAGACACGGTGGAGGGAATGAATGCTGCAGGACGAGCCAGTGGAAGGGGTGAAACAGGGCACCTTTGGTCACGGATTTTTTCACGTAGACATCCAAAAGATTGAAAGACACTGGACGGGCAAACCAACAGTCGTTGGGAGTCCATTGTTTCGGGCGATTCGGGTGCGGTGTTCATCGAGAAACCCAGCTGCTAGTGGTGGAATGGTGGATTTCTGCTGTCCTGGTGAGTTCTGCTTCCCCAAGTTTCACCGTTTCTGTATGACCCACATCCAGCTGCGAACTCCGGATGTCTTCGCAAGGACTTTCTTCGCATCCCCAGTGTGGAAATGTTTCACCCTTACTGCCAGGGACTTAGACAGTGCTGCAGGTGCTGATGTGGCAGCCAAAAGAAACCCAGAGGAATAGAGAGGAGCATTGCTTCAAACTCAACTTTTGGTTTCTTATTGGTACAGGGATGCCTGGATTCTCCTGGAACATGCCCAATTTCTGAATCTGCAGGATCGCTGCTGGATCCATGAGCATTTGGGTATGACATCGAACTTCCACATGCAAATCTATCAAATTTGCCTCGCAGCAGTCTGAAGCGTCAGTGAATTTTTATCACCCCACTGGTCATATCTGGACTATGTTCCCAGCTGTGTAACTGGTTGAACAAAGTCCACACTCGCAGGGCTCACTTATGTTCGGGCTTCCCAACGTATGATTTGATTTTTAAGCATGGTTCAGCATGGGGGTGATCAATCCTCCTACACAGCGGAAGCCAGTTGCCAGTAGACGGGTTTGAAAGGTTGTCAAGGTCGTCCAGAGACTGGGCTACCATGTGTATCCAAAGGGGATCGCCCTCAAAGGCCCCCATCAAAAACTCTATCCCGAAACAACCTGGTGTTCTCAACAAACGCCAAGAAACGCCACAGGGCTGAGACGCAACACAACTATCTCGAAGAACCTATGCTTTGTAAGTTGATTGGGAGTTTCATCCAAATTTTAGCTTCAAAACTGGCATTACATGAAGATGAACTACTATGCTTTGTGAGTTGATTTGGAGTTTCATCCAAATTTATCCAAATTTTAGCTTCAAAACTGGCATTATATGAAGATGGAACCAGAGAATCCCAAATTCTGACCGTGAACATTGTGTTTTTGCGGCCAGGCGGTGGTGATGAATCTCCATTTTGAGCATTTTGTTGATGGTCGGGTGCATATTAGCTTCGGCGATTGTTGACACCAAGAGAAAGACCATGGATGCATACGGGTGTTTCTCAAGCCATAGGGCCATAGGGACGACTAAAAATGGTCGGTTTACTGAAAACTGTTGATAAACTGAATCATTTGGGGGTACCCCTATGACTTGAGAAACCTCCATATACATGATTAACATTGATTAACCATTCAGTATTGACCAGCATTTTGTGAGGCAAATCAGAATGACGAGCCACGCGCCACGGATGTGAGGTGGTTGGATTCACGCCCGCTCACTGCTCAGCTGCGCAACTGGGGGGGGCCATACAGCATGTCGATCTTGGGGGCTGAGGGACAGATGATAATCTTCAGCCCATGATGATGACAATCTCATGAAGATTATCCAAGACAATTTCGTAAGATTGCATGATCCGGAGATCCAACACACAGTTTTGCTTCGACTTCACAATCTTATGAGTACAGCTGAGTGATTAGTACCTCTTTAAGATCCTCGAGACTCAAATTCATAACAATGCACTTGCCTACATGTTCGTATATTGATCCTTCAGGCAGTTTTGGCCCCGGCTGGTTTCTTAAGCTCTTGGTGCACACTTACGAGTAACTGCCAGGAGCAAACCTCTTCGCATTTGTTGTTTGCAATGAAATCCTTCAATCAAGCGTGACTCTTTGCAGTCACCATCCATATTGCACCCAATTTGTTGTCGATCCATATGGTGGTTGTTTTTTTTTGCAGCAAGTCATTTGGTCGGTTCTGAACACTTATCATTTGTAGTTCTCTTTTGCCAACCATGATGAACGTCGGGGAATGCCCAGTTTGGGGTGCGAAGCCGCGGTATTACCGGAATTCTGCTGATATCCTTGGTGTAGCTCCATTGTTTTAGGGATGGTATGGTGTATCTGCGTTGTACCATACCCCTGTGGTTGTTGGTTACTATCTCCCACCATGCACCACTGTTTTAAATCGAGCTTTCACCTTGAATCACATAGCTTAATGCATGGCTGAACAGTAGCCACAAAACATCTGTTTTTTTTTACCCCAGTGTGATGGAACCAAATGCAAATTCATCGTCAACTGTGATTTTAGATTCACAATTGTGAGTACCGATGCAGCAAGTGATGCAGCATCCGTCATTGAGCTTGTCACACCTAAATGGCTTGCTCACAGAGTCTTGTGCTGGCCGTGACAGACTCAACTGTTATGAGAGACATTGGACCCAAGCATTCCAAGTTTCAAAACGTGTTCCGGGCTATCATGGCATACAGAGACAGTTGCATTGCTCTCCGGCTCTCCACAAGAGCTGAGTGTTTGATGAGGTTTCCATCACTTGCGCAGAGTTGATTGTAGACCCTGTTGACACTCGGAGATGACGTACGCGGCAAGTGATTTCCATGTTCCCATCAATACATGCTGTACCTCACTTCTCTTGCTAAAAGGTGCTGACGCCCTTTCTGCTTCAACAAATTCTAGGGGGAAACTTTGGGATCCATCATGATCCCTCAAGATCCATCAAGATCCATCAGGATCCATCAACCAAACCATGGACTCCCAGGTTTTCGGTGTGGTCCTGGCTATGCCGGAGATGCTGAAGTTCTGGAGGGTGGAACCCTGGACGTTGGGGGAGCCAAGCTGAACATCCCATGGGGTTTCTTGGAACACAACAAGAAATCTGAGTCATTTGAGTCATTTGAGTCATTTGGTGGTTTCTCAAAATGGGGATCCCCCAAAATGGTTGGTTTATTACTATAAATGACTAATAGTGGATGATTTGGGGGTACCCCTATTCTGAGAAACTGCCATTTGAGTCTCATCTGAGTCACATCAGACTATCCTATTCTCCCATGATCCTTCGGTTTCAGTGGATGAACTGTAGTACCAAACATGACTGAATAGGGAAGCCACACAGCAAGGGCAGATGGTACCCTTGCAACGCCTTTCATGGGAAGCCTAGCGAGCCAAGAACCAGAGCGCAGTGTACAGAGGGATTGAGGGATGCAAGTAATGTTGGTTTCTGATTAGTGTAACCCCCCCTAAAGTAATGAAAATAGATGAAACCAACAGGTAGATACGATCATCAGAAACCAACATTAGTTGAAGTGTTGAGGAAGTCAGGGATTCAATGAATGGTTATATTGGGAGAATTCTCACTCAGTTCCACCTCGATTTGGGGGAAATAGGAGATCAATAGTGATAAACCACTTCGCCAGGAATAGCTGGTGTTTTTCACCCCAGTCTCTCACATCAACTTGTGAAACGCGGGCATCGCAGCCACGGTGTTCCAGACACCAGCTACGCTTGGAACCAAATGGCTCCATTGCTTCCGACAGAAACGTTCGCTGAGCCACACCTGTTCCTTGCTTCGAGGCCTTCCTGGTTGGTGAACTATTGCTTTGCCGCCTGGTGCTTCCGGCCAGTGCGAGCATCTTGTGGATCGACGTCGTTGGAGCCGGGTCCCACCTTGGTGCCTTCCACGCAGCGGCAGCCCTGTGCCAGGCTGGCTACCCAGTTCATCTACAACTTCGCAGCGCCCAGCCCTTAGAAGTTGCGCTGGAGAGTGGTGGCTTGGCGGGGCTGTCGGGCCGCTCCAGTCAAATCTAAGGAATTGGCAACGGGTTCTTAAGCAGCAACAAACATCGCAATCATATCATAATCATCCTCCTTGACCAACAATAATCATCACAATCATCACAGTTCTTGACCAACACCATCATACTCATATCATAATCATATCATTGTAATCTTATCCAAGAAGCCTTCACCAATCTTCAACCTTTGTCGTTGCCCCGTTGCGTCCTCCCAGGACGCAATGGACCGATGCCGGCGGCTGCAAGAGCATTAAGCCCACAGAGGAGGCTGGCCGCAATCCATGGCGGGGCTGGGAGTAGATGGAACCAACCAGAACCAGCAAGATGGTAGGCATGAGCATGGTACAAGCATGGTACAAGCATGGGTACAAGCATGGTCCAAGCATGGTACAAGCATGCTTGATGGTCATGAGTTCTGACTATAGGTATCGATGGTTGATGATTATGACCGTTGTTCGTGGTCAATGAGTGTTCAATCATTATTCATGAACTGTTTTTCATGAACCATGAATTATGATGATTGATCATGGTATCATAGATCATGGTCAATGAGTTCTATGGTTGATGATTCTGATTGATAGAGGATCATAATGACAGTTCATGATGGACCGGAGATCCAGCTGTGAGTGTAAACCGCCGCCAATGCATTACGAATATGGATCCGCCGGTCTACCATTGTGGTTGGTTTCCGAATATTATGGACCTCCCGTTCCATCAGGTATATCATGCTATGAATGATTGATGCCTAAACCCACAAAGCATATCAAACCATTATGCACTATTCAATGATTGGTTTCCAAGTTTACAAGCAGCAAGAGGCCACAAGAATAAACCCACTAATCATCATGATTACTAGCGGACTTTGGCAAATGATGTGCCAACATCGTGGAGTGCCGTTCCCTCCTGTGGTGGCAAACAACTGCGTGTCTTCATCTGGTGCAGTTTGTCTTAAGCAGGGTTCGCCGACGAAGCGCTGCTAGTACTAGTGAAAGGATTGTGAGTAGCGATTGGTAATTGCAATCACGAAAAAGTCATTACTGGTACGAATCATTAATCATTCTCAGTGTTCACCAATCATCAACGGATATCAATCAATGTGTTAAAAGGTAAAAGCGGTGGAGGCGGTTTGGGTCACAGTGACCATGATTATGGTTGGCTTTTAGCGACCTATTCGTGAACCATCCCAACCATGATCGAAAAAAAACCAGTGCGAACCATTATCGACCATTTCATGATTGTCTATCAATCATTATTCACCAGCACTACGAACCACTATTGGCCCTTAGTAACCAACATCAACTGTTCTAGACCGCTCTCAATCATTATCAATCATTATGAACCATGGTGATGATGGTGACTCCACCACCAAATTGTTCAACCAAGATGGTTCACCGTTATGAGGAACGGGCTTGAACCACTGGCGCCAAACATCAAATGCTTCAGCTGGCTGTTGGTGTTCCCAGCATGTCGCAGACACCTCCCTGTAGCTGGTGTAGCCGGCTTCAGGTCACCGGTCAGTTCCAAATGGGAGGTGAGGAAACAGGGAAGATGCGTGGAGGGGGGCAGGGGTTCACGCTCGGATGGTGGATGTTAGTCATGACTTCGTAATGGTTCATGTTTTGTCGTGGTGGATGTTGGAACTGGTTCTGATGGCCAGCCATGTCTCGTAGTCGTTGACATTGGTGAAGCATTGGTGAATGTTGGTTAGC